>CM026209.1:629298-846798 GCA_014839995.1 Xenentodon cancila | reverse complement strand
TTTAAAGAAGCAAAGGAGATAGTTCAGAGGAATTTGTGGTCAAGATATGGCCAAAGTGAACTTAAAACCTCTATTCTTGAGGCAGAAAGAAATAGTGATGCAGCAAGTGGGTTACCTGTTAGAGGAACATATTTAGAAGGCTATGAGGTTCACTTGACTCTCTTAAAAAAGAAGATGCAAGAAGTTATCAGAATTATGTCTGCCTGGGAGAAATGGATACCTGTGGAAGAAAGGAGGACTCTAGAGGACAGGATTAGAGGTTTAAAAGCTACCACCAGCAATCTTGAACTGAGAAAAGTTGAATTTGTTAATGCTCGATGGATTGAAGGGGAAGGAGTAGGTGGAAGAGACAGAGTACTCTCTACACCATTAACACCTTTAGTACCCATTGTGCGGATTAAGCCAATAGCCCTTCCTGTTTTCACAGGTAATAAGAGAGACTTCTACAGATGGAAGAAAGACTGGGAGAGCCTGCAGAAGCAAGGCGAGCCATCAGGGTCTGCTGAAGTCATGAAAAGTCAACTTTTAGACAGTGTTGATGACAAGATTGTGAAGGACCTTAGATTGTCAACTTATAGCACAGCAGGCGAGATTTTTAGAGTTTTGAAGAACAGGTTTGGAAACAAAGAATCAATCACCATTGAAATCCTGGAAGAATTAGAGAAGATCCCTCCTGTGAAGGGAAATCAACCAAGAAAAGTAATTGACTTGATACAGTCTGTGGAGAAAGCTTTAACAGACCTGACAGAATTAGGGACATTTGGTGCAATAAAGAATCCATTAGTGATACAAACAATAGAAAGCAAGCTACCTGACTTCATTAAAAGAGACTGGTTAACCCTTTTAGTAGAACCAAAAAATGACATCACATCAGAAAACCATTTTGATGAACTTCTGCACTACCTAAAATATCAGGAAAATATTCTTGAAAGGCTGGAGCAGTTAAAACCTGTGGAGAAGATGGAGAAGTCAGCTCAACGTCCTGTAAAAACATTTGACAAGCAGTATGCAGCTACGAGAGCAGCAAAGAAAACACTTCATGATGTTTGTGTCGTATGTGGTGATGGAAGACATGCTGATAAAATCTTCTTCTGTAAAAAGTTCAAGCAATTGAGTCTCCATGAGAAGCAAGCTGCTGTTGCGAAACTCAGAGCATGCAAAAGATGTCTTGGATGTCACGACGATGACAGTTATTGCATGGATTCTTTTTTGTGCAGGAATAAAGACTGCAAAAAGGGCGGCATATCTAACCACCATTACTTTCTCTGTCCAAAAGCAGATAATGTCAGGAACAAGAAGGTCTGTGGGGGGAGTACCAACTGCGAACTGACTGATGAGCAACAGGAGTTCTTGTCTCAACTTTCTCCAGGTATGGCAGAAAAATGTAGAAACGCTTTTACCAACAACACAAGGAGAATGACTAACACCAGTAAAACCCAGTCTGAGCTACTGGAGAAGAACGGACTTTGTGAACTTCCTGTCATCATGATGTTGATGGAGATTACTGCCAATGCAGGTCAAAAAATCGGGACCCTGATAGATCTTGCATCCGACACAAATTATATTACCCATAGAGCTGCTGAAAGACTGAAACTGCAAAGTGAGAAGGTCACATTAGTTGTGCACGGTGTTGGTGGAATGACCATGAGAGTTTTAACACAAAGATATCTCCTAAGAGTCAGAATTAAAACTCCCAAGGGCACAGTGGCCTCACATGAACTTGTCTGTTATGGGCTTAACGAGATTGCTGAAGTGCATGATGTCATCAAACCTGAGAAGTTGAAGAAATTCTTTCCTGATGTTGATTTAGAACAACTAAAGAGGCCAAAAGAGATCGAGCTTCTCATCAGCCATCGAGAAGGGAGACTAGCTCCACAAAGAATGAAAGTGACTGGAGATCTTGTCTTATGGGAAAGTCCATTAGGGATAACAGTGGGTGGAGCACATCCTGACCTCTTTGAGGATGTTGAAGTTTTGGTGCAGGAATCAAGAACCCATTTTGCCCGATCAATGAGAGCGGCTGCTGTAAAGTATGAGGAGATGTATAGAGATCCCTCTGAGTGTAACCCTGATCTCAGAGAACAAGATGTAACTCATGTGAAGTTTACCACTGCCACCAATCATGAATTTCTTAACTGGTGGAGGTGGGAGAGTATCGGGGCAGCTTGCGAGCCTAAATGTGGTGGATGTCAATGTGGAAACTGCCAAGCTGGTGGGAAGGAAATGACTCTGGCAGAGGAGAAGGAGCTAGAAATTATAAAAGAAGGACTCACTTATGTGATGGAGGATACTCACGTAAAGTCTCCACATTGGGATGCAAAATATCCCTGGAAGGAAGATCCAGCCATACTCCCTAACAACAAACACACAGTGGAGTTGACGTTCTTAAAAACTGAGAGACAGCTCGATCGAGATCCAAGGTGGAAAGCTGCATATACAACCCAGATACATGAAATGGTTGAGCGGGGAGCAGCTGTAGAACTCACTGAAAAGATCAAGAGAGACTGGGCAGGACCAGTCTGGTATGTGAGTCATCTGGTGGCACTGAATCCACATTCTGTGACTACTCCTGTACGCCTTGTGTGGAACAGCAGTCAGAGATGTAAAGAGATGAGCATGAATGATCTTCTGTTAAAGGGACCAGATGTGTTAAACCCTATAAGAGCTGTTTTACTGAGGTTTAGGAGTGGTGTGTATGCAGCCCTTGGCGACATCAAGAAGATGTATAACTCAGTGTGGTTGGAAGAATGTGAGATGCACTTACACAGATTTCTGTGGAGGGACAAGTCTGAAGAAGAAATAAAAGAGTACGCCATTACTCGTGTCAACATTGGAGACAGACCAGCCGGCTGCATTGCACAGGTAGCTATGAGGGAGACAGCTAATCTACCAATCTTTGTTCACCTTGAAGAGGAACGCAGAGTTATTGAGGAAGATAGTTATGTCGACGACATCCTTACTTCCCACAATAGTCTGAAGCGATTGGACAAAATAACAGAAGGAGTAGGAAAAATCTTGCAATCTGGAGGCTTCTCTTTGAAACCATGGGTCCGGTCGCACCAAAGTGGGAGGCCAATAACTGGGGAGAAACCTGACACGAAACAAGAGGAAGCCGTGTTAAACCCAATTATTATTCTTCCGAATCAAATGAGAGATGACGATAATAAAGCTCTGGGTGTTGGATACCATGTTGCAGAGGATAAACTTTACATGCTGACTTCCATTAACTTTTCCAACAAGAAGAAGAAAATGAGACTCGGGAAGGATCTCCTTAAAGAAGAGGTGAGATCTGGAGCACCTGACCCACTGACCAGAAGAGAACTGCTTAGCCAAGTAGCTGGGCTTTATGACCCCATCGGTCTAGTAGCACCTGCTAAACAAAAAGGTGCAATCTTAGTAAGAAGGGCATTCCAAGAGACAGGTGGCGGAAAACTTAATAGATCGACCTGGGATAAACCACTTTCAGTAAGTTAAAGAGAAGAAGCCATAAAGCTTTTTGAAGAGTATGTGGATCTGGGTCGAATTAAATTCCATCGAAGCATTACACCAGCTGACTGGATTGGAAAACCATGGGGGAGTACCTTCTCTGATGGAAGTGATAAGTCTTACGGTGCTGTGATGTATTTGAGATGGGCCACCAAAGCTGGAATTGATGTTCGGTTTGTTGAGTCAAAAGCCAAGCTTACACCATTGGATCAGAAAGGAGATGCCATCAAAGCTGAACTCTGTGGTGCAGTTTTTGCAAGCAGGTTAAGGAAATATTTTGAGAACCATGGAAGGGTGGAAGTGGAGCGATGGATTCATCTGATGGACAGTCAAACAGTCCTTGGGGCCATTAAAAGAGAAAGTTATGGATATCGAACATTTTTTGCCAACCGTGTGGGTGAGATCCAGAAGGCTGGGTCAGTGGAAGACTGGTGGTGGATCGCTGGAGAATTAAATATCACTGACATCATCACAAGAGGAGCGTCTCCTGAGGGGTTAAAGGAAAACTCTGCATGGCAAGATGGACCAGCATTCCTAAAACAGCCAATAGAAGAGTGGCCTATGAAATCTGCAAATGAGGTTGCAGCATCTGCCAGAGAAAGTGTGAATAAACTCCAGAAAAAAGTCTTCACAGCAGTGGTAACCAGAGCACAAGCCAGGAAAGACGACACCGGTCAGATACCACAAACAAGTTTAAATGGGGCTCAAAAAGATTTAGGTCCAGCTCCCAATGCATTAAAGACATATACTGGTTGGAGGATTGGGGGTGTCGTAACTGTAGAAAAGTTTAGTGATCTCGGCAGGTTGGTCAGTGTTATTGCTTGGGTGCGACGAGCTGTTGAAAAGTGGCTTGTTGTGAGACAACAAAGTAAACAGCTAGAGGCAAATAAAGGAGTTTTGACCCCACAGGAACGCAAATATGCACTTATGAACCTTTTTCTTGATGCCCAAGAGAGTGTAACTTTCTCAGAGACTACTCTAGATAGATTAGTTATGTACAAAGATGCTGATTCTGGGCTTCTAATGTGTGGAGGAAGGATTCAGAGTTTCAACGAAGAAAGCGGCTGTACCAGTCTTACCCTATGGTGCATGGGTATCTATGTTGGTTGCTCGGGATGCCCATCAAATTAACCATGACAGTGTCCCAGGAACACTACTGAGGATGAGAGAGAAGGCTTGGGTGATAAGGGGTCGAAGACTTGCAAAGAAAGTTGTGGATGCCTGTATCATTTGTAGGAAAGCTACAGCAAAGAAGTGTCAGCAAATTATGAGTGACCTTCCCCCTGAGAGAATAAGCCCAGCCAGACCCTTTGAATTTACAATTTTGGACCTATTTGGACCCTATAAAGTAAAGGATGATGTGAGAAAGAGAGTAACGCTCAAGGTTTGGGGCATTGTATTCTGTTGTATGGCATCCAGAGCTATATATGCTGATGTAGTCAGTGATGCATCATCCGAAGGCTTTCTGCTTGCATATCAGAGATTCACGTCTCTCAGAGGACATCCAAGAAAATTGTGGTCAGATCCAGGGACAAATTTTGTTGGAGCAAAGCCTTCACTTGAGGAGCTTCACACATTTTTGAGCAAGCTAAATAAGGCCGGGATTGAAGAAACGGCTTCCAAAAGTGGAACTGAATGGTCTTGGAAGTTTCATCCACCAGACTCTCCCCATAGAAATGGATCAGCCGAAGCAGGAGTGAAGTTGGTCAAGAGAGCTCTAGGCAATCTTGGTGGTGGTGGGCTCTTGACATGGAGTGAATTTCAAACATTCCTCTTTATGACTGCAAATTTAGTGAATGAAAGACCTATGGATGCCAGAGTACAAAGCCAGGAGGAATGTGTCGAATATATCAGCCCCAATTCTCTTTTGCTCGGGAGAGTCAGCCCAAGAGGGGATGTAGGAGATTTTCAGTTTGAAGGATATCCATACAAGAGACTCAAGAATATCCAAATCGAAGTGAATAAATTTTATACATGTATACGTGTATATACGTATATACATGTATAACGCATATACACGTATATACGTATATACACATATACACGTATACGTGTATATGTGTATATACGTGTATATGCGTTATACATGTATATACGTATATACGTATATGTGTGTATATGTGTGTATATGTGTATATACGTGTATATGCGTTACACATGTATATGTATAACTCATATAACACTTGATGGCGCCAAAGTCTTACTTTTTCTAGTCAGTACAAAAATGGTAATAATTGCCCAAAATGTAGTTCAACATTAAGTAACACTCCTCAGAGCAGCGGAAGGTAAACCTGGTCCTCCAGGGCCGCCGTCTTCCGTGTTCCAGTCGTTTTCCTGCTTTAACATACACGACTCAAATTAATGGTCGTTCGCTTCTCATCAAGGACTGCCCATTGCTGATCTGACGAACATCCAGAGTCCAGCATGGAGAGGAGGGACTTTGAATGTTGCGATGATGGCAGGAAAAGCTAGACAGTTGGTTGACATGATGCAGAGGAGGAAGGTGGATATACTTCATCCAGGAGACCAGGTGGAACGGTAGCAAGGCCAGGAACCTCGGAGCAGGGCTGAAGCTGTTCTCTAATGGTGCTGATGGGAGGAGGACTGGAGAAGGAGTTATTTTGAAGGAGGAGTTTCTTAGGAACGTTCTGGAGGCGAAAAGCGTGCCAGAGTGACGAGACTAAAGCTGGAAGGTGTGATGTTCAACGTTGTCAGTGGTTCTGCCCCACAGGTAGGAGGTGATGCAGAGCATCCCCGGAGGTGGGAGAGTGGTGACTGGTGGTCCCTGAACCAAGGGTGGCGTGTTTCAAGCAGTTTCCAGGCCTGTCACTCGATTTTTGGATGAACCGGGGGGTCGGGCGGAGTCTCGGTAAGATGGCGATCTCCACAGGAGAGAAAGTCAGGCTTCAAATTAAGTCTCCAGAAGACCTGAGGTCCTAATCAGAACCAGATGGTCCAGTTTTTTTTTTTTTAACCTACTTTGACTAATTGTACCTAAATTGCAAATTTGGCAAGTTCACCTAAACATTGGTTTTTTTAAAACCTCTCTGTTCCCCACCAGGAACACCAGTGTCAGTCCAGGGATGGGGAGATGTTCCAGGATGTTCTAGGTTCTAGGATGAATCACTCAAACAGATATGAGCTCTAAAAGAGGAAGATTTTGTCGGATTCTGCTGTTTATCATCATTTTCTCTGACATCATATTCATACTTTATTTTACGCGTCTCTCGTTAACTTTAATTAGAAACTAGATTTATCCACATAAACCTGCTAGTTACTGTGATGAACTCATTTAAAATAAGTTATATTACTTTAGACCTTGTTCGGAAGGGTTCTATTTCTTGTCAGGTTGTGGAGTCTTTTCTTGAAGTTTTATTGCAAAAAATAAATACTGGAACAAAATCTACAAAGAACTCACAAATAAAGAAACATGGTTGACGAGCGACTCTCACAACCAGACCAGTTCACATCACCGCTGCGAACGTGTCCACGTGTAAACGCCGCGCGGAGACGGAGCCGTTTGATGGAGTTACTGGCAGCGGGAGCAGCTGCCGCTCTGCTCCTCACCAACCCCCGACCTCACTGACAGAACCTGAAACGGGCAAAAGCAATAAATAATAATTTACTGAAAACTAACGAATGAAAATCAGACTCGACTCTGTTGAACCACAGTTTAACGTGTGTATTGTGTTTATTTGTACGTTGAACTGAATTTGTTTGTTGTTTGACTCTTTTAGATGCTTCTGGAAACATCTGGAACCTGCAGTCTGGAGAAGAAACCAGACCTGAGACATCCGGAGACGTCCCTGTGGTCCACGAGGACCCGAACACATCCACAGGTGGACACCTGGACTCAAGGTCCACTCTAAATCAAAGTGTTTGTGGTCTTCTGCTGGCCAAGAGCTGCTACCAACGCCTTTATTGTTCCTGCAACAACAATAAACGTCTATTCTTGCCTAAAAGGTTCTTCAACAAAATGCAAGGTTGATCGTACCAGTATTCACCAAATTATCATTACTTTTGCCACATTCATGTGTTTTCAGTGGTACTGTCCCGTACTGGATTCCAGGCATCTGCACCGGACACCAGCCGGCTGTCAACAGACGTGAACGAGGCGGCGTTGTGGCCTCCGTCCAGCAGATATGACGCCTGTTGGCGTGTGGCGAGCCGATCAACACCATCACCGAGGTGATGTTTGTTGTGACTGGCCAACGTTAAATCCACTCGTGGACCTGTTTTAGTTCACAATGTGGTCGTTTCATAGTTCATGAAGGACACCAGAGGACCAGAGGGACGTTCAGGGAGTAGCTGTAGTGGACAAGCTCAGCTGGAAGGTGAAGCTTTGTCCCCCGAGAGCACAAACAAAACAGTTGTTCAAGATGCTTCAGCGGACGTTCACCGACTACACAGAAGAAGGCGTCTAATTCATCCAGAAGAAAAAAAGTGTTCAGGAAACGTTTTTAGATTCCTGCCGTTTCTGGAGTTCAGACGGAGCTGAGCTTCACCAGACCTCGGACCGAGTCCTCGTGCAGAGCGTCCTGGCTGACAGGATCCAAAAGGATGTTGTGGGAGGGGTGGGGCTGGGCATGTAGGTGCATGTGGGCGGGGCAGGGCAGGGCACCCTGCGGCGTGCTGCAAGGCGTCTCCTCTGGACCGATGAAGTGGTGATGGTGGAGGTGGAGGTGGTGGTGGCAGTGGGAGTCCACGGTGGCCTCCCTCAACGACAGGACGTCTCTGCTGCAGGACGGTAGGGACGGCTGGGCGGGAGTCAGGTAGGCGCAGGGGCCCCCCAGTGAGGCGGTCTTCCCCGGCAGCGGGGCCAGGATGACGGGGTCGCTGCTGAGCAGAGGCGTGGCGGCGGCCTGCAGGACCAGCTTGGTGCTCTGGAGGCACTGATCCTGGTCACACTGAGACGAGAGTCAGCAGCTTTATCCGGCTTCGTAAAGTCACACATTTCCATTCTTTATTTATGGTTATTACTCAGCTGTTGTCTCACTGTTCTTGAAAATTCTTGAGTCAAAATTTTATGGTTTATTTTGGTCACAAATTTGCAGTTTTATCAAGTCCGATTTTCTCTGCTAATTTTAGAGTATAAAATAAGAAATTTTGAACTTTGTCTCTCAAATTTTTGAGTTTATAAAGTCAAAGTTTTTATCTCACCAATGTGTGAGTTTTATAAAGTCAGAAATTAAAATTATCAATAATAACAATAAAAAAACAATACGAGACAGAAATTGTGACTGAAAACACTCAGAAATCTGAAAAAAGGAAAAAACGAGGTCATCTGGAATTCCTGCTTTGTAAGCGCACACGTTTGTGGGAACATAAACGTCTGTTACTGACTTTATAAATGCAAACATTTGTGAGGAAAAAATCAAACTTCTGCATTTGCAAAAATAATTCAGATGGATGGTTTTTCCTCGCAAATGTCAGCATTTATAAACAAATCACAAATTCCCAAAGTCAGAACATCTGGTTTTTGTCCTGCGGATTTCTGACCACAAGTCAGCATCAAACATTTTAAAAGAGTTAAATCACTGAGTAATGCCAACTCCTCCTCCTGTCATGGTTGGAGGACGTGAACGGGAAAGGCCTCTGCTGGCCTGCCGCAGGTCTCCTTAACTTGTCTGACGCGTTCTAAAGTACAAGTAAAAGAAAAAACCTACTGGATAACAGTAATGAGAGTAAATATAATTGGAGCCCAAATAAATGGTGAGTATGTTCGGTCCGACTCCGTGCTCCCATGACTCATGTGACACATCTGTATTGATCGGCAGTGACGTCATCCACCTACCATGTGACCGTGCAGCTGTGTGGAGGCGTAGCTGCTGCTGCCGGCCCCGTTGGACTGGGAGACCGTCTGCGGCCCGTCGACCTGGATTTTCCCCCTCCTGTCAATCAAACTGCATCACAGACATGGACACGAGTCACTTTACAGCAAAACCAAGGCTCCATTGCTGCCTTCCAGGATCTAGGAACTCATGAAGCAAAGAACTCCGGACATCGCTACCTTCCAATAACTTCCAATAATTATTGAATGTAAAATGACACGCCCCGTTGCCACCAATAACAAAAGCCATATTTAACACGTCTGTGTGTAAATCAAGCAGATGTAGTCGGTGAAGTTTGTCTGTAGAACTTCAAATAAGAGTCAAGTGTCATTTCAAACGACAATCTGCAGCAAAAAGACATATTTGATCTGAATTAAGCCCACTGACCTACATAAACCTTATGTTACCGTTTAAATATTTAAATCTAAGTATACAACCTTCATCCTGCCCAGAGACCTGTCCAGAGACCTGTCCAGAGACCTGTCCAGGGACATGTCCAGGGACCTGTCCAGAGACCTGTCCAGGGACCTGTCCAGGGACCTGTCCAGAGACCTGTCCAGGGACCTGTCCAGAGACCTGTCCAGGGACCAGTCCAGGGACCTGTCCAGAGACCTGTCCAGGGACCAGTCCAGGGACCTGTCCAGAGACCTGTCCAGGGACCTGCCAAGTGACCTGCCAAGTGACCTGTCCAGAGACCTGTCCAGAGACCTGTCCAGAGACCTGTCCAGGGACCTGCCAGAGACCTGTCCAGGGACCTGCCAAGTGACCTGTCCAGGGACCTGCCAAGTGACCTGTCCAGGGACCTGTCCAGACCTGCCAGGGACCTGTCCAGAGACCTGCCAGAGACCTGTCCAGGGACCTGCCAGTGAACCTGTCCAGGGACCTGCCAGTGAACCTGCTAGTGACCTGTCCAGAGACCTGTCCAGGGACCTGTCCAGGGACCTGTCCAGGGACCTGTCCAGGGACCAGTCCAGGGACCTGTCCAGAGACCAGTCCAGAGACCAGTCCAGAGACCAGTCCAGGGACCTGTCCAGGGACCAGTCCAGGGACCTGTCCAGGGACCTGTCCAGGGACCTGCCAAGTGACCTGTCCAGGGACCTGTCCAGGGACCTGTCCAGGGACCTGTCCAAAGACCTGTCCAGAGACCTGTCCAGGGACCTGTCCAGGGACCTGCCAAGTGACCTGCCAAGTGACCTGTCCAGGGACAAGTCCAGGGACCAGTCCAGGGACCTGTCCAGGGACCAGTCCAGAGACCAGTCCAGGGACCTGTCCAGGGACCTGTCCAGGGACCTGTCCAGGGACCTGTCCAGAGACCTGTCCAGAGACCTGTCCAGAGACCTGTCCAGGGACCTGTCCAGGGACCAGTCCAGGGACCTGTCCAGGGACCAGTCCAGGGACCTGTCCAGGGACCTGTCCAGGGACCTGTCCAGGGACCTGCCAAGTGACCTGCCAAGTGACCTGTCCAGGGACCTGTCCAGGGACCTGTCCAGAGACCTGTCCAGGGACCAGTCCAGAGACCAGTCCAGAGACCAGTCCAGGGACCTGTCCAGGGACCTGCCAGAGACCTGTCCAGGGACCTGCCAGAGACCTGTCCAGGGACCTGCCAAGTGACCAGTCCAGAGACCAGTCCAGGGACCTGTCCAGGGACCTGTCCAGGGACCTGTCCAGGGACCTGTCCAGGGACCTGTCCAGAGACCTGTCCAGGGACCAGTCCAGAGACCAGTCCAGAGACCAGTCCAGGGACCTGTCCAGGGACCTGCCAAGTGACCTGTCCAGGGACCTGCCAGAGACCTGTCCAGGGACCTGCCAGAGACCTGTCCAGGGACCTGCCAAGTGACCTGTCCAGGGACCAGTCCAGAGACCTGTCCAGAGACCTGTCCAGGGACCAGTCCAGAGACCTGTCCAGGGACCTGTCCAGAGACCTGTCCAGGGACCAGTCCAGGGACCTGTCCAGGGACCAGTCCAGGGACCAGTCCAGGGACCTGTCCAGAGACCTGTCCAGAGACCAGTCCAGAGACCAGTCCAGAGACCAGTCCAGGGACCTGTCCAGGGACCTGTCCAGTGACCTGTCCAGGGACCTGTCCAGGGACCTGTCCAGAGACCAGTCCAGAGACCAGTCCAGAGACCAGTCCAGGGACCTGTCCAGGGACCTGCCAAGTGACCTGCCAAGTGACCTGTCCAGGGACCTGCCAGAGACCTGTCCAGGGACCTGCCAGAGACCTGTCCAGGGACCTGTCCAGGGACCTGCCAGAGACCTGTCCAGGGACCTGCCAGAGACCTGTCCAGGGACCTGCCAAGTGACCAGTCCAGAGACCAGTCCAGGGACCTGTCCAGGGACCTGTCCAGGGACCTGCCAAGTGACCTGTCCAGAGACCTGTCCAGGGACCAGTCCAGAGACCAGTCCAGGGACCTGTCCAGGGACCTGCCAAGTGACCTGTCCAGGGACCTGCCAGAGACCTGTCCAGGGACCTGCCAGAGACCTGTCAGAGACCTGTCCAGGGACCTGCCAAGTGACCTGTCCAGGGACCTGTCCAGAGACCACTCCAGGGACCTGTCCAGGGACCTGCCAAGTGACCTGTCCAGAGACCTGTCCAGGGACCTGTCCAGGGACCTGCCAAGTGACCTGTCCAGAGACCTGTCCAGGGACCTGTCCAGAGACCTGTCCAGGGACCTGCCAGAGACCTGTCCAGGGACCTGCCAGAGACCTGTCCAGGGACCTGTCCAGAGACCTGTCCAGAGACCTGCCAGAGACCTGTCCAGGGACCTGCCAGTGAACCTGTCCAGGGACCTGCCAGTGAACCTGTCCAGAGACCTGTCCAGGGACCTGTCCAGAGACCTGTCCAGGGACCTGTCCAGGGACCTGTCCAGGGACCAGTCCAGGGACCAGTCCAGAGACCAGTCCAGGGACCTGTCCAGGGACCTGCCAAGTGACCTGCCAAGTGACCTGTCCAGGGACCTGTCCAGGGACCAGTCCAGGGACCTGTCCAGAGACCTGTCCAGAGACCAGTCCAGAGACCAGTCCAGAGACCAGTCCAGGGACCTGTCCAGGGACCTGTCCAGGGACCTGTCCAGGGACCAGTCCAGGGACCTGTCCAGGGACCTGTCCAGGGACCAGTCCAGAGACCTGTCCAGGGACCTGTCCAGGGACCTGCCAAGTGACCTGTCCAGGGACCTGTCCAGAGACCTGTCCAGAGACCTGTCAGAGACCTGCCAGAGACCTGTCCAGGGACCTGCCAAGTGACCTGTCCAGGGACCTGCCAAGTGACCTGTCCAGGGACCTGCCAGAGACCTGTCCAGGGACCTGCCAAATGACCTGTCCAGGGACCTGCCAGAGACCTGTCCAGGGACCTGCCAAGTGACCTGTCCAGGGACCTGCCAGAGACCTGTCCAGACCTGCCAGAGACCTGTCCAGAGACCTGCCAGAGACCTGTCCAGAGACCTGCCAGAGACCTGTCCAGGGACCTGCCAGTGAACCTGCTAGTGACCTGTCCAGAGACCTGTCCAGGGACCTGTCCAGAGACCTGCCAGTGACCGATCCAGGGACCTGTCCAGAGACCTGTCCAGGGACCTGTCCAGGGACCTGTCCAGAGACCAGTCCAGAGACCAGTCCAGAGACCAGTCCAGAGACCAGTCCAGGGACCTGTCCAGAGACCAGTCCAGGGACCTGCCAGAGACCAGTCCAGGGACCTGCCAGAGACCTGTCCAGGGACCTGCCCAGACCTTCCAGAGACCTGTCCAGGGACCTGCCAGTGAACCTGCTAGTGACCTGTCCAGGGACCTGTCCAGTGAACCTGCTAGTGACCTGTCCAGGGACCTGTCCAGAGACCTGCCAGTGACCTGTCCAGTGACCTGCCAGTGAACCTGCTAGTGACCTGTCCAGAGACCTGTCCAGGGACCTGTCCAATGACCTGTCAGAGATCTGCCAGAGACCTGTCCAGGGACCTGTCCAGAGACCTGTCAGAGATCTGCCAGGGACCTGTCCAGGGACCTGTCCAGAGACCTGTCCAGAGATCTGCCAGGGACCTGTCCAGGGACCTGTCCAGAGACCTGTCCAGGGACCTGTCCAGAGATCTGCCAGGGACCAGTCCAGGGACCAGTCCAGGGACCAGTCCAGGGACCTGTCCAGAGACCTGTCCAGAGACCTGTCCAGGGACCTGTCCAGGGACCTGTCCACTGTTTGACATGAACCCTCCAGAAGCCCTGCGAGGGACAGATGGACGGGTGTAAATTTATGCTTTAAAGAAGCGTGAAGCTTCTAAGTGATGATTTCTGTTTTTAAACGTGTTTTCTGTTCGAGCATCTAACGACTGACCGTCCCGCCAGTGCACGTTGCAGAATCAATAGCGACAAATGTTTTCCAGGTCAGCCGAAGCTGCAGCTTTGGAGCGGAGTCAGGAGATGCAGCCGTTCAGGAACAGCTGCTCGTGGAGCTCCCTGGCACGTCTTTTTTTTGTTAAACAATAATGAAGTAAAAAAGCAGGTAAATGTATGCATTTCCGAGACATAGACCTACCACAACCACACAGTTTTGATTACATTTTCACGCAAAAATCAAATGAGAGACTACTCAGGAATATCCAAACTCCTGAAAACACGTCACTTCTCTCGCCATCATCCTCGTCTTCCCGTCTTTCCTCTCAGCTGCTGCCAACAGAATGAACCATAAAAACAATCAGAGACGGGATGTCATGCCGTCTTTCCTACGCGTCACCAACCAGCCTCCACTTCCTCATTTCCTCTGTTTCCACCGCCATCATCCATGTTTAGTTCCTCAGAAGGTGAGATCTACCTGCTCAGCAGATACTATCTGTGGTGACTTTTGGATTCTCTTTTTTTTTTCCAAAGAAACTGACGAGCTGTTTCTTAAAGTTGGTCTCAAACCAAAACAGTGAAATCCCAAACCAGCAGCTCCTCATCCCTCCAACATGTTTGTTAATGGAATCACTGAACGGGGAACGGCGAGGGTGCGAGGTTTCACCTGTACTGGAGCGTCTCCTGTACAGGTGTCTCCTTCATCTGTCAGTCAGATACAGAGGACTTCGTGGTCCACTCAGTGACTGACAGGTGTCCAGGTCCAGACCATCGTCCCTCCACCACCTTTGCCTTCACACATTTGCAGCATTTCTTTTGAAACTGAGGGTTTGGGAAATCCATCGTACATTCTGGTAAGAACTTGTGTCTGCTGATGGTCATGGGGTGTTGACCTTCTGAAAAACCAGGTAGGTCAACTGAGACCTTCTAAAACAAGTTAGAAGCTGAGCGTCAGCAGAAGAAACATCCTCCTGGCAGCGTGATCTAATTCTGTCCACGTTACAACATTTTCCTGCTCTCAGCTGTGTTTTGTGAAAGTCTTGTGATTTCATCGTATGAGCTTGGGTTACTGTACCGCAGAGCTGTAGTTAACGGACATGGGATACCCTCCCTGCCATGCCTCCGGGGTCACCCGGCTTTGGGGCCGGCGCTACGAGAACGCTGGCCGTGACTCGGTGGGTTTGTTTTGTTGTTGGCGACATTCATGTGGTGATTTCCGTGTTTTAGCGCTGCAGATGTTACTGACCTCGGCGGCAGAGGTCCACACAGAGCAGCGCAGCAGTTTGTCAGGATGTTTCCATAGCTGTAGGGGTTGTAGTTGTCCTTCCCTCGCTTGGTGGACCAGGTCCCTTTGATCTGGACGGACAAACATCAAGATTAATACTAAGAACTGGCAGGATGTCCTCCTGCGTTTGCTTGGGCCCAGGTTTGGGTCTGCTACACTCACGTCCTCGTTGGTGGTCTGGTTGGAGCTGATCAGGTAGGTGTGGAAGCCCGACAGGCCGATGATGGACCAGACAGAGAAGAAACACACCACCACCTCCAGGATGGTGAAGACCAGAGTCAAAGAGAAAGCCAGCGGTTCGATTCTGAGCAGGGTTGGACTCCCAACTCAGCAATTCTGTTTAATGTGAACGTTAATAATTCTGTGCTTCCTGGACTGAAGACTTCAGGAAACTGCTGACACAGAAGCAGAAGGTGGATCTGAATGTCACCACGCCCGCTGTGTGTGGCAGGAACACTCTGCCCTTGGCAGTGCATTGTGGGACATATTGGCCTGTGAATGGTGCCAGCGACACAGTGATTGATTAATCAGAAACAGACATTAGACTGTGGGGGCGTATAAGAGCTAATTAGTGCCTCTGCTTGATTTTCTGTGTCACATGTTAACTGCCTTTCGCTCACAAATCGAGGTAACAAACCTTTTTTCTCTTTTCCAGCCATTTGAGTCCTACATTTAGTCCTGAAAAAGTGGTAGCAGACTAAAGAGAATGAATCCTCGTTAACCAGCGAGCCCCGAGTAAAGGATATCTGGCCGGGCTGTCTTTAAGAGCACTCAGAAATCCTGTCCGGTTGGATCCTGCAGGACACAGAGACGAAAACCGGTTAAACACTAAAAACCTTGAAACAGGGTTTATAAGCACACTAGTAGCTGGCTGGTACAACTACCTGATCAATACGGGAAGACTTGTGGAACAATATTTCATTGCAAAAAATGTATACATATTTAAACACTTTCAATTTTTCAAATGTTTCAGTGAAAAGACAAGCACTAAAATACCATTTCAAATGCCGACAAAGCATGTTGTTGTCAGTGCATCCAGCTAGATCACAAATATGTCCCACACAGTAATTCATGACAGTGTTATGTGTGCAAAAGCATCAAAGAAATCTTCTGAATTTAGTGGGTCTAAGGGTCTAAGTGTCTTAAGGGTCTAAGTGTCTTAAGGGTCTAAGTGTCTAAGGGTCTAAGGGTCTAAGTGTCTTAAGTGTCTTAACTGTCTAAGGGTCTAAGTGTCTAAGGGTCTAAGTGTCTAAGGGTCTAAGTGTCTAAGGGTCTAAGGGTCTAAGTGTCTAAGTGTCTAAGGGTCTAAGTGTCTAAGGGTCTAAGTATCTAAGGGTCTAAGTGTCTAAGGGTCTAAGTATCTAAGGGTCTAAGTGTCTGAGGGTCTAAGTGTCTTAAGGGTCTAAGTGTCTTAAGGGTCTAAGGGTCTAAGTGTCTAAGGGACTAAGGGACTAAGTGTCTTAAGGGTCTAAGTGTCTTAAGTGTCTTAAGTGTCTAAGGGTCTAAGTGTCTAAGGGTCTAAGTGTCTAAGGGTCTAAGTGTCTAAGGGTCTAAGTGTCTAAGTGTCTAAGGGTCTAAGTATCTAAGGGTCTAAGTATCTAAGTGTCTAAGGGTCTAAGTGTCTAAGGGTCTAAGTGTCTAAGGGTCTAAGTGTCTAAGGGTCTAAGGGTCTAAGGGTCTAAGTGTCTAAGGGTCTAAGTGTCTAAGGGTCTAAGGGTCTAAGTGTCTAAGTGTCTAAGTGTCTAAGGGTCTAAGTGTCTAAGGGTCTAAGTGTCTAAGGGTCTAAGTATCTAAGTGTCGGGAAAATAGAACCTCAGATGAACAACAACTTACACATTGTTTCCTTTGCTGCTACTTACTTAAAAATGAGGGTAAAAAAGAAAAAGCTCGCATTGACAATACTGAGTACACCACAACTGCTTCAATAGGGTTTCAGAGGGGAAGTTGCAGCCCGGTGCAGCCCGATGCTGCCCGTTTAAAACTGGGTCACCTGGCAGGAAATGATCCCAAACACATCCGCATCAGAATGATGGAAAAATCAAAGAACCTCGGTTCTGGAAGGACCTGGTCAAAGTCCAGATCTGAACCTGGTTGAGATGCTGTGGTGGGACCTTCAGAGAGCTGTGCACAGGTGAATCTGGTGCTGTTGCATCAAGGACGTACTTAGTGTTGCCCATGTGATTTGTTTCTTGACTACAATTTTGTTAAATTAATAATGACTGCTGCTCATCATATGTTCATTACATACTGGTTGAATTCGACTAAGAAGCTAAAAGCCGCTTTTTTTTTTTTTTTTTTTCCTCCAAGCTGTTCAAGCTCCGGCATTCTTGTCAGTTTGTATCTCACGATACGCCCCAAAATTGGACCTCTGCTTTTAACCATCACTAGTTTTCACCAGGAGCAGTGGGCTGCTGTCCCAGCACGTGGGGAGCAGTTGGGTCAGCAGAGGAACCGCAGGTTAGATCCGGACCATAGAAGTCAGCAGAGGAACCGTGGGTTAGATCCAGACCCTAGAGGTCAGCAGAGGAACCGCGGGTTAGATCCAGACCCTAGAGGTCAGCAGAGGAACCGCGGGTTAAATCCAGACCCTAGAGGTCAGCAGAGGAACCGCGGGTTAGATCCGGACCCTAGAGGTCAGCAGAGGAACCGCGGGTTAGATCCGGACCCTAGAGGTCAGCAGAGGAACCGGGGGTTAGATCCAGACCCTAGAGGTCAGCAGAGGAACCGCAGGTTAGATCCAGACCCTAGAAGTCAGCAGAGCAACCGCGCGTTAAATACGGACCCTAGAGGTCAGCAGAGGAACCGCGGGTTAAATCCGGAACCTAGAGGTCAGCAGAGGAACCGGGGGGTTAGATCCGGACCCTAGAGGTCAGCAGAGGAACCGCGGGTTAGATCCAGACCCTAGAGGTCAGCAGAGGAACCGGGGGGTTAGATCCGGACCCTAGAGGTCAGCAGAGGAACCGCAGGTTAGATCCAGACCCTAGAGGTCAGAAGGTGTTTCTCAGTTCCAGGTACACCTACTTTGGACTTGTGTACTTGGTGGTTGAGACTTGGTAAGTATGACTCTGGAGCACGTACTTTGGAGGCTGGGACGACGTATTTCAGTCTTACTGCAACTGGAGCAGCAGTGCGTGATGACATCACAGCTCAGCGACGACGCTCAGATATTCAAACATGTTTTCCTTTAATTGAGCATAAAATAAATAAAACAAAACATTAAAACGACTCAAAGAACCACGGACCCCTGGCAAAAGTGTTGAGGTGTTTTAATACATTTTAGTTGTGTTATGAACACAGTTCTGTGAAGGAAAAAGAAAAAACTCAAAATGTTAAAAGGGAAATTTTAAAATAGGCTCCATCTTGACAAATTAAGTTAGAAAAAGTAAACTTTCACATGAACACGCTGAAGTCACGTTGTCGGCCAGCGTTGAAGACTCGTGTTTGACCGGACTCTTTTGTCA
Organism: Xenentodon cancila; assembly: GCA_014839995.1. Lineage (NCBI taxonomy): Eukaryota > Metazoa > Chordata > Actinopteri > Beloniformes > Belonidae > Xenentodon > Xenentodon cancila. The sequence continues at coordinate 828,424 of CM026209.1, read as the reverse complement.
ACTCTGATCTGATTGATCGCTGACGGGAAACAGCCGCAGCAACTCTCAGACAGCCTGTCGATCTTGCGGTAGCGGGGATTGACCAACTTCGTTTCATCCATTACACAAATGAGAAGCTGAGGCAGAAGTGGCACAAACAAGCACCTCAGATCCCGCACAGTCCTGTGGTCTCTACGGACAGCTGAGCCCTCAAAATACTTTTTCCCAGTTCTCCAGGTACCTCTTTAGTTCACTTTAAGCCTAAAATGAGTACCACCCCCTTCTTCAATTCTTGTTTAAGTGTGATGTAATCATGTCAAAAAGGAAAGACGTCAGCCTGGAACTCAGAGAACAGTGGATGCTCATCTGAAGGTGGAAGGCTGTACTGAGTTTCAACAAGAACTTCCAAGATTTCCAAAACTTTGAAAAAGAAAAGTTAAAAACTTGAGTTTCTTTACATATGTGGATGTTTGGTGAATGAAGCAGCAGAGTGTAATGCTGTTGGCCTGTTTTGGTGCTTAAGGCACAAAAAACTGTGCCTGGGTTCATATGAGCTAAAAAAATATATTATATTGATATTATATTATATTGATATCTCCTACCAGATTTGACACATTTGACCAGAACGTATTGATAAACCAGTTGAAGAGCTGGGTGGGTCTTTCTGGTGCAGCACTTGCCTGGTTGGAGTCCTATCTCTAAAAGACAGAGACTATTTTGTGTCTAGATAACCAAATCAGAGCTAACAAAAAAAAGTGGCGTTCCTCAAGGTTCAGTTCTGGGGCCTCTGCTGTTTAACATCTATATTCTCCCACTCCCTCAAATTATGAAAAAAAAAATGTGTTACCATAACTACACAGACAACGCCCACATCTATATAACCATATAACGTCCGGTTCCGGGATGGCGGCGCGTGCCTCACGCTGCGGCTTCTCTCTCTCCCGACGGTGCGACGTTTCGTGTTTCTGTCACCAAAGTTGTGTTTTGACAAGTCATATGCATACCACACCAAAGTACAGCCGGGGGTTTCTGCTCGACGTTGGAAACAGCTACACTGTCGAGCTTAACTCCGAACTCGCCGGCCAACTTCGGGAACGCGGTCTGCTCCGGGAACCAACACTTCCGCCGACCCCCGCGCCTCGACCTCCGCCGCAATGGAAGCGCCACAAGCGGCGCTACAGGAAGCAGAAGAGGGGCAAGCGAGCCGGTATCCGGACGAGACTGGCGGAGAACCCGAACAAACCGACGGTTCCCTCCATCGTGTTGGTCAACGTTCGTTCGCTGGACAACAAACTGGACCACATCCGATTACTCTGCTCCGCCGAGAGGACCGTGAGAGAGAGCTGTGTTTTTGTGTTCACGGAAACATGGCTCAACGACAGCATACCGGACCACGCCATCCAGCTCGACCAGCTGACCTGCTACCGGGCGGACCGAGCACACACCGAGGCAGGTAAGGGCCGCGGCGGCGGCCTTTGTGTTTTCCTCCGTGATGCTTGGTGTAGAGATGCTGTGGTGGTCTGCAAACACTGCTCACCCCTGGCGGAGTTTATGATTATTAAATGTCGTCCTTTCTATCTACCGCGCGAATACTCGGTCATACTACTCACTGCTGTCTACATCCCCCCCAGCCCCTCCACCAACACCAGGAGAGAGGCGCTGACCGAGCTGTACCAGCGGATCAGCGAGCAGCAGACAGCCCACCCTGAGGCCTTCCTCATCCTGGCGGGGGACTTCAACCACACAGACCCAAGGACCATCTTTTCAAATCTTCACCACCACATCAAGTTCCCCACGTGAGGAGACAACATTCTGGACCAAGTCTACACCAACAACAAGACAGCCTACAAAGCCCACCCCCTCCCCCACCTCGGTGCCTCAGACCACATCACTGTCATGCTGATGCCAGCATACAGGCCACTGGTTAAAGTTGTCAGACCAGTCTGGAAGCAGGTCCGGGTGTGGCCAGAGGGGTCCACAGAGGCACTCCGAGACTGCTTCAACACCACAGACTGGAGCATGTTCAGAGAAGCTGCCACCACCAACAACACCACAGACCTCCAGGAGTACACAGAGTCTGTTACCGCCTACATCGCCAAATGCATCGATGATGTAACAGACTCCAGAACCATCAAAGTCAGAGCCAACCAGAAGCCGTGGATGACAAAGGAAGTCCACAGACTCCTGAGGGCTCGGAACGCTGCCTTCAGAGCTGGAGACAAAGTGGGTCTACAGACAGCTACGACCAACCTGTCCCATGGCATCAGGGAGGCTAAGAGACGGTACTCCAGGAGGATAGCCCGCCGTTTCAGCAACAGCAGGGACACACGGAGCCTGTGGCGAGGGATTCAGACCATTACGGACTACAAGCCCCCACCGCAGACCTGTGAGAGCAGCACATCCCTGCTGAATGAGCTGAACACCTTCTTCGCCCGCTTCGAGGCACACAACACCATCGCCGCACAGAAAGCACCACCCCCTCCCGGCGACCAGGTGCTGACGCTGTCACCGGACACTGTGAGGAGATCCCTCAGCAGGATCAACGCCCGCAAAGCTCCGGGTCCTGACAACATACCTGGTCGTGTACTGAGAGACTGTGCAGGAGAACTCACGGATGTCTTCACAGACATCTTTAACATGTCACTGAGTCAGGCGGTGGTTCCCACGTGCTTCAAAGCCACCAACATCCGTCCGGTCCCAAAACGGTCATCTCCCTCCTGCTCCAACGACTACCGTCCAGTCGCACTGACTCCCATCATCATGAAGTGCTTTGAACGGCTAGTCATGCATCACATCAAGGCTGCTCTCCCCCCCCTCTCTGGACCCCTACCAGTTCGCATATCGCTCCAACCGGTCCACTGACGACGCCATCTCCACTGCCCTCCACACAGCCCTCACACATATGGACACCAGAAACGCTTATGTAAGAATGCTTTTCATCGACTTCAGTTCAGCTTCAACACCATCATCCCCCAGCAGCTCGTTCACAAACTGGACCAGCTGGGGATCAGCACCTCGCTGTGCAACTGGCTGTTGGACTTCCTGACTGGGAGACCACAGGCAGTACGGGTCGGCAGCAACACATCCAGCACCATCACACTGAGCACAGGGGCCCCCCAGGGATGTGTGCTGAGCCCCCTCCTCTTCACCCTGCTGACCCACGACTGCACACCGATGCACAGCTCCAACCTCTTCGTAAAGTTTGTGGACGACACGACTGTGGTGGGTCTCATCAACAACAACGATGAGTCAAACTACAGGAGCGAAGTGAGCCGCCTGGCTGAGTGGTGCAGACAACAATCTCTCCCTGAACGTGGAGAAGACCAAGGAGATTGTTGTTGACTTCAGGAGACAACACACCCAGCATGCTCCTCTGACCATCAACGGTGCTGCTGTGGAGAGGGTGAGCAGCACCAAGTTCCTGGGTGTCCACATCTCAGAGGACCTCTCCTGGACTGTTAACACCGCATCACTCGCCAAGAAGGCACAGCAGCGCCTCTACTTCCTCCGCAAACTGCGAAGAGCCAGAGCCCCGCCCCCATCAGGTACACCTTCTACAGAGGCACCATCGAGAGCATCCTGACCAGCTGCATCACCGTGTGGTACGGAGCTGCACCGCAACCTGCCGCAAGTCTCTCCAACGTGTCGTGAGAGCAGCTGAGAAGATGGTTGGTGTCTCTCTCCCCTCACTTCAGGACATTTACAGACCCGTCTGACTCCAAAGCCCTCAGCATCGTGAGAGACCCCACCCACCCGTCACACAGCCTCTTCAGTCTGCTGCCTTCAGGGAGGAGGCTGCGGACCCTCCGGGCCAGAACCAGCCGACTGAAGGACAGCTTCGTCCACCAGGCCGTCAGGACACTGAACACTCTCCCTGCTCTTCCACTGTTTCCCGCCTTGCCCCCCCCTCACTCACTCTGACCTCAGTATCTGCACCAGGCACTTTTGGCAGAACCGGACCGCCTACTTTGCACCAGGTCACTTTAATCAAACCGAAAAACTGTTGTTGTCATGTCAAAACTTGTTTCTTGTCTCTTTTTAACCTGCACTTTGTGTTTAAAATGTATTTATTGTGTAGCACCGAGGGTTTGAGGGTAATGTAATTTCGATTCTCTGTATGTGTCTCACATGTGGTAGAATTGACAATAAACTTGACTCTGACTCTGACTCATTTCTTGCACCAGATTTGTTTTATTCTTTTCAACTTATGTCGGTCTTTAATTTCTGCTTTTAAGCTTTTTTACTTTTTTGCTTTTTAATGCATTTTTTTCTTTTTATGTAAAGCACTTGGAATTGTCTCGTACATGAAATGTGTTACACAGAAGTGATTTAAATTCATTCAAGTTTGGTTGAAGGACACCTAAATCAAGGTCCTGGTCTGGACCTCTCGGAGCCCAGACCTCAGTTCTGTGGAGGGAGCTCAAACGTCTTACCCGAGTTCCTGTGACCCCAGGATGCTACTTCGCATCTGAAAGGAGGTGGAACTGCCCCCCCCCCCCCCCCCCCCCCCCCCCCGTCAGAGTGAAACACAGACAGTAGCAGCTGAACTGGGGCCAAGACCCGACCCTTCCAGGTGGGTCCTGGTTGGTGCAGGGGTGGAGGTGGCCCACCCCAGGCATGAAGTTGAAGTGGTGACCGGCTGGCGTGTGGTCAGGGGCCGCGTCATCGCCCCCGGGCCACACGCCAGCCGGTCTGTGGCAGTCCTTCAGTTACAGTTGTCTGTTGGATACCACGCCCCCCAACCCAGCTGGCACCTAAAGACCCCTCCCCTACTTACATTAACATTAACATTAACATCCCCCCAAACCAAACAACTATGTGATACTGCAAAATTACTCACTGAGGATGACGTGTGTGATGACAAAGGCGAAGATGAAGATGGTGAGGAAGGACAGGGAGAGGATGAAGAGGTAGAAGAAACGGTAGTTCCGTCGTCCCACGCAGTTCCCCACCCAGGGACAGTGATGGTCGAAACGCTCTGAAGAAACAGTAAACAGCTGCTACGTTCATTTCACTAATCGACACTGGTGCAGAAACTGAGGGAACAAAACTGAAGGCGCCTCAGAACCTCCGACTGACCGACACAGTTGTCACACAGGCTGCAGTGAGACGCTCGAGGTGGCCTGAAGATCTTACAGGTGAAGCAGTATTTCAGTTTGACCGTCTGCCCGTTGATGACAACTTCTCTGGTGCGAGGTGGCGGCCTCGAGCAGCCCAAAGAGTCTGAAAGCACAAAACAAGCCACAGATATTTAGTTTACAGCAGCCGCCAAAAGATGCTAATGTCGGCGCCACTAAAGTCTGACGAGGTCCGTCAGGGCGCTCACCTGACCATCAGGTGAACATGCATGACCGCGGGCCAGGACGGGAACCCGGGTCGGCTGCATGACCGCGGGCCAGGAGGGGAACCCGGGTCGGCTGCATGACCGCGGGCCAGGAGCAGAACCCGGGTCGGCTGCAAGACAACGGGCCAGGAGGGGAACCCGGGTCGGCTGCATGACCGCGGGCCAGGAGGGGAACCCGGGTCGGCTGCATGACCGCGGGCCAGGAGGGGAACCCGGGTCGGCTGCATGACCGCGGGCCAGGAGCAGAACCCGGGTCGGCTGCAAGACAACGGGCCAGGAGCTGAACCCGGGTCGGCTGCATGACCGCGGGCCAGGAGGGGAACCCGGGTCGGCTGCATGACCGCGGACCAGGAGCTGAACCCGGGTCGGCTGCAAGACAACGGGCCAGGAGGGGAACCCGGGTCGGCTGCATGACCGCGGGCCAGGAGCTGAACCCGGGTCGGCTGCATGACCGCGGGCCAGGAGCTGAACCCGGGTCGGCTGCAAGACAACGGGCCAGGAGCTGAACCCGGGTCGGCTGCATGACCGCGGGCCAGGAGGGGAACCCGGGTCGGCTGCATGACCGCGGGCCAGGAGCAGAACCCGGGTCGGCTGCAAGACAACGGGCCAGGAGGGGAACCCGGGTCGGCTGCATGACCGCGGGCCAGGAGGGGAACCCGGGTCGGCTGCATGACCGCGGGCCAGGAGCTGAACCCGGGTCGGCTGCATGACCGCGGGCCAGGAGCTGAACCCGGGTCGGCTGCATGACCGCGGGCCAGGAGGGGAACCCGGGTCGGCTGCATGACCGCGGGCCAGGAGCTGAACCCGGGTCGGCTGCAGCCTCTGTTACAGGGCACCAACTCAACCAACAAAGCTATTTTTTTTGGTTGTTTAACACACTGTTGATAGTCTTTTAAGGTTGAGTAAAACGTTTTTTTGCCAGTCTTGTTTTTTTTTTTACTCTGTAAACAATTGGATGATTAAATAAAGTTGCGGAAAAGCAACAGATGCCAAAAACTAAAAAGCTTCACAAACAAACCATCATTTAATTTGGGAAATGCTGAGGTGAGTCTGAGCTTCATGTCATGTTGCTGAATTCGTTTCGGGCTCAAAAACGGATCCCAGTAAAAGATCCGTGTTTCCGATCCTTCTCCACTCAGACACACGGAAAACTGCATCGTCTAAACTGGATAATGATTGACAGCTTTGCCACTCCACATTTACCCAGAAAATGGATAAATAAATGAGGAAAGCAGAAAATATAATAAGGGATTTCCAGAAATAAATGCAAGAGCTGTAACGGTGACGTTCACTTTCTGTGGAAACGACTGATTCCAGGAAACATTTCTGAGAAAAGCGAAGAGGCGACATGTGACTGAACACACGTCAACAGTCATGTGCAACAGTCAGTCTCCCTCTTTCATAGGATATTTTTGTGTAAACACATAATAAAATCATCTGGTCATAGTTGGTGTTAGTATTAACCTCAAACTTTTTTTTTTACTGTGATAATATTTTTATTATTTAACAAAAATAAAGCCTAAAAGATATTGATGCTGTGGCCAATCCTAAGTACCTCATCATCTAACTCTAACATCTATAGTTCATTGAGGTTTTGGACATTTACTTCATCACAGCTCACTGAAGGTCCCACCCCAGCATCTCAACCAGGTGTAGGTCTGGACGTTGACCAGGTCGCTCCAGAACCTGGATTCTTTGATTTTCCATTACTCTAATGTAGATCTGCTGCTGTGTTTGGGGTCATTTCCTGTCACATGACCCAGTTTCAGCCAGTCTTCAGCTGTCACACAGATGTCCTCACAGTTGACTGTAAAAGACTCTGGTCTACAGAGGAGTTCATGGTCCACTCAGTGACTGACAGGTGTCCAGGTCCAGACCAGCATCCCTCCACCACCGTGCTTCACAGTGGGTCTTTCAATGGGTGTTTCTGCTGGTTTTTTCCAAACATGCTTCTGGACATGAAGACCAAACATCTCTACGTTGGTGTCATCTGTCCAGAGGACGTTGTTCCAGAAGTCTGCTGGTTTGTTCAGATGCAGCTTTCTGAATCTAGACGACGCTTCTAAGCAAACCATGCTTGTTCAGCCTTGTAACTGTGCTGTCATGGACTCGAACTTGTCAAAAAACTTTATCACCGTAGAACGTTCAACTCCAGGCCGGTATGAAACGTGCAGCAACAGTTGCTCCTCTAAGACTATTGCAGATGTCTTTCCCTCTTAGCATTTTGTTAACAGACAACTGAATGTTCCAGACTAACAAGCTGCCAAAACATCTGCTTTTATAGAGGTCTGCACAGCTGCTGATGATCAATTTATTGGAGCTGATGATTAACAGCAACTGGCTGCAATTCACCTTCTTAAATCTTTCTCATGGAAATAATAAGGGGTTAATAACTAATAAGCAATGGTAATTTAAAAAAAAGTAATAAACACGAGTGTCTTCATACTTACCAATCTGCCTTTCCAGGTCAGCAGCCTCGTCTGGCGTAGCTCGGGGCAGGACGCCGGGGTCGCTGAAACTCGCCCTGAACAGCATCCCCATCACAAACACAAAGAGGACGCCACCGACAGCCGGGATGGCCGGGGTCAGGTTGGACGCCAGGAAGGGACAGCTGAGAACACACAGAGGGAGGAGACTAAGACGCCAGGGTTCAGACCAACCACAGTCCCCAGAAGTACATGAAGCACTGCGTGAATAGCTTACAGTCTAGTCTAATAAATCACAGCTTGATCTCATTAAATAAAAAAATTTAAAAAAAGAGCCCAAAAGGATTTTCATTTGACAATGATGTCACACTGATTCCTGTCGCCATAAAAAACTGCTGAACTCAGTTTGAGGTTTATCTCCCCTTCTCCCCCTTCAGCCTACCGCTGTAACCGTAGGGACCCCGGCTGCAGCAAGGGTTTCCGTGGAAACGGGAAACACCGGGGTGCTGTGTTTGAGAAGTTGCAGTGAGGAATGCAGGAGGAAAACAAAGTGAGATAATAAACCCCACAGACATCCTTCTGAGCTTCAAGATAGTCTGCAAAAAACCTGGAAACGTCCAGTAAACACGTCCGGCAAATAAACACGTCCGGCAAATAAACACGTCCGGCAAATAAACACGTCCGGCAAATAAACACGTCCAGTAAATATGTGCGTACACGTCCAGCAAATAAACACGTCCAGCAAATAAACACGTCCAGCAAATAAACACGTCCAGCAAATATGTGTGTACACGTCCAGCAAATAAACACGTCCAGCAAATAAACACGTCCAGCAAATATGTGTGTACACGTCCAGCAAATAAACACGTCCAGTTAATAAACACGTCCAGCAAATAAACACGTCCAGCAAATATGTGTGTACACGTCCAGCAAATAAACACGTCCAGTTAATAAACACGTCCAGCAAATATGTGCGTACACGTCCAGTAAATGTACACGTCCAGTAAATAAACACGTCCAGTAAATAAACACGTCCAGCAAATAAACACGTCCAGCAAATAAACACGTCCAGCAAATAAACACGTCCAGCAAATATGTGTGTACACGTCCAGCAAATAAACACGTCCAGTTAATAAACACGTCCAGCAAATATGTGCGTACACGTCCAGTAAATGTACACGTCCAGTAAATAAACACGTCCAGTAAAAAAAAAAAAACGTCCAGTAAATAAACACGTCCAGCAAATAAACACGTCCAGCAAATAAACACGTCCAGCAAATAAACACGTCCAGTTAATAAACACGTCCAGCAAATATGTGCGTACACGTCCAGTAAATGTACACGTCCAGTAAATAAACACGTCCAGTAAAAAAAAAAAAACGTCCAGTAAATAAACACGTCCAGCAAATAAACACGTCCAGCAAATAAACACGTCCAGCAAATATGTGCGTACACGTCCAGCAAATAAACACGTCCAGCAAATAAACACCTCCAGTAAATATGTGCGTACACGTCCAGCAAATAAACACGTCCAGCAAATAAACACGTCCAGCAAATATGTGCGTACACGTCCAGCAAATAAACACCTCCAGTAAATATGTGCGTACACGTCCAGCAAATAAACACCTCCAGTAAATATGTGCGTACACGTCCAGCAAATAAACACGTCCAGCAAATAAACATGTCCAGCAAATAAACACCTCCACTAAATATGTGCATACACGTCCAGCAAATAAACACGTCCAGCAAATATGTGCGTACACGTCCAGTAAATGTACACGTCCAGTAAATAAACACGTCCAGCAAATAAACACGTCCAGCAAATATGTGCGTACACGTCCAGTAAATGTACACGTCCAGCAAATAAACACGTCCAGCAAATATGTGCGTACACGTCCAGCAAATAAACACGTCCAGCAAATGAACACGTCCAGCAAATATGTGCGTACACGTCCAGCAAATAAACACCTCCAGTAAATATGTGCGTACACGTCCAGTAAATAAACACCTCCAGTAAATATGTGCGTACACGTCCAGCAAATAAACACCTCCAGTAAATATGTGCGTACACGTCCAGTAAATAAACACGTCCAGCAAATAAACACCTCCAGTAAATATGTGCGTACACGTCCAGCAAATAAACACCTCCAGTAAATATGTGCGTACACGTCCAGCAAATAAACACGTCCAGCAAATAAACATGTCCAGCAAATAAACACATCCAGTAAATATGTGCATACACGTCCAGCAAATAAACACGTCCAGTTAATAAACACGTCCAGCAAATATGTGCGTACACGTCCAGTAAATGTACACGTCCAGTAAATAAACACGTCCAGCAAATAAACACGTCCAGCAAATATGTGCGTACACGTCCAGCAAATAAACACGTCCAGCAAATAAACACGTCCAGCAAATAAACACGTCCAGCAAATAAACATGTCCAGCAAATAAACACCTCCACTAAATATGTGCGTACACGTTCAGTAAATAAACACGTCCAGCAAATAAACACGTCCAGCAAATATGTGCGTACACATCCAGCAAATAAACACCTCCAGCAAATAAACACGTCCAGTAAATATGTGCGTACACGTCCAGCAAATAAACACGTCCAGTAAATATGTGCGTACACGTCGAGCAAATAAACACCTCCAGTAAATATGTGCGTACACGTCGAGCAAATAAACACCTCCAGCAAATAAACACGTCCCGTAAATATGTGCGTACACGTCCAGTAAATAAACACGTCCAGCAAATAAACACCTCCAGTAAATATGTGCGTACACGTCCAGCAAATAAACACCTCCAGTAAATATGTGCGTACACGTCCAGCAAATAAACACGTCCAGCAAATAAACATGTCCAGCAAATAAACACATCCAGTAAATATGTGCATACACGTCCAGCAAATAAACACGTCCAGTTAATAAACACGTCCAGCAAATATGTGCGTACATGTCCAGTAAATGTACACGTCCAGTAAATAAACATGTCCAGCAAATAAACACGTCCAGCAAATATGTGCGTACACGTCCAGCAAATAAACACGTCCAGCAAATAAACATGTCCAGCAAATAAACACGTCCAGCAAATAAACATGTCCAGCAAATAAACACCTCCACTAAATATGTGCGTACACGTTCAGTAAATAAACACGTCCAGCAAATAAACACGTCCAGCAAATATGTGCGTACACATCCAGCAAATAAACACCTCCAGCAAATAAACACGTCCAGTAAATATGTGCGTACACGTCCAGCAAATAAACACGTCCAGTAAATATGTGCGTACACGTCGAGCAAATAAACACCTCCAGTAAATATGTGCGTACACGTCGAGCAAATAAACACCTCCAGCAAATAAACACGTCCCGTAAATATGTGCGTACACGTCCAGCAAATAAACACGTCCAGCAAATAAACACGTCCAGCAAATAAACACCTCCAGTAAATATGTGCGTACACGTCCAGCAAATAAACACGTCCAGTAAATATGTGCGTACACGTCCAGCAAATAAACACGTCCAGCAAATAAACACCTCCAGTAAATATGTGCGTACACGTCCGGCAAATAAACACGTCCAGCAAATAAACACATCCAGTAAATATGTGCATACACGTCCAGCAAATAAACACGTCCAGTTAATAAACACGTCCAGCAAATATGTGCGTACACGTCCAGTAAATGTACACGTCCAGTAAATAAACACGTCCAGCAAATATGTGCGTACACGTCCAGCAAATAAACACGTCCAGCAAATAAACACGTCCAGCAAATAAACACCTCCACTAAATATGTGCGTACACGTTCAGTAAATAAACACGTCCAGCAAATAAACACGTCCAGCAAATATGTGCGTACACATCCAGCAAATAAACACGTCCAGCAAATAAACACGTCCAGCAAATATGTGCGTACACGTCCAGCAAATAAACACGTCCAGCAAATAAACACGTCCAGCAAATAAACACGTCCAGCAAATATGTGCTTACACGTCCAGCAAATAAACACGTCCAGTAAATATGTGCTTACACGTCGAGCAAATAAACACGTCCAGCAAATAAACACGTCCAGCAAATAAACACGTCCAGCAAATAAACACGTCCAGCAAATAAACACCTCCACTAAATATGTGCGTACACGTTCAGTAAATAAACACGTCCAGCAAATAAACACCTCCACTAAATATGTGCGTACACGTTCAGTAAATAAACACGTCCAGCAAATAAACACGTCCAGCAAATATGTGCGTACACGTCCAGCAAATAAACACGTCCAGTAAATATGTGCGTACACGTTCAGTAAATAAACACGGCCAGCAAATAAACACGTCCAGCAAATAAACACGTCCAGTAAATATGTGCGTACACGTCCAGCAAATAAACACGTCCAGCAAATAAACACGTCGAGCAAATAAACACGTCGAGCAAATAAACACGTCGAGCAAATAAACACGTCGAGCAAATAAACACGTCCAGCAAATAAACACGTCCAGCAAATAAACACCTCCAGTAAATAAACACGTCCAGCAAATAAACACGTCCAGCAAATAAACACGTCCGCACACACATTTGGAGATCTCCATAACTCCAACAACAGTGTTGCTCCACTGGACATGGGTTACTTGGGTGCTACCCTGGAACCAGATCCTGGTTTAGACCCAGGGTCCTACTCGGGTCCCGGCCCGGGAGGACTCGGACTTCAATATTGAAGGAGAGTCCAGTAGGGGCTTAGCTCAAACAATGACGTGGGCCACCTGTAGGAGGGGCCATACGGGTCAGGTGGTCTGTAGGACAGGTAGCATGGGCTGCGTGGGCTTGGGAGTTCCCACCCTCGTCACAGGAACGGTTTGGGGGGCCTTACTGAGTAAAATGCAAGTGTTAAGATGATCCATGGCGATACATGAAACTGCTGCTTTAAGAAGAAAACGGGTTAAATTTGTGAATTTCAGTTTCAAATCCAAGCTGAGTTGGCCACCGCGTTCATCATGACAGCACTTAAAACTAACCGGACGCAGGAAGAACCCGAGCACCCAGCCAACCATCTACTTCCAGATTGAGTCTCATTCAGGTCTGAGATTGTTCCTCGACTGGCCGCTAGAGGTCGGCTCCAAAATTCCAGCTCCGTCTTAAGATTCCAACTTTAGAGCCAAAATACACATTTTTGGCCTGGTTCCAAAAACAGTTTAGGTCTCACTTGTTTGATTTCACATCCGTGACTACTTTTTTTTGTTGGACCACACTAGGAGAGTTTATATAAAGCATTACATTTATTTCCAATACGATTGACTGACAGTCGGCTCAGCCAATGGCCAGCCGTCACTTCTTCACTTTAATTCTATTCAATTCAGTTTGATTTATACAGCGTCTATTACAACACAAGTTGTCTCCAGGATCTTTCCAGAGACCAGAACATGACCCCCGAGGACCTGGATCATAAGGGGGGACCCTCCTGCTGAAGACCAGCCGGGTACAGCATCCTTATTATTTTGCTACTGCGCAGTGACGCAACCACCCGGCGTCGACTCGACGCGTCGACTCGTCCTTCGATCCCCCGGAGAGAACGTGTTCCCGGGAATATTCTGCTGTAAACATCTGCGGCAGCTCTGGAGATTCACCCGGATCCACTGAAGGAGCTGGTAGCCGACACGGGTGGGCGCAGTCCCGTCGGCATTCCGAGCAACATGACAGGACTTCCCTACGTCATCAACTTTAGCGTTTCATTTCCCTCCCTCCACTGCTACCACCAGACATGTCCAGGCGGGTCCACGTGTACGAGGTACTACAGGCCCACCACCTCCACAGCAACAGTCCCAGCAGCAGCACGAGTAGCCTGGTGACTCCGCCGAGCGTTTACTTTGCACTTCTGGAACTGGAGTTTGTGGTCCAGAAACCGAAAACCCAATGTCGTACAGAGAGCCCAAAACTATTCTCATTAAATGATTGTACGCTACAACAACGGCGAATACGTAAAGAGTTTGCTGATGGCAAGGAGGTGTGTCTGTGTGAGAGAAAGAAGGATAAAATAAACAAAAATGGCAAAACGCCAGACGGGTCACGAACAAGTGAATCCGCTGAATCCGACTCCAAATCGGACTGATAGTAAGTAACTGGGTTTGTGAAATGATCGTACATCTGGCAACACTGGTTGTGATGCTTCTCCACCTGTGCAAGCTGGAATTCAGACTTTACGTGGCTACAACCTGAAATTCTGAGCTACGAAGGAAACACGCCACCAGCATCTCAACGCTGACGTCTTACGGAGAGACTCGTCTCAGTAAAATCAAACCACGTCATTTCATAAAATTTGACCAAATATACCAAGTATAAATAAATAAAATGTAATATGCCTGAAAACCTGACTTTCTAAAATCCGTATTTTGGAGAAACCTTTCGGATCTTGGTGCCTCGAGGGCCCCCTCGTGGCTCCCATGGGCCACTGCGTCTACACACCCGCATGTCTGACTCACTCAAAGGTGAAGAAGAGTCCGCAGGTGAGCAGGATGAGCACCAGCGTCAGGTAAAACACCCCGCTCTGCCTCGCCATCATGACCCTTCCGTCGCAGTAGAACCGGTTCCTTCCCGGGAACACCTGCCACTTCCTGCGGGGCGTCCGGGGCTGCTTGGCGGCGCAGGAGGACGGCTCGGCGCCGGTGGTGCCAGCGGGGGCGGCTGTGGACGTGCGGATCTGGTTGTACTGAGCAGGTTGCTGGATCTGAGACATGAGTCCTCCCAGGTGGACGGTGACGGAGATGTGGGGATGTGAGGATGTGCAGGGTGAGTTCAGGCTCCGGGACCTTCAGTCCGCCTCCAACACGAACCCACAAGCCTGCTTCGCTCTCGCCAACCCGAACAGAAACAAACCCGTCATATTATCAAAACCTTTAGTAATAGCCCGCAGACAAACATCAACTGGGTTTCAGGTGAAAGAAACCCTCCACAACACCTCCGCGTTTGTGTCCAGTCAGCGGCTTCCTGGTCCCGTTTATATTCAGGGTTAATGGTTCCGGTCCTGGGTGAGAACGGCAGGGTCCAGGTCTGTAGACAGGAGCGAATCCCGAGCGTCAGACGGTCTGTGTCTGTGAGGAGGCGGAGGAAGAGGAGGAGGAGGAGGAGGAGGAGGAGGAAGAGCATCCTCTGCAGAGCCGTTGGAGGTTGGCGCGCCCGTGTACACAGATTGTCTATTGTAAAGACCGCCCACTCTGCACGGAAAACAAACACGGTCTAAAAACGGGCATTTACGATGTTTCAAACTGCCTTCAATTGAAGCAGCTGTTTTATTATCGACGATCTTTGATTGAGTTTATTTCCTTTTTAAAAGAAAAAAAATATATACATTCGAGTTAAAACACGAGTTTAAGCCATACAAATAAATCACAGTCCGTTTTCTTAACTACAGTTCGGATGTAGGTGCTGACTTCTATTCATTCGGAACCAAAAATTGCTTTTCATGTTGCCTTGTTTGTGTCCGGTGGATTCACACAGACGGACCAAAAGAAACATGTCGACGGTAGCGGACGCTGCCGTGAAGGGCCGAGATCAAGCCGCAGGGTACCAGGACGACCGAGTCCGGACGTCCGCAGGGGACCAGGACGACCGAGTCCGGACGTCCGCAGGGGACCAGGACGACCGAGTCCGGACGGCCACAGGTGAGTGACAGCAGGATCTAGTGAGGACCCTCTAGTGATCCGGTCAAGATCCTGTCAGGATCCGGTCATGATCCTGTCAGGATCCGGTGAGGCTCCGGTCAGGATCCTGTCATGATCCGGTCAGGATCCTGTCAGGATCCGGTGAGGCTCCGGTCATGATCCGGTCAGGATCCGGTGAGGCTCCGGTCAGGATCCTGTCATGATCCGGTCAGGATCCGGTCAGGATCCGGTGAGGCTCCGGTCATGATCCGGTCAGGATCCGGTGAGGCTCCGGTCAGGATCTGGTGAGGCTCCGGTCAGGATCCTGTCATGATCCGGTCAGGCTCCGGTCATGATCCTGTCATGATCCGGTCAGGCTCCGGTCATGATCCTGTCATGATCCGGTCAGGATCCTGTCATGATCCGGTCAGGATCTCACCTGTAATGAGCTGGGATCGGCTCCGGTAGACCCCCGTGACCTGGACAGGATTAAGCAGGTATAGAAAATGGATGGATGGATAAATACAACAGCACATCATTTTGAGCTTCTGCTGGTAAAAGTACAACTTAATTGTTGCAACACTCCAGATAAGACCAAAAACAGTAAAAGCATGACATGTCACATTTAAAGCTGCACTATGTAGTAAGACCACTTGTGACCTAATGGGGGCAGCATATCACAACAAAAGCTCCCGTCGGCCACTGGTGTGATGCGCATCAGCATGCACCTGCAGAGGTAGTACAGGATGTTCCGGACCGTTCCTGCTCATTAGCTCAGTCTTGTCAGTGGTGCTATTGTCCACACAGCAGATCAGTGCGCCCCCATGTGGTCAGAAAGGATAGTGCTACATAGGGCGGCTTTAACGTTCCAAATGTGAACCAGTGCTGAAGTGGATCTAGAACCAGCCTAGAACTAGAACCCCATTAATTTGGGCAGGTAAAGGTATGACTGACCTAACTAGAGATGTAGTCCAAACTGGAACCGAGAGCGAGGATGGTCGGTGCACGTGAAAAAAACAAAAACTCTAGACGGGCCACAAACTTCTGCTGACGACTCCAGACTGAAGTAGTGTCACGCTGAATCTGACTTTCTGCAGGAGCAGCGTTTCTGACCACCGTGGCGGCGGCCGGGATGCTCGCTGGGTTTGGCTCCACGTTGGCGCTGGCCAAGAAGAAGAGTCCAGACTGGTTCAGCAAGGTACACCTCCGGCTGTGCAGGCTGTTCAAAAGCTTTGGATGCTTTGCAAAATTACACAAACTTTTTTTTCCTTTCACATCTAACAGAAGTAAATATTTGTTTTAAGTCAGTTATTTATTCTATGTTTTTATTTGTAAAGCGAACCGTAATATTGTCCCAGACTTCTCGGTTGGAGCAGCCGGGGGCTCGCCGCAGCCGGGGGCTCGCCGCAGCCGGGGGCTCGCCGCAGCCGGGGGCTCGCCGCAGCCGGGGGCTCGCCGCAGCCGGGGGCTCGCCGCAGCCGGGGGCTCGCCGCAGCCGGGGGCTCGCCGCAGCCGAGGGCTCGCCGCAGCCGAGGGCTCGCCGCAGCCGAGGGCTCGCCGCAGCCGAGGGCTCGCCGCAGCCGGGGGCTCGCCGCAGCCGGGGGCTCGCCGCAGCCTCACGCGGGTGGAGGTGGAACTGCATCCCGGATCCAGCCTGAGCCTCCTCCTGTTGCCATAGTTGTCATTGATGATACACAATTTAAAGTGCTTTACATAAAAAGATTACAAAATGCATAAAAGGTAAAAGAGCTTAAAAGCAGAACTGAAAGACAGACAGAAGTTAAAAACATTAAATGGGATACAAGATAAAGGTTGTGGTGCATTGTGGGAGATGACTGAAATGCAGCAGTAAATAAACAGGTTTCAGCACCCTGGTGCATTCTGGGAGTTGGTACACAGGTGAGGAGCATCAAAGCTTAACGGCGCCTCACCTGTTTGGTTCTGACCCTGTTTGGGTCCAGAAAGTGGGCGTGGCCCTGAGGACCTGAAGGTTCTGGTTGGTCCATCGTCACCAGGAGGTCAGAGATGTGTTTTGGTCCGAGACCATCGGAGGTTTATGAACCAGCAGCAGGATTTAATCATCTGTTCTGGGACAGACAGGAACCAGTGAGAAGATCTAAGACCTGGAGGTATGTGGTCCAGTCTCTGGTCTCAGTGAGACTCGGGTCCAGGCGTTCCCTCCCTTCCCTCTGGCTTGTTTGGTGTGAAGACACTTTATCCAGGTCCTCCGATGGAGATCCACAGTTTGTTTGTGGGGGGGGGGCTCGTCGTTTGGTTTTCCATTGACGGCCGTTCACGTCTGTGTCCTGCTAACGGGGGGTTGAGGAAGAGCTGGGTCTCGTTGGCGGCGCCGACCCGCCGGTCGCATCACAGGTCTCACCAGACTGGACTGGTTCCGTCTTCTCCCTGTGAGATCATTTGTTGGTGGGATTTCAGAAAGTAGTTGAGGATTTGTTAGTAAAACCGACGCCCTCCCGGTTCCCGCCGGCGCTGTGAGGGCTGCTCAGCTGCAGGTCAGTGGGGTGACCCACGTGACCCGTTGGTGTCTGAAGAGCGCAGCCATGGTCCTCCATCTTTGCTCCCAGTCGTTTCAGCGAACCTGCAGTCGGACGTTTACAGCGAGAAAACCGTTTCAGATATTTACTCGATGCCAAAATCAAAAATACGACGGCGGTTGGTACAAACGGCTGGTTGCTTCGCTGAGCGCGGTAGCGTGGCGATTACGGTGAGGGAGTGATGACAGCCAGCCATTGGCTGAGCCGACTGTCAATCAATCATCATCAGATACAAGTGTACTGCTTTAAATAAAGTCTGACGTGGTCCAAAAACACGCCCCCTCCCAGAGTTGTCGTGGATGTGAAACGACTGAGACCAAAGCTGCTCCTGAACCAGGCCGTCGAGACGACGGTTTCTGCTCTAAAGTCGGTCATGTTGGTGAAGGAACCGGTCTAGTTCCCCAGGAGACTCAACCTGGAGCTCAGATGGTTGGTGCTCAGCCTGCTCTCCTGGGACGTAGGCGACTGCGTTGGCCTCAGCTTTCCTGGTGCGGCCACGGCTGTGGGTGGGGTCTGGACGTGGCAGCAGACTCACGAGTGGGAGTACCACAGCCGGAATGAGGAAGTTTGGGGGGTTCCACTGCATCTTCAGCATTGTTCTGGTCACCTGAACTTCACTGATCTCTTTAATCCTCTGACACCTTTCTGCCACCTTCATTTACATAGTCGTCATAGTTGCACCAGTGTTACTACGTCCCAGGGCAGAACAAGGTGGGGCAGCAGGAAGAACGAGAACATCAGAGGAACAGCCAGGAGCCAGTCAATGGCATCTTTGACTGTCCGTAAAATGATGTAATCCTGAGCAGTGGTGTTGGCTCCGTCTTCCTGACCCGTCTCATCACATTCCTCTAAAACCCTGAAGACATCCAAGCGGGGAAGAAGACGTCCACAGGCCGCCAGCATGTCGTGGGGCAAGGCTGGAGCCGCGCTCTGATTGGTCGTCGGAGGATGTGATTATCTGTGACGCAGGCTGACGTCCGTGTCTGAGGCGAACAATGGAGCGGCTGTTGTGCTTTATTTCTGTCACAGACCCGTCTTTGTCGTCTGCAGAGCTCAGGATGGACGGGAGGAGGAGCTTGGTCCTGGATGCTGCTGCTGCTCCTAAAAACAAACTGCATGAACACTTTTACACCCTATCAGTCAAGAACCTGCAGAACATGTGACTTGGTGGGATACGGTGAAAATGTGGATGGGAAGTTCACGGGAAAGGCGCAGTTTTGATCCCATTCAGCTCTGAGTGGAAAAGTGTTTCCCTTTAGGTTCTTCGACTCGGAGCGGAAAGCCGAGGATGAGACAGACTTTGACTTTAAATGTTTTCGGTTAAACTCCAAATGAGTTCATGTTAGAAAGCCACAAGTTTAGTTGTGTTACTGTCTTTAACCGTAACCCTGGTAACACTCTCTCCTGGAGTCACGTGACCTTGCGTGTCGCTTCCTCTTCAGGGCGTTGCAGTGACGGCGTCGGCCCCGGAGAGCGGGGCCTCTCTGGCCCTCAGGGCTCTGGGTTGGGGCTCCCTGTTCGCCTGGTGTGGAGTGGGGCTGCTCAGCGTCGCGGTGTGGAAAGCTCTGGATGTTCACAGCGTACGTCCACCGCCTGCTCACCTGTATGACCTCACACGCTACACAACTACACAAACATGAGACCGGCTCGCCGCCTGTGGGTCAAATGACAGACTTTGTTCTGAAGTTGCGTTGGAATCGTTACATCCGGCACTTTTAGGGCAGAGTGAAGGAAAATGACCACAGACAGGTTACCTGCTTAGACGCTTCCACGTGTCACCTTGACGGTTGGAACTGGAGACATCCGCGTACCCATCCGTTCAGCATGTTGATTCCTCGGCAGGGTCACGGACTTCCGCTGGAGTCAGTCCCAGCAGATTCAGGCAGGATTTGAAATAGAGCTGCGACATCTAAAACGGCGCGAAGTTTCCTGTTTGGAGCCCCTCTGCGTAGCGCCGCCACGTCCCCAGAATCACGTGACGGCCCACAGATCCGCCTTGTTGACAAACATCTCATCAATCCTGAGCTAACGAGGAGACGCTCCGGCGTGTCCTGCTGCACCACCTGGTCCCGCCGCAGGTTCCCTCGTTACTCTCAGGCCTTCGAGCTCATGCAGCTGGACAGCTGGTGGTCAGTAGAGGAGCTGCAGGTTCTTGTCCGACTAATGAACCTGATGTGCTTCCTGGTTTTCTGCAGACTGACATGAGCTGTCCGGTGCGCCGCTGCCTCCACGTGCTCAGAAGCGGCGCTGCTCCAAAGACGCTTTAAAGAGCGAATGTGATTTAGTGACATTTAAAGGAGCAGCAGATGTTCTTAGATCTGCTGGCTGGTCTGTTGTTGTTCTCACTGATGTTCTTCTCTCCATCTCAGTTAGCAGAGTTCAGACGGAAGATGCAGTCGTTCTTCCCGGCCATCCCGAAGACCCCCGAGGCTGCAGCTGGATCAGAACCGCTGGACTGGGATTCTGTGTTCAGGCCAAAGTAACCTGCATCTGTGAGAGACATTTGTCCCCAGCAGGAATCGTGGCATCACTGAGCTCTGGGGTTCAGGAAGACTGAACCTGGACTTCTGCAGTCGCAACGGAGTCTACGGACAGAATCGGCCGCGTCTCACGGGTCATTGATCCTCCACCGTGAGTCTCAGTCGTTTCATTCTTATGGAGCTGCCAGTGTTTGTGGAGGAAAGGAATTAGATTTACATTTAATATTTTCTTCTGTGGTGTTTTGAAAGCTGTGTAATAAAAGTACAGACTTCTCAGAACTGAAAAGGTTCTGAAAAACATTTACAGTCTGATGTTTTTGTGTCGTCACGTCTCCAACCATGAAGGACGTTTGTGGCAGCTGGAGGGCTTCTGAATTCTTATGTGCACAAAGTGTTTCAAATCTTCAAAAACTCTATCTACTGTGTTTAACATATTGTTTTAAGATCACAGTCAAAGATTAAACGTACTCTTTCTACTGGCTTGATAACAATATAATACTAAAGATGTGAGCACTACTAAGCATCAGTCACCATCATTGATGAGCTGATCCTCAGCAGGTGTTCAGACGGCTATAAAAACATGTTTTGGAGGTTTGCTGCTCCGGAGTTAACACAATGCCAAGAGGCAAAGACATCAGCAATGATCTTAGACAAACAAATGATTCTGCCAATCAATATGGAAAGGGTTTTAAAACCAAAGCAGAGACGTTTGGTCTTCGTGTCCAGAACCATGTTTGGAGGAAACCAGCAGAAACACCTCAGAGCCGCTGTGAAGCACGGTGGTGGAGGGTTGATGGTCTGGACCTGGACACCTGTCAGTCACTGAGGGGACCATGAGCTTCTCTGAGTCTTCTGGAGACCAATGTGAGGACATCTGACTGAAACTGGATCATGTGACAGGAAATGATCCCGAACACAGCAGCAGATCTCCATCAGAGTGATGACTGGTGTGTTTGTGTGTATTTAAAGGTCTGGTTATGTCCAGTGGTGAGATAGTGTTACCAAAACCAACGCTGAGCTGCAGACTTCTCACGGACCAACCCACTGTGACTGGTCTGAGGTCCTCGACTTTGGTTTGTCCCTTCTGGGCTTCTGTAGGAATGTGGTGAAGAGGAGGAGGTCTTTGGCTTCTATGGATGTGGATGTCTTGCTTCAGTGTTAATAAATTAAAGTCGCTACTGTGAGAATTTAAATTTGTGTCTTTACGTCAGACAAAGTACATTTTTATTGGTCAGTTAAACTGCCAACAAGACCCCACCTTCTGTGATACCAAATCTGGAAAATATCTCGTTTTGTGATGTAAAATCCACTTTTGGTGACTTGACAAAGTGCAACGTGCAATACACAGATCAGACAGTGTGTAAATAATAAGTTTTATTTTTCTGTAATATAGTTAAAATGTGTAGTGAGTGACTTTAAAAGAAGTCCTGCGTAAATCTTAGATGCAACACCGTTAAAAAAAGAAGAGAACAAGTTGGTGCAGTGCCAGATGACGTGGATCTGAACGTCCAGACAAGCCGGTCAGAAGAACTGGACAGACCCTCATGTGACATCACCCACCGCTTCATAGGTGGGCTTTTGAAACCTCTGTTGTGGTGCCAAGTTGGTAGGAACCGATCCTGGTTGATATAAGCAAGCAGGTCTGGAAGCCAGTGGGGACACGCCCTCTTTGTCCAGTTTCCAGGTTAGCCATCCAAGACGTTGACTAAGGTCATCTTAAATCCGTTACGATCAGATCTGTCCAAACATCCTGATTTCAAGTGCTGCGGAGCTGAAAGACCAGCAGAGGTCCTCAGGGCCCCCAGGTCACTCAGCCACCCATGAGTCTACCAGGCTTTGTGGACCTGGCATCGACCAAGGGGCCAGCGGTCCAGATAGTCGATCTGGAAGGACCCTGAAAGAATCCAAGGTGAAGGGCTCCGGACCAGATGGCCCAGCTGCTGCAGGAGGTGGAAGCAGATGATCTGGTGTCCTCTGGTTACCTCTGGTCCACCTTTCTAGTCCAGGGACCACAGAAGGACCACCTGAGCTGGTCCAGACCAACCCAGACCCAGGCTCAGCCGCCTCTAATGCAGTCACAGGGCATATTTTCTTTTAAATAATAAGAATTGTGCTCTGTTAGGTCTTTAATCACATCCTGAGCAGGAGGAAAAGCAACTTTAATATTTATTTTAATAAAATTACTTGCATGCTTCTGAAATCAGTGATCACTTTCATCACAGAAAAATCCACTTATTTGTATAATCTAGTGGTTCACTTGTATATTGTTTTTTTTTAACCTTATTCTAGGTTTTAATCTTTTAAAGAAACAATTTTTCTGTCTTAAATATCTTCAATGTATTGGATTCTTCCTGCCCTCTACCCTCCTGCTGCCTCTGCGTGATGCAAATCAATTCAGTCTCATTTTAAAAATAGTTCCTGTCGGTGCATAAATGTTCATTTGCAGTTCCACCAGCAGCCAGCAGGCGGCAGCAGCAGCCTGCCCTTCACACTCGCACAAACAACTGGAGGAATGTCAAAGTAAGCCACTCCCCTTTTACTGGCGTATTTACACTGCACAAAACCTGATGTTGCACCCCAGTTTCAGCAACAAACCAGGACTTTAAATACATAAAATATCAGAGCCAACTAATCCAATCCAAACATTTTTTATTCCAAACGTTATTTTAAAAGTCACGTTTAGTTTGATGTTTTAAAAACATAAATACTGCAGTTAACTGAACAAAGGTTAACTGTAGGTCAAAGTTCTGGGATCTCAACCAGCCTGAGTTTAGTTCCTGGAAATCTAAACTGGTCTCCTAAATTTCACATCCTGGACAACAGTACCGGGTTGAACGTTCACGTTCCTGCTGGTACATTTCTATATAATTAGGGGCGGGGTCTTTTGAGTGACAGCTGGTTTTTACTTAGCAATGTCTTGAATTGATTTCTAAACTGTGAAAACAGAAAAGTTAATATGTCACGCTGTTAACTGTACTGACAGACCACTGAAACCAGCTCCGGATTGGTCTGGAAAGGTTCGGGGGTGGAGCTTAGCAAAGCAGCAGGTAAAACTGCTAGCAGGGTCTGAAGGACAGCAGCTGGAACATCTGGAGATCATCAGCTCCTTCCTCTGGCAGCAGCTGGATCCTCCAGTCAGGTGACTTTCACCTCAGGTCACGTCCAGGTCCATCAACCAGATCAGTAGCCAACGACAAGTGCTGAAGGAGTTGAAACGAGGACTAGCAGGAACGCTGGGAACCAGGGTCACGAACCAGCTCCAGTCCTGGTTTCTGCTCTGCTAGTCCTGGTTTGGGTTCCTCTAGTAGTGGGTTTATCTACACTTGTCCTGTTAGTCCTGGTTTCAGTTCTGTGCTAGTTCTAGTTTTATCAGGAGTAAGTTCTGGTTTCAGTTCTAACACTTCTGGTTCCATCTCTGCCGGTCCTGGTGCCACCTATGCCGGTCCTGGTGCCACCTATAACCGGTCCTGGTTCCACCTATACCGGTCCTGGTTTCACCTATACCTGTCCAGGTTCCACCTATAACCGGTCCTGGTGCCACCTATAACCGGTCCTGGTTCCACCTATACCTGTCCAGGTTCCACCTATAACCGGTCCTGGGTCCACCTATAACCGGTCCTGGGTCCACCTATAACCGGTCCTGGTGCCACCTATAACCGGTCCTGGTGCCACCTATACCCCGTCCTGGTGCCACCTATACCGGTCCTGGTTCCACCTATACCGGTCCTGGTTCCACCTATACCGGTCCTGGTGCCACCTATACCAGTCCTGGTGCCACCTATACCGGTCCAGGTTCTGTTATACAGGTTCAGGTGCTGTTAATGGGAGTAATAGACCACTGAGTGGTTCTGGGTTGGTATGGAAGGTTCTGGAAGATGTGTCCGGGCCTGGCTGAAGGACAGCGTCTGGAGTTGCCAGGTCCTTCGTCCTGGAGCCTTCCAGGACCTTCCAGACTGGTTAAGTGGGCCACCAGCCAACAGGCAGCTTCTCGCAGTCTTCTGGCGCCGCCGCTGGGCCGCCACTGGGCCGCCGCTGACCACGAGTCCCTCTGCCAAGCCTCATGTCAGCTCCATTCACACTTATTTCAGAATGAGACTGCGTTTCGGTCAAGGCGTCTACGAGGAGGGATACGCAGGCTGGATGTTGACAAGTCGGTCGTAATGTTTGTTTACCTCGTAAGATTTAGCTCAGCTTACCTTAATCAGCCAACTTCTGGTAACTAAGTAAAAGTGGGCGTGGCTTGGGTTCGCTCCGGCCAAGACGGCGTCCACAACAACAGGCCCTTAAACTGTGAGGTCGCAAAGGGTGTGTCCAGTTCTTTGTTTGTTGCAGCGGCGGCTCGGCCTGCTCGTGGACACGCTGCAGGACTTCGGAGGATCCGCTCTGGACATGTGGCCTCCGAGCCGTCTCCTGTACCCAGAGCAACACGAGCCTCTTCGTTCCCTCGAGGTGAGGAAGTGACAAAACCTGGATCAAAGTCCTCTGAAGCAGCAGGGAAAGAGGAACGCTGAGGTCCTGTTGGCGTCGGGACGTCACGCCGCTGCTTTTCTCACACAGGTTGAAAAACTTTGATTCTGACACAATAAAACCCAGAAACTTCTGTCCCCAACAGAACTGAACAGACATTTCCATTTACGACACAGGCTGCAGATGACTCCACCCACTGGTCAATCAAAAATGGGCCGAGCTGCCTGGAACACTCCCACCGTGGTTCACTGACCACAAGTCGCTATTTGAGTTGGGCTTTCAGAGACCCCTGAGCGCAGTTCTGGGCTGGTGTCGGGTCTGGGGGTGGGGCGTAGCCGACAATACAACAGAAGCTCTTTGTTGTCGTCAGGAGCAGCTCCAGAAATGTGCAGCACAGTCGCACGAAGACTCAGCAACATAAATGTAAACACACGACCCAGAGAACCACTGCGGTCGCTTGTGTCAGGTGCTGCAGAGGTCGGCGCAGTTTCATAACAGCAGTCTCAGGTCCGTTCAGCTGGGTTTGTGCAGCGCTGGACCGCCACAAACCTCGTCTGAGCCTTCAAGAACCAAGTCAGCTGCTAGCCAGGACTAACGGGAGGGTTTTCAGCCGTCCCCTCCAGACCACCTCCAAACTACCTCCAGACCACATCCAGACCCCTCCAGACCACCTCCAAACTACCTCCAGACCACATCCAGACCCCTCCAGGCTACCTCCAGGCCCCTCCGGACACCCTCCAGACACCCTCCAGCCTCCCTTCAGACCACCTCCAGACTCCTCCGGACCCCTCCAGACAACCTCCAGACCCCTCCAGACCACCTCCAGACAACCTCCAGGCTCCTCCGGACCCCTCCAGACCACCTCCAGGACCCTCCGGACACCCTCCAGACTACCTCGAAGACCCCTACAGACCATATGCAGGCCCCTCCAGACCCCTACAGACCATATGCAGGCCCCTCCAGACCCCCTCCCAGACCCCTCCAGCCTACCTTCAGACCCCCTCCAGACCATGTCCAGACACCTCCAGACCACCGCCAGACCCCCTCCAGACCCTTCCAGACTACCTCCAAACCTCCTCCAGACCCCCTCCAGACCCTTCCAGACTACCTCCAAACCTCCTCCAGACCCCCTCCAGACCCTTCCAGACTACCTCCAGACCATATCCAGGCCCCTCCGGACACCCTCCAGACCATATCCAGACCACCTCCAGACCCTTCCAGACCATATCCAGACCACCTCCAGACTACATCCAGACCCCCTCCAGACTACATCCAGACCCCCTCCAAACGACATCCAGGCCCCTCCAGACCCCCTCCAGACCACCTCTAAACCATATCCAGGCCCCCTCCAGACCACCTCCAGGCCCCTCCAGACTACCTCCAGGCCCCTCCAGACTCCCTCCAGACTACCTCTAGACCATATCCAGACCACCTCCAGACTACCTCCAGACTACCTCCAGACCACCTCCAGACCCCCTCCAGACCACCTGTAGACTCCCTACAGACCCCCTCCAGACCACCTGTAGACTCCCTACAGACCCCCTCCAGACCACCTCCAGACCATATCCAGGCCCCTCCGGACACCCTCCAGACCATATCCAGACCACCTCCAGACCCTTCCAGACCATATCCAGACCACCTCCAGACCCCCTCCAGACCACCTGCAGACCACCTGCAGACCCCCTCCAGACCACATCCAGACCACATCCAGACAACATCCAGACCCCCTCCAGACTACATCCAGACCCCCTCCAAACGACATCCAGGCCCCTCCAGACCCCCTCCAGACCACCTCTAAACCATATCCAGGCCCCCTCCAGACCACCTCCAGGCCCCTCCAGACTACCTCCAGACCATATCCAGGCCCCTCCAGACTCCCTCCAGACTACCTCTAGACCATATCCAGACCACCTCCAGACTACCTCCAGACCACCTCCAGACTACCTCCAGACCACCTCCAGACCCCCTCCAGACCACCTCCAGACCACCTCCAGGCCCCCTCCAGACCATATCCAGACCACCTCCAGACTACCTCTTGACCATATCCAGGCCCCTCCAGACTACCTCCAGACTACCTCTTGACCATATCCAGGCCCCTCCAGACTACCTCCAGACAACCTCCAGGCCCCCTCCAGACCCCTCCAGACCACCTCCAGACTACCTCTTGACCATATCCAGGCCCCTCCAGACTACCTCCAGACAACCTCCAGGCCACCTCCAGACCACCTCCAGACTACCTCCAGGCCCCTCCAGACCACCTCCAGACCATATCCAGGCCCCTCCAGACTACCTCTAGACCATATCCAGGCCCCTCCAGACTCCCTCCAGACTACCTCCAGACCACCTCCAGACCACCTCCAGACCACCTCCAGGCCCCCTCCAGACCATATCCAGACCACCTCCAGACTACCTCTTGACCATATCCAGGCCCCTCCAGACTACCTCCAGACCACCTCCAGACCCCCTCCAGGCCCCCTCCAGACCACCTCCAGACTACCTCTTGACCATATCCAGGCCCCTCCAGACTACCTGCAGGCCCCCTCCAGACCCCTCCAGACCACCTCCAGACTACCTCTTGACCATATCCAGGCCCCTCCAGACTACCTCCAGACAACCTCCAGGCCACCTCCAGACCCCTCCAGACCACCTCCAGACTACCTCTTGACCATATCCAGGCCCCTCCAGACTACCTCCAGACAACTTCCAGGCCACCTCCAGACCACCTCCAGACTACCTCCAGGCCCCTCCAGACTCCCTCCAGACTACCTCTAGACCATATCCAGGCCCCTCCAGACTACCTCCAGACTACCTCCAGACCACCTCCAGGCCCCCTCCAGACCACCTCCAGACTACCTCCAGACTACCTCTTGACCATATCCAGGCCCCTCCAGACTACCTCCAGACAACCTCCAGGCCCCCTCCAGACCCCTCCAGACCACCTCCAGACTACCTCTTGACCATATCCAGGCCCCTCCAGACTACCTCCAGACAACCTCCAGGCCCCCTCCAGACTACCTCCAGACCCCCTCCAGACTACCTCCAGACCCCCTCCAGACAACCTCCAGGCCCCCTCCAGACCACCTCCAGACTACCTCCAGACCACCTCCAGACCACCTCCAGACCCCTCCAGACCACCTCCAGACACCCTCCGGACACCCTCCAGACCCCTCCAGACCCCTCCAGACCACCTCCAGACAACCTCCAGACCCCCTCCAGACAACCTCCAGACAACCTCCAGACAACCTCCAGGCCCCCTCCAGACTACCTCCAGACCCCTCCAGACTACCTCCAGGCCCCCTCCAGACCCCCTCCAGACTACCTCCAGGCCCCCTCCAGACTACCTCCAGACTACCTCCAGACCCCTCCAGACTACCTCCAGACAACCTCCAGACCCCTCCAGACCACCTCCAGACCCCTCCAGACTACCTCCAGACAACCTCCAGACCCCTCCAGACTACCTCCAGACAACCTCCAGACCCCTCCAGACAACCTCCAGACCCCTCCAGACAACCTCCAGACCCCTCCAGACAACCTCCAGGCCCCCTCCAGACCACCTCCAGACCCCTCCAGGCTGCTGGGTTCCAGCGGCCTAAACAGGTTTCTACAAACGCAAGAGTTGTCAACTTTTACAGTTGACATTTGCCCCCCAACTTGAGTTTGAACTTTAGATTCACAAATGTACCCCATTTTCTTCTTGAGAAGCAACACCTGAATGGATCATCTGAGACTCAGATCAGCTCAGGTCTTACTGGGGGGCAAACTCAGCGTTGCTGCTAGAAGCTGTGTTACTTTTAAAGTGATCGAAACCAAACAAAGCTGAAAACAGCATCTACAAACTGTTGTTTCAATCTGCGGAGAAACGACCACAAAGTAGAAGAAACAAAGGTCAAAGCAGAAGAAGTAACAATAAAGGGGGGAGTAGAGGTGCTTGTAAGGAGAAAAATATTTCCTTGTATTTACAAATGAAGACAAAACTCTACACTAAAAATAATAAATTGTCTATTCAAAGATTCAAGTGAAAACTTGTAGAAAATGTCGTTTTTTTAATCTATTTTTGCTGAATGATCACGATCAGCTTCGTTTCTGATTCAAACATGAAGTTAACTTCATCTAGAACATCCTTCCAAAAACAACGGCATTAAATCAATGATACATTAATGAACGGATTTTAAACTAAATTTCAGTTTTTAGAAACACTGATTTCTTTATTGCTTTTTACAAATTGAAATTGATTTTATTATTAATTAAACTTGTCCCTAAATATATTAAGGTAACCTGAACAAATAACTCTGAACTATCGCAGCAGTCAAATAGAAGACTCGTTAAGTGTTGAAATAAAAACTTGATTCCAGATTATTTAGTATTATCAGTATTTTATTTATTTTAAATATTATCTAAAATGATCTTAATCGGAAATCCAGCTGCTTTTAATTCACAAAATGTATTTAAAGATGAATTTACAGACAGAAACAACAGTCGGAGGAATAAAAGATAAATATGTGAAAACACCACTCGGTGAAGGAAATAAATTAACAGCCCGATAAAATCAAAATCTATACAATATATAAAACCAACTGAAGGAACCTAGTGAAATCAATAAAATGTATTAAAATAAAACAAATGAACAGCTGAATAAATAAATAACCCTGCTAAATAAATGAAAAATAAAAGCAGCACATAATTAAAATGATAAATAAAATGAAACCAAAAATGTTAAATAAAACTAAATTTTAATGAAATAAAATGAAACTGAAAGTAAAATAAACCATTAAATATTAAAAGAATGATGTAATAACTTCTTTTTTTTTACACAAACGCAGTAAAATATTGTATTCTCTACAGTTTTTAAAACGTTTTCTTTTTTACTTGTTTTTACTGTACTTTGTTATCCGCTGTTTGCTTTTAATCTCTACTTTGGACTGTTTTCCGTGAGGGATCAAATAAAAACCAAATCAATAGATTTTTCGTAAAGTCTGAAGTCTGAGTCAGAAACGCAAACCTGCAGCTGGACGACGACGAGCGGCGGAAACCCGCGGAAACGATCCCACCCACCTGCGGGCTGACAGGTCGGGAGTCCGGGAACGCTCCTGGAAACGTGTCAGAGTGAAGCCACTAAAGTGGGAATAAACCCTCCGAATGTAAAAATGAACAAAACGCGCACGTGTTCATCTTCTAGACGTGACTCCACCCGTGAACCCCCCACCCACCTACCTGGACTTACCTAAGTGTTTCCGAGTCACTTGTGATTTAAACACCAGGAAGTCACTTCATCTGGAAGTTTCAGGACCTCACAGCTTCTTTTCTTCCTCCGTCATTGTTGGCCGCCGCGCGTATCCCCCCGCCCCCGCCCCCGCACGCAGGTCCACCGGGATAAGGAGCCTGGTCTCCCACCACCACCATCAGCACCACTACTACTTCTTCGCAGCCTGAGGAGGCAGGAGCCGAAGGAGGGAGGGGGACGCAGGCACAGAAGCTCATCGATCCGGAGAACCGGACCGAACTGGACCGAAGGGCAGGTGTGGGCGGGGGGCACGCACCATGTCCTTGAGCCCCAGGCAGTCCACTCCGTTCTCAGTCACAGACATCCTGAGCCCCATGGAGGACAGCTACCGCAGGTTTGCAGGGGGGGACCCCACGGCGGGGAGCCTCGGAGTCCCGCTGGGGGGGTACAGGCAGCCGCAAGTGTCCCAACACCCCCAGCAGCACCAGCAGCCGCCTCACCTCCACCACCATCACCATCACCACCTGTCCTCCTCTTCATCCTCCTCATCCGCCGCTCTGGGGCCGGGGGGGCCCTATCATGTAGCACCCGGGATGCCGCAGTTCTCCGGAACCGTCAGTGGCTTCTGTAACGGAGACCTGCCGTCCTACCAGGACACGGTTCGAAGCGGAGGGGGTCCCACGGCGTGGTACGGAACCCCGGAGTCCAGATACCCGGCGAGTAAGAGCCGCGGCCTTTTCTGGAGCCGCAAACTTTTATTCTGTCTCACATGCAGATAGTCAGAACCCGGGTCAGGACCCGGATCAGGGATCTTTCAGTAATCGTAAAGATATTTGTCAAAGTTTGTTTTTTTCTCTATTTTAAACTGCAGAAAGTCAATTTTTAGAAGGTGGCTGTAATTAAAATATGTGAAGGCCTCATGTTGTCTTAAAGGCCCAAAGTTACTTTAGAAAAAAACAGACAGGAAAATTAAAACAGTAACAAGCCTAAATATTATATATATAAAGATTAAAATAAATCAAGGCCATAAAAAGTTTTCTGGTCCGTTCCCTGCTAGTTTTGAGATGGATCAATAAATAAGCCAGTTGAGTTCAGAGATGCTGCTGATCAGCTGACGGAGTTTTCCCAGATCAGTTTAACTTCCTCAGTCGGACTGAAAAGGCACTAAAACGGTCTCAAACTGCTGCTGCAGCATCAACAGGTTTCCTGCAAACATCGGATTTCTCAGGAAATTCTGTTTGATTCAGTTTTGGATTTTGTGAGGCAGCGGAGACTTTTGTTTTCTGGCGGTTAAATGATGAGAGGACACGTTAAATCCGTTTACAGCGAAACTCGTCAGGTTCCAACTTATCAATTCCAGCTTCCTGCACTTTCAGAGATTTCATCTCCAGTGAAATTAAACATTCATTTAGATGTTTTTATAGATAAAACACTATTTAATAAAAGCTTGATAAAAGTTTCACCCGCGTCTTCACCTTAAACGTTCAATTTTTAAAAAGCACCGGAAATTTGTGGAGTTTTTTTTTTTTTTTTTACAAAAAAAACACTCGATATTTTTCAGAAACTGTTAAAAAAAAAAAAAACCCGAACGGCTGGTTTTGAATGTGATTTTTGCTGGTTTTGAACGTGAATCGCTTTAATCTTTGGTTGAAAGTGCGGCACAAGTTAGTGGAATAAGAGCTAATAATAATAAGAGCTAATAATAATAATGATATTATTTATATTCAGTTGGGATCAACCAGATTTTAAATGGATCATAACACTCTTTGGGCGAACTTTAACTGGCGCCAGTGAATTAAACTAAAAAATATTTTTTATTCCTACATTTTTGGATTGTACTTAAATAAATAAAAATCGCGTTTTCTCCTCAAATGTTTGAAATGTGACTTAAGTGGAGGTTTTCAATATTAATCATAGCAACAATTCTTTCAATGGTAAACTGACTGAGTGTCCGTCAGTTTCTAGATTCATGGGCGCCCCGGCCGGGGTGAACGTACCCGGGATGGTGGGGGGGCTGGCCGCCATGGAGCCCGCCGCAAAGTCCGTGGTGACGCTGCACGCGGCGCCGCGCAGGAAGCGGCGCGTGCTGTTCTCTCAGGCTCAGGTGTACGAGCTGGAGCGGCGCTTCAAGCAGCAGAAGTACCTGTCCGCGCCCGAAAGAGAGCACCTGGCGGGGCTCATCCACCTGACCCCCAACCAGGTCAAAATCTGGTTCCAGAACCACCGCTACAAGCTGAAGCGGCAGGCCAAGGACAAGGCCGCCCAGCAGCAGCAGCTGAACGGCGGGGGCGCCCGCCGGGCCTCCTCCGTCTCCCCCGTTCTTTCTAAGAGCGGGAAGGCCTGCAGAACCGAGTCCACAGAGACCCGGCAGAGCGACTCCGCAACTCCTCCGCACCAGCAGCAGCAGCTGGGACAGCTGTCCTCCACTGAGGAGTTGGACGACCTGTCCCCCAGTCCGGGAGTGCACGGACACACGGACCCGGCGCTCGTCGACTACACCACCAGCGTGATTGGATCCAGTTTACTGTACGGGAGGACTTGGTAGCAGACCCGGACCCGGACCCGTGGAGGGCTGACTCGGTACAACTCTGGTTCTGCGGTTTCAGGCGGAACAAACCGGACTGACTGAGCTGAAAACGTGTTTTCAGTCTTGTCAATATTCTTTTTTTCCTCCACGACAAACGTGACTGCTGCTTCCAGAACATAAACAATCTTCTTTGATAGTGATTTTGTAAAGGAGGTGATTAGTGCAGATTTTAAACTCAAAGCAGAACCTCAACAATCTGATCGACCACAATAAACAATCTTTGTTACTAATATTTTGGACGTGACGGGTGATAATAGAATCACAAACACGTGACCAGCATGATGAGCATCCCTTAAAAAGGTTGTGAAAAACAAATATTCCAGTAATTCAAAATACAAGTTAAGAATCCAGATGAAAAGGTTTCTGTGTCTGAATAAAAGACTTTTTCCAGTTTGTCTGCGGAGCTTTGTCCTTTTCTGCCTTCAGTTGTACACAAAAAGTAGTTTAGATGGTCTGAACGTGTAGAAACCAGCTAAAGAAAATGTCAAGTTAATTCAAAACCTTCTGGAAAAAAAGAGATTTGCAGCGTTTTCGTTTTTTTACAAAAATTTGTGTTAAAATCAAATGTGAATGGGTAAACGTGCTCCTGCTGGAAGCAGGCCGCGTCATCGAGTATTTTAAAAATGAGATTTCAGAAATGATTTGCTGGCAGACAGACGTGTTAACAACGTTGTTTTATTCCACTTTGTTTCTGCTGCTTTAAGCTGGACCAGCTGGAGAAAGTTCTCTCAAAAATAAAGGTGGACATTTCCGCCCCGGACTCGCTCGTCTTCGCACGTTTAACAGGCGGCTCGTCGTAAAAACCACACAATACATTTGAGTTTTTAGTAAAACAAAGATGAAAAAATAGGAAAGAAGACAGGGAAATACGAAAAATGACAACTGCTTAATTTCCACTAAAAACTGTTTCAAGTCCCATGAAACACGGACGTCCGGGATGAGCTCAGTTCCAATGATAGCGTCTGGAGGGGGGTGGGAGGGGGTAACCGCGGCCCGACGGGAAGCCCTGGAAAACCAAACACACGATTTAGTCACGACACTTCTGCAGCCGCCATAAACAAAACAAATGAAGCCCGAGATTTAAGACGGTTTCAGATCCAAACGGCGCTCCGGCGCTCCGACCGACCAACAGCTTCACTTCCCAGATTTCCTCCAAACAACAGGAAGTGATTCTAAAAGTTAACACAAGTTTCACAATTTAAAGCCTTTATACATTAAAAACATCTTTCACAAAGAAGAAAATAAAAATAAATCTTTAAATTTCTGCTGACTGATAAGTAGTTGGGACCAAAAGCAGGTTTATTCCAGTAAAAGTTTGTATGTTTCAAGGTTCTTCTGAGGTTTCTAAGGTTCTAAGTTCTCAGTCAGGAAATGGAAGCAGTAAAGTGCCCCAGGCTGAGAGTCGGAGCCAGTCCGGGACCGGGACCGGGACCCAGACCTGGACCCGGACCAGACTGAACGTGGATGCGGCATCAGTGGCAGTGATTTTGTTTGTAAATAAAAGTCTGCAGACTTGAACGGACCGCCGGTCGGTCTCATCCATTAAGGCTTTCGGAAGTCGGATTAAGATCCGCGTTTCTGGCACGTTGCTTTTAACTTGATAAAGAGGAAGAAAACCTCCACAACCGTGCCGGTAACGTAGATAAGTAAATTACAGAAGAGACTTTACATTTCACGTCTAAAACAACCGAAGTGGATTTTAATCCTCCGTGCAGGTTCGGCTGCTTCACCTGATGCCGCGGCCCGCGGTCGTCGCGGCGCTCGTCGCGGCGGCTGTGCCAGTCGTCTCTGCGGGGTTCGTAGTGCTGCTGGTAGCTGCCTGGCCCCGCCCCCGCCCCTCCGTGGTCGCGGCCGGCGTTCTGCTGGTAGGCTCCCCGCTGCTGCTGCAGGGCCCGGTCCCAGCCGTGACCCCCGCCTCCGTACGGCTGCTGCGGCGGTCTGCGGACACAACCGACATCTTTATACATCAGATGTGATTCATCACTCATTTATTTGTTTG
Source organism: Xenentodon cancila (assembly GCA_014839995.1). Lineage (NCBI taxonomy): Eukaryota > Metazoa > Chordata > Actinopteri > Beloniformes > Belonidae > Xenentodon > Xenentodon cancila. The sequence goes on along the minus strand of CM026209.1, from coordinate 793,736 downwards.
TTTAACGACTGAAAACACAAAAAAAACATTTCTATTTCTTGTTTTTCATTCTAATTATAACAAGTTCATTGTTGACTAAAACGGTTATTTTATTTATTCGTTAAAAATCTAAATTGAAGTTTAGTCGGCTCCCGAAGCTCAGATCCTTCATGAATTCGTGTTCTGGGAGTTTTGGGGATTTTTTTATTCTGCTTGGAGATTTTCCTAAAAGGATCCAGCGGCGAGGAAGATCAAACTGAGGGAATGAGCTCACTATGAAAGCGTTTCTGGACAATATTTCAGTCCATGAAAGAAACTGCTCAGAGGAACAAAGAGCACAGAAGAAAGCCGAGCAGCATCCCTCATTACTGAAGCATGTCACACTCTGGCCGGCGCCGGTCTTAACCCGGCACCGGAGTCCCTAATCCCCCTCTCCAAGTTCCTCCTGCGTCCCCGACTAGTTAAAAAACTGTTTTCCTGGTTTCAGTAACCGCTGACCTGAGCGCCACTGATTACAACTCTGAAGAGGCGTGGCGCTGAAACGGTCAGCGGCGGCGGGACCCATCAGAAACGCTGCCGGCCTCATTAAGTTACAAACTCCTCCAGAGGAATCTGGTTTCCAGCTGCAGAGAAAACAAATTTGAACTCAGCTGCAGCCAGCAATCCTGATGGAGGAAGTTGAGGTGCCGGTGCAGCCGGGCCGCGGGTCTGTGGGGGGGGTTTCCATGGAGACCTGGGCTGAGCGCGGCCTCAACAACCACTGGTGAGAGGCTGAGCAGAGACGTTCCAGTTGGGGGCCCGTCCGGGAGGGTGTGTCTTCACGTGCAGCCGGCAGCTCGTGCACTCACCTTGGAAACTGGGGCTGGTGGAAGGACGGTGGCGCTCCCATCAGAGAGTTCTGCCTGGAATCTGAGGAGGACAAAAGACACGTTCATGAGGGCTTCTGTTCTACATGTCTGACCTCCTCCTGAAGGAATCTCTTCAACTCAGCTCAGCAGGAAGAAGCCGACTGTTATCCAACAACGCCTCATGTCATAAAAGTATAAAGGTGTCGGGATTCCTGAGGATGTTGTCGACTGCCGTTTTAACCCAACGTGCATCACCTGCCATCACCACAGATCCTACGAGCCCGACTCGCGTCGGCTTTGACCACAAATATTACACAGAGAAAAATAAAAACGGGCTTCATTTCTGTGACACAACGAACCAGCTGTGGAGATAAAGATCCTGCAAACGCTGCAGTTGGCGGGATGCTGGGGCGGGGAGGGGGATGAGGACAGGGGAAAGCTGCAGCGCCACATTTGCATCTTTTTATTCAGAAAATGATAAAAGAATCATTCAGCAGGCAGCATTGTGAACGCCTCAAGTACCCCGGTTCCATCGCTGAGGCCCTTCACAAAGACACACTTTAGAAAAGGAGGGAAAGGACGCCGTCTTCCAGACTCGCTGTTGCCAAGGCGATGACCAGCTGCGAGCCTAGACTCGTTTGTTTACGAGGAGCAGGCCTGCTGAGTGGCTGGGCCCAAGGAGGGTGAAGGAGGGGGTGAAAGGAGGCGAGGTTCACGTTTGCAGAGCTGCAGGAACGCGGAGCAGAACTCAGCGAGCACAGGTTCATGTCTGAACCGGACCCAGGCGGTCGGTAGAGGGGCCGCAGGTCGGGTCCCGGACCCGGACCCAGGCGGTCGGTAGAGGGGCCGCAGGTCGGGTCTGGCCCGGACCCAGGCGGTCGGTAGAGGGGCCGCAGGTCGGGTCTGCTCCCGGACCCAGGCGGTCGGTAGAGGGGCCGCAGGTCGGGTCTGCTCCCGGACCCAGGCGGTCGGTAGAGGGGCCGCAGGTCGGGTCTGGATCCGGACCCAGGCGGTCGGTAGAGGGGCCGCAGGTCGGGTCCCGGACCCGGACCCAGGCGGTCGGTAGAGGGGCCGCAGGTCGGGTCTGCTCCCGGACCCAGGCGGTCGGTAGAGGGGCCGCAGGTCGGGTCTGGCCCGGACCCAGGCGGTCGGTAGAGGGGCCGCAGGTCGGGTCTGCTCTGCTTCCGGACCCAGGCGGTCGGTAGAGGGGCCGCAGGTCGGGTCTGGATACGGACCCAGGCGGTCGGTAGAGGGGCCGCAGGTCGGGTCTGGATACGGACCCAGGCGGTCGGTAGAGGGGCCGCAGGTCGGGTCTGGATACGGACCCAGGCGGTCGGTAGAGGGGCTGCAGGTCGGGTCTGCTCTCAGAAGCCTCCCTAGTTTCAGACCACCTAGATTATGACTCATTGTTGGACTTCAGGTGAACACTGTACAGTGGAAACTACTTATAACTTGTGATTACAGTAATCAACCACTCATGGATCAAGACTAATGGTACATTTGGAGAAAAAAAAAGGAACTAAACCTAGAAAAATCTATACGATGATGGATACAGAACGTGGGGCTGAGGAAGTGGACTGACAAAACCATGTGTGGTTGATTAACTTCTGTCCGTGTAATGAGAATGCAAATGTGGAAGACACGCTCATCTGCATGACAAATGAGGACATAAGAAAACATTTGGTCAGAACAATCAAGTGCTGATGTGATCAGCCGGACAGACGTGATCCGTCAGCTGTTCTCCTCAACCAACCCTGATGCTACCACCTCAAAATTAATTTACATGGCAAGAAAAGTAAAAAAAAAAAAAAACGATAAAAAAAGCAGGTTTAAAGATCTTTTGGTGTGTAATTAATCCTGCATGAGCCTGGATTACGTCTGGTTAAAACAAAAGCCAATCATAACTCCTAAAAGTCTCTTAAACGCAGTACCAAAGACTACATCTCAGCTTCTTTAGATTCTTTTGCGGTAAGTTGTTCCTTTAGCTTTGACCAGACACAAAGGTTGGCAGCTGAATTTACCGTTTAATTTTTTATTGGTAACTGAAAGTCCAGTCTGAAATCTGAGCTGTTCATCCTCCGTTGAAGGTCTGGACCTGGCCTACCACGGAGCGCTGGGACAAACCTCAGAACCAGTCAGCACCACTGCATGTTGCTCATGTAGGTCCATGAGGAGGTCCTTCTCCTGATTTTCTTCCATCCTACCTACAGGCCTTTTTTCTTCAGGAAAAAGCTCAGGAAGTGGCAGTCTTTGTTGGACAGAGTCACTTCTTCTAAAGTTAAGTAACATCCGAACTAAACTGAGGAAACAACCTCTTCAAATATGCAGCTCCTACACTTGGCATCAGCTCTGACCCACTGTTTTTGGTATTACTTCATGTCTCCATATTGTGTTGAAAGCATCCTAGAAGCACCAACATCCGACTGCGGATGTTATGAGTAAGAGATTCTAGAGCTTTTTAATCGTTAGAGTTTTGTTTCATGATATTTTCTTCCTCTCATCCTCCAGCCTCATGAACATGATAAGTACTTCACTTCCAAGGAGACAAACTAAAATAATGGTCTTCGCCGTTGAACTAATGTTGGAGAAATACTACTGCAGCTCTGAGCTGCAAACGGCATTACCAGCCGGCAGCAGACCGCTGTCGCCACATTCTCATTCTGGTTTTGTCGGCCAGTTTTCTGTTTGATTATCTCCTCCACCAACAAACTTCAAGTGGACCACCCAGTTGGGCTCCAATTATAACTCCATAACCCTCTGGTCTTCTTTTTCTCATCACCACCGATGACTCTAAAGAGAGAATTACAAGTGGACACCTGTCAATCTTCTTAATTAACAATGATCTGAAAGTGTGCAGCCCCCCCAGTCTGCGACGGACATAAGCCAACAAAGGATTACGTCTTAAATCCTTAAAACACGCTGCGTCCACTGTGTTAATGCAAGGATTACAACTAAGCTGGACAACTAAACGTCCCTCTCAAACTCTTTTCAATTAGTTCAGCTATCTGACCGAGTGCAGGTCCGGCCGGCTCGGCTCTGGCAACAGAGGCAGGACAGTAACTTTTCTATCTGCTGGACAAAGACTGAGCAGCTTCTCCTGCTGTGGGACCAAATTCACTTCAGAAGAGACAAAAAGCTCTGAACAAAAGAGGCCAGACCAAGTTGTTTCCTGACCAATGGATAGAAACTATTTCTGCAGCTGACAAACACTCCAAAATGCTTTTTCTAATTTCTTCTATGTTCAAAAATCAAAACTCTGGAGACGTTCTGATGACAATAAAAACATCTGACAAAGATCTTGAGATTTGCTGCCCGTCTGGCTGAGAAGGAGAAGCAAGGCATGAAATCAAATATCAGTGGAGCAGCTAGAAAACATCAATATTTAAAACTGAAAATGATTTAAGAGCTAATCATCTCACACTGCCATCACAGGTCCAACAGGAACATTCTGGACTTCCAGGAACTGTCCAACAACAAGAAGAAAGTCCCATAATGGTCACTGAAATAACCTGAAACTAACAAAAGTTGACTATCACAAAGCTGATTTTTTTAGTTGAGGTTCAACAGAATCACTAAATAAAACAAAAATAAAAATCAAACAAAGACTAATGAAACAGTCCTGGACAAATGAGCTGGTTCCTAGAAAAGATGTGTAATAACGTTTCCTCGGTGACGCGTTGAGCCGAGTCCTGTAATCACCGTCTCAGACGTCTTCAGTCAGTCAGACTGTCATCGTTTCTGTTTGGTGTCGTGGTGTCCACCACCCTGAACGAGGACCAGAGACAGCAGAGGAGACACTTGTCTCACCAGCATGTTAAACACTAGAAGACCATCTCCAAGCAGCTGGATGTTCCTGTGACTACAGATGGACGTTTCATTCAGAAGTTTAGGCTCCACAGGACTGAAGACGACCTCCCTGGATGTGGACACAAGAGGACAACTGAGGACAAACTGAGGAGACGATAATACGAACGGAAACCAAAGAAACCAGAACGACTTCCAAAGAGATTCAAGGTGACCTCCAAGGTCAAAGTTCATCAGTGTCAGACCACACCGTCCAACGCTGCTTTTACAGCCAGATAAACTCGGTTCTAAATCGAGCAATTCCAGCATGTATACCAAAAACCACAGTTATCCGAGCTATGGACTGGATGGACTTCCACCTGCGAAAGTGACGAGTCGGTGGAAGTGGGAACAACAACAGACCCGGCATGACAACCACACAGAAGCAGAAGGAGAGGGTAAGGAACAACAAAGAAGCTGTCCCCATCTGGTTATCCTTCCACGTCTGCCTCAAATCTGTCGCATTTGTTTACTAACTGTTCTACCTAACCAGAAGAACGCCAACGCGAAAGGGCGAGTGGCGCCACCTGGCGTCGTGGTGTCCAGCGCACCTCACTCCATAATTCAATTCTCTTCCCGCGCACGTATACCCTTGTTTTTGGAAACTCCAGTTAAATCCTTAAATTGATAACTCCATTTAGATGTGCATGTCACCATAATGACTAAAATCTGTCCAAATGCATGATGACAAAAAAAAAAAAAAAAAAAAAAAGGCCTTCAAGAAAAGAACATAAACATGGAGGCAGCTCAGTTCTGTTCTGGAGCTGCTCTGCTGCATCTGGTTCAGGGGCCTTAAATCTGGGCAGCTACGATGAAACGTCAAGACCATCAAGACCTTCTGGACACAAATGTGCTGCCCATGCAGAAAGCTGCACCTCTGAGGACTGAACGGGACAAGTTTGTGTTGAATGAAGAGAAACATTTCCTCTGAACGCTGTTGAAACACCTCATCTGTGGTGTTGCTCTGCCATCCCGCTGTCCAGCTGCAGCCGTCAACACTGACACAGAGCTTCAGGTAGAAACAGGGACAACAAACATGCATCTACATAAACCTGTTGTTGGAAAAGTCCATCTGGTCACCACTCTGACAGGCCTTTATGTGAAGTCTTTACGTTGAAGTGTTTGGAGGCTATTCAGTGGTGCTGGCTGCTGGATCAGACTGCAACTCTGCTGCCCCGGTCAAAGTCTGGTGTCAGTGAGAGTCAGCACAATAATGGCCACCAGCAGAGAAGCCCTGGCTGCTAGTTAAACTCCAGCTGGTCCTGCCGGGATGAACAAAGGCCCTGCGGTGTGTTTTAGAGGCTGTGTTGACACAGCACTGCAGGACGCAGTTCCCCCGTCAAAGGGGGAAGTTAACTTTGGTTTCAGCCTCTTCAGCGTGCACCGCGGGATCCTCCTGCATGCTTTCATCACAGGGTGCCACTGTGTCCGGCAGAGCCACTCCACACCCTCATTACCGGCCCCGGTCCCCCACAATGCTAATCAGCCCAAACATGTCCACAAAAGCCCAGAAAGGCCGAGCCGGTGGTGATTATGGCTGAGCAGAGGATTGCATGAAAGTGGTAGCTGGACAAAAGCACGGCCTACTCAACACCATAATCACATTCCTGGGGTTGCCAATATCATAGGACGCCTACTCAGACCAGTGTTACCATTCATTTCAAAACAGGAGAAGAATCCAGTCCATTCCTCACTAAAACCCAACATACCAGTCTGCTCTTCACTTCCACAGAAAAAATTGTTTTGTCACAAAAAAGGCAGTGCATGATCTAAAACAAACGATAATTCCTCAGCAGGAAAGTCAATTCTGCATCAACAATACAAATAAATACTGTTGTGGTAAAATAATTGGCAGGTTTGATGCCAAGACGGTGCAGCATAGGCCAGCGGAGGAGCCAGAAGCTCCTGATTTGCATTGCGAGGCGCCAGAATATCTGCGTCTCCCGCGCAGCAAACAGTGGGCAGATGAGATTAGTGCTGCTCTCGTAAATTGGCACATCAAAGTCAACCTGGTGAAGAGCTGGTAGAGGAGCAGGGGCCGAGCGCCGAGCGTGACGAGGAGCCGGCACACGGATTTCACCTCGCTGTTCCACCCTCCCTGATGTGTGCAAATAATCATGTTACACAATTATACTTGTTCCGGTATGGCGGCTGGGTACGCCGACTCCAAATTACTGCCAGTGAAACGGGACGTTATCTGCTCCAGACTGAAATGGTGCATCATTCAATTCAATTTTCTATTCGGTTTTATTTATATAGCGTCTATTACAACACAAGTTGTCTCCAGGATCTTTCCAGAGACCAGAACACGACCCCCGAGCAATTACTCAATAAAAAACGTCAGGTAAAAACTCCCCTAGTGGAAGAAAAAGTTAAACCAAACAGTGGCCATATGTATGCAAAATGAAATAATATTTATTCACTATTTTCTGCTGAGGGAAGATAAATACTTAGATCAACTCTGGGAACATAAAAACTTCACAATCACCTCACTTTTCATGACTGAACATGAAAGGAGTCGATATTTGGAATGCAGAAAAAAGTAAAAGTACAAAGGAGGAGGCTGTGAGCTGAAAGAAACTGCAGGATTTAATGGAGCTGGAATTTCAGGTGGCAGCGCACCAACACACAGGATGTGGCCGCACCGTCGTCTCCAAGGTTGCAGTACAGAGGACAATCTACTCACTTTTACAGCTTATTCAACGCCTTACAGGCAAGGTCTGCTTATTTTTCACAAATCCTGAAATAAATTTGTATTATGTTCAGCAAACTGAGGCAATTACAACAGTTTTTAACTTCTTGTATATGATGTAAGGCCTCTTTGTCGTCGAGACCACACAGAATGCAAAAACTTCAAAAAATGTGTGCTTTTGCAATCATGCTTTCAATTTTAGTGCTATAGAAAAGTGAAGATGTTAAAATAAAAACTTATTTCTAAAGGACTGAAAAAGAAGAACCCTTTTGTGGAAAAGATTGTAATCTTGTAAATCTTCAACATCAAAAACATCAAAAATTGTTCAAAAGAAGTGGGTCTTAGTATTGGGCAAATACAAGCTCAGATGAACAACAACATAAACTTTGTTTTCCTAGTAACAAAAATGAAGTTGGAAAGAAAAACTATGTGGGCAATCCCAAGTATCCCCTCACTACTTGTACAGGATTGAAGGTCACCTGCAGCCAGGAGATGCTGGTCATCATCACTGATGAACTGATCACCACTAGGTGTGCAGACCTCTAAAAAAGCAGATGTTTTGGCAGTTTTTTGGTCTGGAACCTCCAGGTGTGTGTTAACACAATGCAAAGAGGGGGCAACAGCAGCGATGGTCTGAAACCAATGCAGAACAGCAGAACAACAGAAAATGTTATAAAACCATTTACAAACTATTTGGAAGTTCAACATTCATAAAGAAAAAAATATTCACAAGTGGAAAAAATTCAAGAAAGCTGTCAATCTTCCCAGGAGTGAACATCCCAAGAGATCCAGCTAGTGATCCCTACTACTCAGACCATGCAGTGTTTAGAGAAAAGGAAAACAAATTAAAAAAATCTGTCTGACAAAGATTAGCTGAAACTGGATCATGTGACAGGAAATGTTCCCGAATACAGCAGCAGATCTGTCAGAATTATGTTCTGGACTCCAACAGCTCTTGATGCAGGCTTCAGTTTCACTGTTACGACAAACGCCAGATGGAGCAGTCGGAGTAGATGACGACGGACAGGTGAATTTATGCATGACTTGACTGCGAAGAGCATCTCTCAACCTGGGTAATTAAAGCTCGCCTGTGAGTTACTGCAGAAGTTACTACTGAGGGAGCTCCCCTGCGCTCCCTGCCGAGGCTGCATGTGACACCTTCAGCTCAGTTGATACCAGACTACAAACGTATCCCAGTGCAGTCATGGTGATATTTGTTTGAGGTTTCAACCACACACAATTCCCCTTTTTGCTAAATTAAGTACTGTGTGTTAGTGTGTGTGAGACTTACGTTGGAAAGGCTGGTGGCTGCTGTGTGGAGGACGGTAGCCTCCTTGGTGGTAGCTGCTCGGTGGTGGAGTGCTGCTATACTGGCCCCCACCAGACTGGTTTCTGTTCAGATTGTGGCTGAAGGGACAGAAGATGATGTGCTGTTAAGAGTTGAAAAAGACTAACATCTTTAGATGGACCTGCAACCCTTTTTAACCACAAAATCTGCAGTTAGTGTTCATTCTGAGATTGAACAGTTGAAAAACAGAGTCTAAGGCTGTGGACACAGAAGGGTTTCAGCTGTTGGTGAGTTCAACCCAACTGTCCTGCCTGGAACATCATGTCCTAGATTACAGAATTAAAAGTAAACAGTCAACTTATGACCAATTTCAAATTTTTTGTACTGAATTTAGAAGAGGTATTGATGTGAAAGAAGGGCGAGCTTTGACCTGGTCCGATAGACACTCTCTCATACACTCAGGTCCTCCTCTCCAGCCACCCATTGGTACACCACCAGAACTGGATCTTTTAGCTGTTCTGTTCTCAACAACTGGAATCCCATTCCACGACACATCTGGACAAGATCATCTGGAATGGTCCATATTTTCTCAGCCCAATATGGCGACGTGGCCCGGCTTTCCAGTAGGGTCACCAGGAAGTGTCATGAGGGGCCGGTGCGATGGGGTTTGGGAAGCAGTTGTGGTATGGTGCCTCGATGACTCAATCCCTGGACTAAAATTCTGGCAATAGGAACATGGAATGTGGCCTCACTGTGGGGGAAGGAGCCAGAGCTTGTGCAGGAGGTTGAGAGGTAGTCAGGCTCACCTCCACGCAGAGCATGGGCTCTGGAACCCAGGAGGAACCCAGCTCCTTAAGAGGAGCTGGCAGGAGGAGCTGGGTTCCTCCACTACTCTGGAGTTACCCAGTGAGCAGAGGCGAGCTGGTGTGGGCTTGCTTATAGCTGCCCAGCTCAGTCGTCATGTGTTGGAGTTTGCCACGGTGAGTGAGAGGGTCGCTTCCTTACGCCTTCGGGTCAGGGAAAGGTCTCTTGCTTTTCTTTGTGCCTTCAGGCCGAACAGAAGTACAGAGTACCTGTCCTTGTTGGAGTGCCTGGGAGGGGTACTCGATAGTGCTCTGACTGGGGACTCTATTGTTTTACTGGGAGACTTCAACGCTCATGTGTGCAATGACAGTGTTACTTGGAAGGGCGTGATTGGGAGAATCGACCTCCCCGATCTAAACCAGAGTGGTGAAACCTCTGTTATGGGACTTCTGCGCTAGTCAAAGTGTGTCCATAACAAACACCATGTGTGAGCATAAGGGGGTCCATCAGTGCACGTGGCACCAGGACACCGTAGGCAGGAGGTCAATGATCAACTTCGCTGTTGTTTGATCTGATCTTCGGCCATATGCTGGAAACTGATCACCACCTGGTGGTCCGTTGGAATAGTTGGAGAACCAAATGTATTGTGGGAGCCTGTTGGGAACGTCTGGCCAAGCCCTCTGTCAAGGAGGTCTTCAACTACCACCTCCGGGAGAAGTTTTCCCAGATTCCAAGGGAGGCTGGCGGCATTGAGTTAGAGTGGACCATGTTCTCTGCCTCCATTGCGGCAGTTCAAAGTTGTGGATGCGAGGTCTCTGGTGCCTGTCGTGGTGGTAATCCCAAAATCCGTTAGTGAACTGGAAGTAAGGGACGATGTCAGGCTGAAAGAGTAGTCCTATCGAGCCATGTTGGCCTGTGGGACTCCTTATGCAGTTGTCGGGTACCGGCAGGTCTAGAGACTATGTCTCTTGGCTGGCCTGGGAACGCCTCGGAATCCCCCCAGAAGAGCTGGAGGAAGTGTCTTGGATGAAGGAGGTCTGGGCATCTCAGCTCAGACTGCTGCCCACGCGGCCCGTCCCAGCTAAGCGCATGAAAATGGATCGATGGAATATTACCCAACAGTTTCAAAGTCAGAGTGACACAAAATTATTCTCTCTTCCGTTTTCAGATGTATGCATGATTCATTTCAGAACACGCCACAGCTGGACTGAGCCAGATGTGCAATTATTCACATTTCCTTAATGATAATATTAGCTTGTGGAGTAGAGTCCAGATCACAATCAAGGATGGTTAATGACGAACGATCAGGCACTTACAAACATTCAAACACTGTCGACTGCGGCACTGCAGATTCAGCTGCTTGTTGATGTCAAAAATGATTCCATGACATTACATGCTTTAGAGCCAGCTGTGTGTGTGTGTGTGTGTGTGTGTGTGTGTGTGTGTGTGCAGACTTTTTTCTACAAGTTTAGTGAGAAATTTTAAAATGATCCAAAACCAATTACATCTTATGAAAAGGCATTATTTGTGTTTTTATGGAAGATTTCTCCTCGTTCAGTGTTGCATTAATGAGAACTCAGCTGATGATTATTAAAAATGGCCAATTATTGGCTACTTTTTAAATTGTCACTGGCCACGGCTGACATCCAGCTGATTACCAGACAAGTGATCTGTGCGTCATCTTGAACATGTGACAAGATTAAAAGAAAAGCTGCCATAAACACCAATGAGGCGCCATGTACGGACATCAACTCAAACGTTTCAAATGATTCAGTTGAAGTTGAACAAATGAACAGGAAGTAGTCCAGACAAACAGGTGAGCAGTCCTTCACCAGCATGTCCAGCAAACCAGCAGCCTCTTCTAACACTAGCAGAGCTAACCACACACCTGTACCCAACCTGCGCTTATTTCTAATGTTCCTGGGAAAAAAGATCAAACTCATTTAATTAGTCATTTATACAAAATTAATTTAATCAATGAGTTTCCGTCAGGACTAAGACCTCATCCTGCTCCCATTAGACCTCTGACAGCAGACTGGAGTCTATACTGGTCCTGCCAGACCTGATGGGTGCATGCGTGTTCACGATCAACTGGACTGTTAAGTCTGTCAGTCTGGGCGGCAGCAGTACAGGAGTACCACAGGACACTGTCTGTGTCCTTTCTCCTTTGCCTTGATTCTATTATTAAGAAGCATGGCAAAAACTTTAATTTGTACACAAATAATCTTCACCTATACTTATTCATAAAACCAGATGAGATCAGTAACCTAGCAAACATGCCTTAATGACCAAGAAGCAATTCAACAAAAGTAAATATTTATGTTACAGAAGCAACTAAACCACCATTTATAGGAGGAGCCACAGCTCTTTAAAGCAGCAAGGAGGAACTTGTGCAAGTTTGTCATTATGAACATTAGTATTTAGAGCTACCTCAGAGCCCTGAAGCCCGACTTGTCCAGGTGAGCCTGCTGTCTGTTGGAGTTGAAGCCCAGCTGGGGTCTCCATGGCTCCCTGTGGCCTCTCTCCCAGTCTCCTGGTTTCAGGACTTTGGTGGGAATCCTGAAAGACAAACAGAGTTGAAGTTGAACATGGTCAAAGGTTTAATGTAAAGACACTCCTCTGCTGCCAACTTTCATGTATATCCTTCAACTTTCATGTGGCAAAAAACACAACAAAAAAACAAACCAAAAAGAAAACAAAGAACAAATCAAATCTACCTACAATCCCTGTAGTTTGTTGGGTGAACTGTTTCTCTTAGTTGTGGTCCACACACATGAAATTTTCATTTTCTTCTTTTATATGAAATTCCATCATTTTGTGTATTTGCAAATGAAAACTTCTCTTTTAGTTACCAAGAGGAACAAACAGCAGAAAGTTGAGAAGTAGCTTTAAAGTCAAATATCACAGACTTTTGTTGGAAATGCAGAAATGAAAGATAAACGAATAACTGCTTTTGCATTAACATGATTTCCAAGACATCCCATAAAAACTCAAAAATCAAAGGCCTGTGTGCATTAGCTGTGTCTGACACATAACATTCATTAATTCACCCTTTTGCCCTTAATTTATGTGAAAGATTTATTCAGAAATTAAAGGGGTGAATTCTTGAGGAAAGTTCTGGACGTTTACACAAGAAAACATGTTTGTGAACCAGTATGAGAGATTTGTAGCTCAAGGTTGAGAGCTGCAGAACCGCCTGGAGACAAACGATTGAGAGGTGAACTAACATTGTTGGTTTGGGTCTTTTCATGGAATTATTGATGATAAAAACACAGAATGCTACAAGGGCAAAAATGAAAAACTGCTTCCACACCTGAAATGAAAGCAGCTTTAAAATTCTGCAAGGAATTCATAAGATAAATTAAATTAAGAATAATAAAGTCCTCACTTAGCTCCAGGCAGAAGGACGGCTTTGAACACAAAACCATCTGCATACTGAGGATCCTTGAACTTCACGCTGCAAAGAAGAAGAACATCTTTTTCAAATAAGGACAAAAAAAGTCTTTAGGTCACGTTTTGAAAAGAAAGTTCTAAAAGAAAAAGAAAGTCTGTCATTTTCAACACGTTCCTGACGGCGTTTTCAACCTGTCAGAGTGAATGCATAATGTTAACGGGGTGCAGCTGTGCAGCCGTTAACAGCTGTGATGTGTCTGAAAGCATCTGAAATTACAGCTATCAGCTCCATGGAAACGTGACACATGTTGGTCTGAGGGCATCTACAGCCTAACCGTCGGGTGTCTTGGATTCTGGAAGACCTGTGACACAGACGGAGCTGCACGAACACACCGGTGCAGCTGCTCCATGTCGCATAGAAGGTGATAGGTGTGCTAGGATAAGTACGGGTCTCCCTGTGCATGCTGGGAAACCTGTTAGATCAACTGGGGGAGGGTCTGCCCACCTCCCTCCGAGACCTCTACACCCCACAACAGAACCACCCCTGAGTTCCCTGAGGCTGGTTGGGGGTGCCCACCCAACCTGCACAGAGACCCCTGCCAGGCAGTGGAGACATCCTGGCAGCAATGAAGAGCGACGGAAGTCACCAGAGCCAAACCCTGAGTTAAGTCCAGGTGAGAGATAACCAAGAGTTTGGTTGATAACGTTTCCCTCAGCTGCAGGAACCCTCGGTAGATGTTTCCTTCAGCTGCAGGAACCCTCGGTAGATGTTTCCCTCAGCACCAGGGACCCTCGGTAGATGTTTCCCTCAGCTGCAGGGACCCTCGGTAGATGTTTCCCTCAGCTGCAGGGACCCTCGGTAGATGTTTCCCTCAGCTGCAGGGACCCTCGGTAGATGTTTCCTTCAGCAACAGGGACCCTCGGTAGATGTTTCCTTCAGCACCAGGGACCCTCGGTAGATGTTTCCTTCAGCACCAGGGACCCTCGGTAGATGTTTCCTTCAGCTGCAGGAACCCTCGGTAGATGTTTCCTTCAGCACCAGGGACCCTCGGTAGATGTTTCCTTCAGCACCAGGGACCCTCGGTAGATGTTTCCTTCAGCACCAGGAACCCTCGGTAGATGTTTCCCTCAGCTGCAGGAACCCTCGGTAGATGTTTCCCTCAGCTGCAGGAACCCTCGGTAGATGTTTCCTTCAGCTGCAGGAACCCTCGGTAGATGTTTCCCTCAGCTGCGGGAACCCTCGGTAGATGTTTCCCTCAGCTGCGGGAACCCTCAGTAGATGTTTCCTCCATCATCAGAAACCCTCGGTAGATGTTTCCTTCAGCACCAGGGACCCTCGGTAGATGTTTCCCTCAGCTGCAGGAACCCTCGGTAGATGTTTGTCTGTTTCTCATGGTTCTGGAGGAATTCTGGTCCATTCTTCTTTCCATCATTGCTTCAGTTCATTGAGGTTTGTAGACATTCACTTCTACACAACTCTCTGCATGCTCTCAGTATCTGAACCAGGTACAGGTCTGGACTTTGACCAGGTTGTTCCAGAACCTGGATTCTATTTTTGTAGATCTGCTGCTGTGTATGGGATCATTTCCTGCCTCACTATCCAGTTTCAGCCAATCATTATCTGTCAGAGAGATGTCCTCACATTTGAGTCTAGAAGACTATCCACCAAGGGCTTGGACACCCATGTCAGCATAGCGCTCAATGCAAACTCCCCAAATGTCCAGAACCCCACCCCTGCCCCACCACCAAAAAGGCACCAAACGTGGACCACTGAGGGAACCCAAACCAAACAACCCCAGAGCCAGACCACAACAGAGAAGGACCAGGAAAAGCGAAGGAGGTCCCGCTACGTCCCAATGCACCGTGACTCATCCACATACACACCCACCCAAAAACATACAGTCATACTCATGCACAATCGTATTTACAGTGTTAGAGACCCTGTTCAGGTTCAGATCATCACCCCGGAACATGTTGAAAATCATCAGTCTGAGCCTTTTCTTAAACAAACTCATGCTTGGACTTTGCTTAAGTTGTTGGCTGAGTTCATTCGCGACCTTCACACCACTGACTGAAGTGCATGTTCTCTTCATGGTTGTTCCGACACTCCTGGTTCTGAAGTTAAGGTTCCCCCTGTAATCATGACCCCCCTCTCTATCAGTAAAGTGTTTCTGGATATTATCTGGTAGTTGTCCGTTTCTGGCTTTATACATCAGCTGAGATGTTTAAATTTTACCAGATCTGGGAGTTTTAGAAGGCCAGAGTTTATAAATAACTCATCAGTGTGGTCCTGGAAACCTGCCTTAGGAACCAGGGTGACGGCTCTTTTCTGGGGGGGGCACAACGGTCGGAGTAACGATTTGTCGGTGTTGCACCAAACTGCCACACAATAATTCAAATGTTTGTGTTGTGAAAAAGGCCACTGAGGACGTTACGTCAGGTGATGGACACTGACATTTAATTTACTTTTTTACTAATAAACACATGCAGAGCAAGAAATCAGCTTCAACTACAGAAGACAACGGGGCAAATCAGTGCATCAACCCCATGTTTTTAGACACTTGAGATTGACACTTTGAGATCCCAGACTTACCAAATTGCACTATTCTGTGTAATGTCCCGCAGCACTGGAATGGGTGACGTCACCGTTCTAGACAAATACGAAACAAGAATGAAATCTGCAGCTGTTGTTACACTAAAGCAGATCTTTTCTGGGATCAAGGTGTGAGACACATGGCACAAAAAATGCACAATTTATAATAAAGATGTTCCTTACTTATCTGGTAGAACAGGGTCGTCATCAAGAGTTAATGTACCTTGGATTCCGTGGCACAGCTCTGCAGGCATCTCCGTGCCCTGACGGGAGAAGCTGCAGTTCGTATCAGCATGAAACAGATTTTAATCAAGATTCAGCACAGCAGCTGTAAAGCTGCAGCCTTTACTAACAGCTGGGATCTACTGTTGTGGTGGCACAGCTCTGATAGTACAGTTGGTGTACAAGACCTGTTAAGTTCACACATACAATGTTACCAAATAAACCGACATTAACTTTACACTGGCTGTCTGTCTGTCTGTCAGTCTGTCAGTCAGAGGACAGACTTTAAAGTCCTGATGCTGGTCTATGAAGCTCTGAATGGTCCAGGACCAAAATACACCAGTGACCTCCTGACCCAGTATGAACCTTCCAGACCACTCAGGTCACCTGGATCTGGTTTTTTATCAGTTCCCAGAGTCAGAACCAGACCTGGAGAAGCTTCCTTCAGCTTCTCTGCTCCACATGTCTGGAACAAACTCCCAGAAATCCTCAGCTGAAACACTCAGTTTATTTAGATCCAGGTTGAAGACTCACCTGTTCTCAGCTGCACTTGAAGAAAGATGCAAATCGGCTCTGATACTTTTAATCTTGAGTTTTAAAACTAGCTCATATTTTAACTACTGAATTTACTGATTGCACTTTTTTCTTAAAATATCAAATCCTGATTTTTATTTTCTATTCTGTGATGTTTTAATGTCTCTGTAAAGCACTTTGAATCGCCTTGTTGTTGACTTGTACAAATGAACCTGCCTTTGCTTGAATAAAAATGGACATAATCATCATGTGAAGCTGGTAAAAGCAGAGGAGAGACAGATGCGGACATCCAGCAGCCACTGCAGCACGGTTTCTAACAATGACTGAGACCATATTCACACCGGCACTGATCAGGCCCAAAAGAACTCTCTGAAGCAGTCAGATTCTGGTGTGCGTTGGAACAGTGGTCTCGGTACGCCTATCTGTGAACTCTGATGGTCTGTTTGTGGCGTGAAAGCTCTATGATGTCAAGTCAACCCAACTAGGGTGGACACCACTTTAAGCTAAAACAGGCTTTAGTAGACAGGTGGTAAGTGCATTATGGGTTGTAAAGGAGCACATGTACTAACAACTTACAGTCAAAGTCGTGCTTCATTTGCAAACTGTACTGGTTACTAGACTGACAACTCACAAGTGCTGTGTGCAAAGCATGTAGGTGTTGCAATGCTGTTCAGATCTTCCCTTCAGGGTGGTTGTCATGGAAACATGATGCTCCTACAAGACTGATACAGACTAATGTGCTGGTTGTTGTCATGTGACCTGTGATGAGGCGCTTGGGCTGAACTAAAACACTTGTGAACATGAACAGAACTGAAAAAGTAATCTCAGATTCTGAAATGAGCGTATTTCTGTGTGAGAGACATTTGGTGACGCCTCATCTTTTCCTCTACAGTGGTTCCAAACTACTAACCAGCAGTAGAGAAGGCACTGGGTCAGAGAGAGAAACTGGCGCTGGCACCAGAACCCTGCTGAGTGCCAGCTGACTGATGCATGTTGTCACCTTTAAAAATGAGCTGAACTTGGTCTGGTTTGACTTCATCAGTGAGGGAGTTATGGGGGAGTCAGAGTCGTGTTACCTCGTCAGTTTCTGCACGGTAGAGTTCATGGATGAAGTCAAACAGCTGGTGAGACTTTCCAACAAACAACACGTCACTTCCCAGACTGTTTCTTCTGGCTGCAACACAAGAAACAAGTGTTTACTGGAGATTGCTGTTGCAGATGTTCACACCTTGACAATACAAGAAAGATTTTGATGAAGACATGCAGTGCTGAAGAGGACACACACAGGTCTGTTGTAGCTGGATCAGGTCTGGATGATTAAATACTGAAACAGAGATTCTGCTCAGATCATCATCAACTAACTGCACCTGCTACAAAATCTGACTTGACAGGATTGTTAAGATGACAAGGACATTAAAGAGGGTTTCAACTCAGAAACCACGTCTCCAGCAGGTGGACTGACCTTCTTCAGGTGTGAGGTCGGGGTACACTTCAGCGAGCGCTGCTCTCAGCCGACGTTCATCCACAAATGGCAACAAGGCCACACCTGTATAAGAAGAAAAAGAAAAAAAAGCATGAGTCAAAAAGCCTGAAAGTGGAAAAAAAAAGAAAGGCAAAATATCTGCCAAACGGGTAACAGGAAAACTGCAGTTCCTCTACCGAGCACCAGGGCCCGGATCCAGACCTGCAGTTCCTCTACCGACCACCAGGGCCCGGTAGAACTGATGTTTAACAGTTGAGCTGAAATAAAAAACAATGAAGGTCAAAGGGACAAACTCACCCTGCCAAGCGTATTTTTTGCCGTTGAGATCGATGGCAAAGTCATCTGGGTAAAAATCAATGATGGAAGAATCCTGTTCAAACAAAAGAGTTTCAAATAAGCCAGAGGAGTGGAACATCAAAAGCTTCTTCTTTGTTTCCTTGCGGCTGCTCCCTCCAGGAGTCGCCACAGCAAGCCAGCCGTCTCCATCTAACCCTGCCCCCTCAGTCTTCTTCTCTCCCACCAACCAACCTCATGTCCTCCCTCACTACATCCATATATCTCCTCTTTGATCTTCCTCTAGGCCTCCTGCCTGGCAGGAACATCTAACATGTGATGTCCATCCGATGTTCTCCTTCCTGATCTTATCCATCCTTTTCACTCCCAAAGAGAACCTCAACATTTTCATTTCCGCTACCTCCAGCTGTCTCCTGTCCCTTCCTCAGTGCCACTGTCTCCAAACCATCCAACACCTCTGGTCTCACCACTATCTTTGTAGACCTCTCCTTTTATTCTTTATAATATCCTTTTGTTACACATCACTCCTGACACTTTTCGCCACCTGTTCCAACCCGCTTGCACACGTTTCTACGCCTTTTTTCCCCACTATCTCCATTGTTCTAGACTGTTGACTCTAAATATTTAAAATCCTCTACCTTCTTTATCTTTATCTCTGCTCCCTGATATGGAGCATCAAAAGCAACAGGATATATATCGATTGATCAACTGGTGATTGGAATCAGATTTTTGTCCGACTGGATCTGGCAAGAGTGCCGAAGGATGTTAATTTTTGTCAGCAAATGAATCAGCTTAGAACACATAGGATGAAAGATGAAGGGAAGAAAGAAACGAAGAAAAAAATTCAGGCAAAAATACTTTGCTAACGAACAAAAAACCGCCACAACCTTACAAACAGCAGCAAAGGGGCTTTTCAGGCTCGTCTGTCTTCTGCGCTGAAACGATTTTCTCCACATGCAGAATATTATATATTATATTATAATGTATAATAAACAAGTAGAGTCAGTGTCAGTGGGAGATGACTATTCAACTTTTTAGTTACTCTTTTACAGGGTTGCAATGTTTTTACTGCTCTGAAAAGAAAAAAAAAAAAGAAAAAAACAAAATCATCTTCAGCTTTTGTAAGATGCTGCAGGAAATGATAAACGAAAATAAACGTAAGTTGAAGAACTGTAGGAGGGCAGAAAGCAGTTGGTGCTCACTTGAAGCCTCCAGAAATCATTAAGAATCCATTCAAATGCCTGTTTGTTGTCCATCAACAATGGTGCTGATGATGTCACATGCAGCTTCAGCAGCCTACAAAGGTCAACCTTCTCTGTAGACAACCTCCATGGAAGCTTTGAGCCAGCCATTTAACATCTGAGATGGAGAGCTACTCCTCTACAGTCAAATGTCCAGGTTACACCGCTGTTGATGAGCTCAGACAGGCAAGAATGATGACGAGTGTCCGAGTAGCCTTCAACTCACCGCGCTCATCATGAGCTGCCTCCATGAAGGAGGCAGGAAGTTTCCACTGGCAGCAGGAAACACTCCCATCAGCTGCTCCAGCGGCTGGAACTGCAGAAAAACCAGACAAACCAGTCACTTCAGTAACATTGGTAATCTTCGTGGTCAGACAATCGTCTGAAAAAGTCAAGTTTCCTCTTAATTGTAGGATTTTTTTTCTGTGAAAATATAAAAACATTTTTACCAACTTCTTCATAGTGCAATTACTAAACAAAAAGAAGTCAAAAACACTAAACATGTAGGAAATGCTCTGCATCCCTTATTTCAACAACTTTTAGAACCCTCTTCAGTGGCAGTAACTACAAAGTTGATGTTTCTGCTGAAATGCTTTAAGTTTTCTCCAAACATGCTTCTGGACATGAAGACCAAACATCTCTACTTTGGTCTCATGTGTCCAGAGGACATTGTTCCAGAAGTCTGCCGTTTTTGTTCAGCACGTTCTTCTTAGACAGAAGGTTTCCTCCTGGACACACATCCAACCCAACTGCCCTGGTTCAGTCTTCTTCCAAATGTGATGCCATGGACGTGAACATCCAACATGCTCAGTGAGGCCTGGAGCACCTGAGCTGGAACTCTTGGGATTTGTTTTATATTTTGCTGAGCATTACACGAGTATGAATACGTGGATGAAAACATGGTTGGGTAGATTGATTGCTGCTCTGTCTGGAAATGGTGCCATGGATGGTCCATGATGGACAGCAGCCTAGTCAGCAGCCGTTCTGCCACAGGCTGTCCAGGTCTGCATCTTCCCTCCTTCCTGCCCAATTTGTCCAGACACAAGGACACTTTCTGTTGTTTTTAATGCAGCTCGCCAGCACACCACCGCATGGAGGAGGGCGCTCGCCACAACAGACTGATGGAACATCTGCAACAGCTTTCTGCAGTCTTCTGATGAAGTACAGATGCTGATGGGACAACAGTTGTCTTGATGTTTTCTACTGAAGAATCTGTCTGTGTAGAACTCTGAACTCCAGATAGTTTGGCTCTATAATCTTTTCCGGATTGGGACAGTCGTTTCTCCTAGACCACTGCGGATGTCTTCACCATGACATCATATTTACACACACCTCAACGCTCCAGAGCAGCAAAGTGAAAATAATAAATAAATAATGGCACATTGACAGCAATCATATGCTGCTGTTCAGTTCTATTTGAAGTTTATTTGACTTTACAGAATTAAGAATGAAACTACTAAGTTTTGTCCATCCATCCATTTCTACACCTGCTTAGACCTGCAGGGTTGCAGGGTCTACTGGAGTCGGTCCCAGCTCATTGAAGGCCACAGGCAGGGGGACACCTGGACTGGTTGCCTGTCTATTGCACGTTTTTTTTTCATAAATACCACCTTTGATCACCTCTAAATATGAAAAAAACATATTTAACTGTAGTGGAGCTTTTTTGTGAGTTTCCACAAACATTTGTTCTGGGGTCAAACAGACTGAAAAGACAAACGGGAATGAAGACATGAAAAATAAAAACAAAATCTAGTCAGTGTTCTCTTACGGGTTTGGTGTCCTTCTCAAAATCAGTGAACATGTCTTTGATGCCTTTGAAGTCGGAGGCGAATGGTGCATAGTGGAACGGGAAGTACCACTTCCAGGAAGCGCAGCCCTGCGAATCAACACACCACAAGCGTCAGCTTTAACATGACTCGAGTGTCAGAAACATGTGTTTTACCAAACAACACAACCTGGAAATGTTTCTGGAGCAAAGCACACAAATACTATTTATCTTCAGGTTGTTCAAGATCAGTAAGTTGTCCATAACTTACTAGACCAACTGTTCAGGCTTTTGTATCTTCATGTTTGTGGAGGAAAAGAGAATCTGTTGCCTTGGTTTCTATGAACATGCCTGACGGATGGACACGCCCATAACCGGGGTCAGGACACAGATAGTTAAATGCTCCACGGCAGCAGAGGATGTAGGTTCCCCTAGAGTTCTTCAAGGTTCTGGATGTGGTCAGGTGTCTTGGTTGAGATGTCTCTGTAACAGTACATGGACGTTGAAGGCAGAGTCTCTGGACCTGCAGACTGGAATGGTCTGATCCTCTTTTTAAGGAGAAGCAGAGTGTGTGTTATAACTACAGGCTCCAGGAGTATTTGGCCTGCTGTTACGGGCCATAACGTTTCTGAACAAACAGCAGGAGTTTTGATTGCATCACCAGTAGTAAGTTGGAACACGTGAGACTTAGACTCCACCAGGGCTGATTTTTGTCACTCATTCGTTTCATAACTGACATCACCTCTCCATCCATCCATCCATCCATCCATCCATCCATCCATCCATCCATCCATCCACTTATTTGGGGCCAGGTCGCAGGGGCAGAAGTCTAAGCAGGGATGCCCAGACCTGCTTCACCCCAGACACTCCAGCTCTACGGGGGGGACCAGAGGCGTTCCCAGGCCAGCCAAGAGACAGTCTCTTCAGCGTGTCCTGGGTCTTCCCCGGGGTCTCCTCCTGGTGGGATACGCCTGGAACACGTCTTTAGGGAGGCGTCCAGGAGGCATCCTACACAGATGCCCAAGCCAGCTTAGCTGAGTCCTCTTAATGTGAAGGAGGAGCGGCTCCACCCTGAGCTCCTCCCGGATGACTGAGCTCTTCTCCCTGTCTAAGGGGACTGGGGGGTGTCCACCACCGGGTTCGGGGATTACCGCCACGACAGGCACCAGAGACTTTTTTTTTTTTTAAACTTCAGTGTTCCCTATGTGGGAGGCCTCTGCATTTGGGGGCTGTTGACTCCGGATGCCGTAGCGATGGTCCGAGGTCTGATCATTGCTGGTTGTGGTGGTGGTGATCCCTACGATCCTACAGAAGTAGTGTCTGGCACTCTACCCCACCCGGGGGGTGCGGGGGTGTAGCTGCTGCAGTCCCCAGGTGCAGCAGCCACCTCCAGAAGCAGACGGCTCCCTGTAGTGGTGTAATTCACTGGTTCTTCTGAACCCAGCAATTCCATCTTATTATTTCTTTCAATCTTTGGAGTTTTATCACTGACAGGGCTTAGGGTTGGTGAGGAAGCGGGTGGCTGGATGATTTTGTATGAGTGGATGATTCCAGGATTGATTTTGTTTGTACCATTAGGTACATTTAAGCTACATTTTATTGTACAAAAATGCTATACAAATAAAATTTTATTTGATAAAAGAATCTGTCAGGACTGATGGTGTTTTTTTCCTTCAAGTGTTATTTTATAATTATATAAAATAGAAAAAACATACAAATTTAACATGATAATTTGAAACAAGGAAGTTTTGATAACTGATTTGTATTTACAACTTTTTACTGTCTCATCTACTTGGTGCTGATTCCTTGGACCTTTTATTGATTAATTAACTTACAAATATGGACGAGGAGGACACACACACACACACACACACACACACACACACACACACACACACACACACACACACACACACACACACACAAGACAAGCTTTTCTCTGGCCTACAAAAAGCTTAACATTCAATCTGAGTGGACTAAGACCACTGTGCTGACATTTAAAGAGCCTGAATCCTGATCCAACAGTCCACCACTCCACCATTCAGAAGAATTTTCTCCACAGTCGCTGCCTCTCTGTCAAACTTCAGTGTCATTTACCGTTGTCTGAAGAGTGACTGTCAGAAACCTGGACACAGAGCAGACGGAGGACAAAACCTTCCAACGCCCGCATCTTTCCCTCCTCACCTCTGTTTCTGGATGTTTATGGACAGATGTGGCAGACAGGTAAAGGAATCCAGCGTTTGACCACCTACCCTTCCTGAACAACCCCTCCACTAAAGAACAGCCTTCACTACCAACAATCCACCTGTGAGAAACTTCCGATAAATCCACTGACCCTCACGTCTACACAGGGGAGGCTTCAACTCCGCTGCCATTATTAAAGACGTCTATCACAGGAAAATATGCTCCTTTGTTGATCAGAATAAGAAGCGACTCCCTTAAAAAAGTGACGGCAAAAACTCACCTGTGACTGAAGCTGGTAGGTTAGAGTCCCCAAACCCGCCCCCGCGCTTGGGCGCGGACACACCCGCCCCCGCGCTTGGGCGCGGACACACCCGCCCCCGCGCTTGGGCGCGGACACACCCGCCCCCGCGCTTGGGCGCGGACACACCCGCCCCCGCGCTTGGGCGCGGACACACCCGCCCCCGCGCTTGGGCGCGGACACACCCGCCCCCGCGCTTGGGCGCGGACACACCTGCCCCCGCGCTTGGGCGCGGACAAACCTGTGCCCTTCTCCACCTGAAAACGCCGGCATACAGCTGCAGCTCTTGGACGAGCCTAAAATTCTTGGCTCCGTTTGAGGATAAGTTCTCCACGCAGAGACCAGTCATCTTCAACACATCTGAAGCTTTTCCAGGAACAAGTAGAAAGCTACAGCATGCATCCACTTCTGAAGCTCAGAAAACCAGCTAATATTTGCTAAGCACTTCTTGAAAAGCCTCTGGACTTCCCAGCAACTGTAGCCCTACATGGATGTGATTTCCAGATTTCCAGCAGATGCCCCATCCTACTCCACAACTGCAGAGCAGCAGTGAGAAGAAAAGGAAAAAAAAAAAAAAAAAAAAAAAAAAAAAAAAAAAAAAAAAAAAAAAAAAAAGGTGAATATGTATCAGCATAAAGCAGACACGTCCACATCTGGCAGAAGCCTGTTAATGAATTCAGTCAGAACAGCCCCCTGAGACAGGCTTTAGATCGGCGACGAAGTCAACACAGAGCGAGCACAATCAGCCCAGACAAATCCCCCCGGCTCCTGTTGAGAGCCCTGCGGCTGATTAATTCATTTCAAAAGAAGGAACAGTATTTCACAACAGTGAAATGATTCAGTGACTGTTCACACTGAAAAATCAGACCTGGATGCGCCAGACTGCTCCTCTCATGGCTTTACCAGAAAAGGAGGCAGCAGTCCGACTATGCAGGGCCCGTTTAGCCCCTTTAAAATACATTCTTCTGAAACATATAATCTGCCGAATTTATGAGAATCTGGAGAAATCTGTGTGCCTAGGACAAGATCTTCAGATAGTGCTCCATTAAAGCCAGGCATGATGGTGAAATGAACTCACTGAATGGACTCCGGGACACTTCCAGTAATCTCCAACAATACAGTTGGACACGTCATCTACATCTACTCTTTAGTCTGGAGGACAGTGTCCGTAGAGAAACCATCCAGCTTGTGAACAGTTCTGAGTCCTGCATCTCTGAGGGTAAGAAGGTGTATAAGCGTCTATGAAAGGTAAATCCACGTTCTAGAGCAACATCTGCAACACTCAGATGTCTTCTCAGGGAATTCCTTGTATCTTTCAGTGAGACAATGCTAATGCACATACTGCATCTATTACAAAAGCATGGCTGCCTGAAATAGGCAGGACTTATCGTGGGCGCCAACCATCTACCTTCCACTTGGGTCTGATGGGGAACTCAGATTGGCTGCAGTTCCCAGTGTGGGCTAAATGGGCCGGTCACGTTTGATTTTGTTGAGTCGACATGTGAAACGGTTCATCCCGCTGGAAACGTCTGATGGCAGCTCTGCAGATATTTTGGCTGACGGAGCAGAGCTAGCTTGGACAGACAGTGGGCGCGTTCCCATCAGCTTCCCCAGCGTCATGGCTGCGGCCCACACGAGGAAAACCTGGCTTCACAACCACGCTAAAGAAACCAACGGGTCACGTGACCAAATTCTTCACACATTGTTTTTTACAGTCTATGATGAACACGGACTCTTGTTAAGAGGAGATGTTACACGGAGGCAAACATCACCCTCAACCAACTGTTCTGACAATATTCTTGCTCATATTTACATTTTAAGGTCTCCTCCATTTTGGGAACTGGGGTTGTGGTTTCTCAGCACAAAAGCAAACATTACTTAAGAGGAAGCCCACCATCAGCTCAGGTTCAGGTGTCGTTTGTATGTTCACCATTGCACCTGTTACTTACCTGATAGTAGTAGCGCAGGACCCAGCAGAGACCCTCCACATACGACTGGACCACCTTTCTCCTGAAATCCTCGTCGGTCACATGCACATCAAACTTGTTCTTGTAGTACCTCTGCTTCCAGCCCTCCTCCCACAACCTGCAACAGATACAAACCTGTTTACACTCCCAGGATACACTGCTCTGCAAAAACAGTCACACAACTTCCCAGCAGGACTGACACCAACACGGATAAGCGCTACACCAGCAGACCTGCAGACCAGCATCAAACCAGAACCAGGTGTTTGTTTGGAAATCTAACCAGCACATTAAAACATGGTTATCAGGATTCTACTCCTTCATCTGAAGGATAAAAATCTGCTGCAACAGTTTAATGTCTTTGACTCATTGATAGGTTTGGTTACAGTTAATTGAGACCATTCGGCTTCAGTGCTGTGGTTCCTCGGTGCGGTCCGCCAGGAGCCCCAGCTCCTGACAGGAAAGCCTCCATGAATACCAATTTAGCCTGATGGATTTAGCGGCTTTGACTCATGCACATCGTACTCGTACATCACAGGAGAATTGAGTCCCCTTTTGAAATGAATTACACACAAAGGTGTGCGTTTATGTGATGGCATTAATGAGTGTATCTGCTCATGAACACGGCCTCCTCTGTCTGAGGACCACCTGAACAGACGCATCGTAAAGACATTCCTGGACTTTACGCAACTTTCCATCTGACATTTCTCCAAGCTAAAATTCTTTTTCAATGCAACCACAATAAACCACTTGTAGAAGCGTCAATGGATGATTGCAGATTAAGAAAACTGAAACATTACCTGATTAATGTCATGAATTCATCTTTTGGGTTTTCACTGTGATTGCCATGTGGTAACCATGGAGATGTTAAAACCTGTGGTAACATGACTACTCAGCTTGCCTGAGAGGACTGGTTAATTGTGTGTGTGTGCGCGCGCACACGCACACACACGCGCGCGCACACACACACACACACACACACACACACACACACACACACACACACACACACTACATTCTTGATTTCAGTGTCGGTCCGGAGTTGTTGATACTCACCACCTCTCATTCGCTTTTCACCTTCAACACGTTTTTACCCAATTCATATCTTTTTTAAAAAAGTGTGCTTGGTGACCTGCTACCATCTTGACCCACTTCTACAGCTCATGACTGACAAGTCTCCATGTTTCCTCCTCAGATGAGGATTTATGAATGAGTACCTGACATTGTCTTCAGGCTCTGGCTCGCTGTCACTGTCCTCGGCTTTCCTCCGGACTCCTTTGTTCTCCGATCGGTCACTGTGGCCTGCTGACGACTAAAACCAACAAAAGAACAAAATCAAATTCTGAAGAGCAGAAAATATAAAAACGTATGTATGTGAGAAAAGCTTGCTTGTTATTAAAAGTTAAAACAACAATTACAATTCAATTAAAATATTTTTTGGCGGTGGTGGTAGTGAGTGTGTGTGGGAGGGGGGTTTGCATCTTATATTTGATATAAACAATCAATACTGCTGTAATTATCATTAAACTGAACCTCAATCATGCAGAGAGGATATACATTTTACTGCATGCAGCTTTAAATTCAGCTCCAATCTAGAAGCTCCCTTCTTCAAGAGAACGTGTGTTTAATTCTTAGTACGTGTGTAAGTGTGTGGTTTAACTGAGCAGAGTTAGTAAGGCTTTTTTGTAGCCACTGCATACAGACTGTCAGATAACGCTCCTCTACATCTGTGCGTTTGCTGTGTGTGAAGGACGCCGACGCAGAGAAGTAATCACCAGCACAGATACTTGGCCTTCATCCTGTTCTCAAGCCTTTGGCACTTATCATTCATGATCTCAAAAATGGATGCCTCACGCAGGTCGATCAAGTTTAACAGCGTACAGGGGCAAGAGAATTAACAGCTTTAGAAACACTTCAACAGAAACAAAACCAGGAAGTGAACCAAAAGGCAGCGTCGAGGCAACAATAAACACTGCAGAAGAAACACCATCCAACATCCACCACGCCAGTGTTTCAGAGCGACAGCAGGACATTTAGACACTCCACAGAAACAGATCCTGAATGCAGGTTTTACCTTTTGGACCAATTACCTGAATATACAGATATAGATTCATTTTTCTCTCCACGTCACTGAGGAAAACACGCATCATTTTCCAAAAACGTATACAAAGGAATTTTCTCATGTTTCCACCGGTCACACTATTGTACCATATGGATCCCCAACACACACAATCCGCTGGCAAAACTTTCATCTGCCAACTGATTCCAGTCCAAGTGCCATTCACGCTTCCAGGTTAGAAGCCAACGAGGGACTAAGAAAGGTTGCAGTTCCTCTACTGACTAGAGGTCAATGGAGATTAACTCACTATTGTATTCGGGAATTGCAGGTCCGGTTCCAGACCCTACTGGTCAGTAGAGGCGCTGCAGGTCCGGTTCCAGACCCTACTGGTCAGTAGAGGAGCTGCGTGTTTTCCTACTTCCTTGGGGGCCTCAACTTGAAAGTTCAATTATTGGAGTTTGGGAGGGGAAGAAGAGAGGAAGAAGAAAAAAAAAAAAAAAAAAAAAAAAAAAAAAAATCACTGGTTCTAGATGTGCACATAAATTGTCAAACAAAATACAAGCTAAATTAAAACTAGCTCTGCTTTTCAAACCGGTATCAAATTCATTGAAAGCATGCATTCTAGAAATGAATAAAGGTACTTTCTACAGAACAAATCCCATTTTCAATGTATTTGTTGTCTTTGTACCATTCTTAAACATGACGTTTTACACCTTCCATTCATGTACTACTTATTCAAATTGTGGGGTCCACAGTGCAATAAGAGAAGTCCGGACCACCCTACCCCACCCATGACGCTCGTTTTGTCCTCCAGTTTCATGTTGCCCCACTCTGGTGACCAGAGATCATTTTTCCAATCATCTACGTTTTTAGTCCTTTCTGGTAGATGCACCAAACTACTAATGACCAGAAAGCTGTATATTTATATTTCACAATTCATCAAACTATTGAATTCTTTAGATTTTATATGTTTACTTTGCATTTTACAGGATGTATATGGACTTACATTGCCACCGTTTCTCATCATGGCCTTCAGAGACTGAGCAGCATCCTGGAGGATGAAAAATAAAGAACACGTAATCATGGCTGAGTAACTGGTCTCTAGTGACGGTTTCCTGCAACATTCATCATCTTATGACGCGTTTACTTAGCTGCTTGTACGTACGTGCACATACGTATGTGCACATACGTATGTGCACGTGGTGGTGGTGGACAGTACCTTGTTGTACTGCTCGTTGGAATGCATCCTCATGTTGTACGCCTGGTTCCGGGGGTTCTGGATGGGCTCAGGCAGGTCTCTTCTTCCCAGCGCCTGGGGGGCAAACTGG
Organism: Xenentodon cancila; assembly: GCA_014839995.1. NCBI lineage: Eukaryota > Metazoa > Chordata > Actinopteri > Beloniformes > Belonidae > Xenentodon > Xenentodon cancila. The sequence continues at coordinate 764,924 of CM026209.1, read as the reverse complement.
CCCGTGGTCAGGAAAGCAGGACTCTGATGCTCAGTCTGCAGTCAAGCGAGGACAAAGACCAAACACAGCATCGCACATGGGCTAAATAGTCAAGACATGATGCAAAAAAAAAATTAAAAAAAAAAAAAAAAAATCCAGTTTACGAATTTTCAGCTGATGTTAAAACATTGGATGACTTGTTACTATGACAACAGTTTCAGCATCAAACATCTGCTGCACTCACTTTCATCCTCTTTCGTTTCTCTTTATTTCTCCGCTTGAAGTTTTCCTACAAGAACAATGCAACAGAAACTGTGAAGACAAACAAAAACCCCCCACTTTTCATCTGAACTGAGACCTGCAGCCAGCTGTCTGTGACAAAATAAAAGGTATAATCTGGCAAGAAAGCAGTCAAGTCTTACTTCATCCTCTTTGCGTTTCTTGAAGATGTTGTCCTCGGCAATGCCAACAGCCTGCATGATCATTTCGACTCGCTCCAAGTTGACGTAGCCATTCTCTGTCAGGTAACCCTGTCGCCAGACACCAAGAGAGCACATTAGGCTTCCGAAGCAGCAGAATGGTCGATGTCGTGTTCAAATAAGTTCGGTCTTTTGAACTTCTGCTGGGTACAGAGCTACTCTAAAGGTACCAAGGAATAAGAAGGCTAGAAATCAGTATAATATAGGAACTTTAAAATATCATTGTTAACGTTTAGCCTAACCATGTATTGAGCTGCTCTACTTTAGCTCGCTTGAATGAACTTTCCCTGACGGCTGTTGTTCTGCCCTCACTGTGACCTGATAGCTGCAGACCTCAAATATGTGATGATACTCACGCCTGTTTTATGCACAACGTCTTTGTAGATGTTGACCAGCCGATCTATGGCTCCTTCTCTGAAAGACAGAAGACAATGAATCAATATGCTTGAATAATATGAATATGTCAGGCATTCTTTTTCATTAGAAAAAGGTCACACCCCCAAGTCTGAGCGCTCTGCCTGCAGTCTCCCCGATTCGTAACTCCGAGCGCTCTGCCTGCAGTCTCCCCGATTCGTAACTCCGAGCGCTCTACCTGAAGTCTCCCCGATTCGTTACTCCGAGCGCTCTGCCTGCAGTCTCCCCGATTCGTAACTCCGAGCGCTCTACCTGAAGTCTCCCCGATTCGTAACTCCGAGAGCTCTGCCTGCAGTCTCCCCGATTCGTAACTCCGAGCGCTCTGCCTGCAGTCTCCCCGATTCGTAACTCCGAGCGCTCTGCCTGCAGTCTCCCCGATTCGTAACTCCGAGCGCTCTGCCTGCAGTCTCCCCGATTCGTAACTCCGAGCGCTCTGCCTACAGTCTCCCCAATTCGTAACTCCGAGCGCTCTGCCTACAGTCTCCCCAATTCGTAACTCTGAGCGCTCTGCCTACAGTCTCCCCGATTCGTAACTCCGAGCGCTCTGCCTGAAGTCTCCCCGATTCGTAACTCCGAGCGCTCTGCCTGCAGTCTCCCCGATTCGTAACTCCGAGCGCTCTGCCTGCAGTCTCCCCGATTCGTAACTCCGAGCGCTCTGCCTGCAGTCTCCCCGATTCGTAACTCCGAGCGCTCTGCCTGAAGTCTCCCCGATTCGTAACTCCGAGCGCTCTACCTGAAGTCTCCCCGATTCGTAACTCCGAGCGCTCTACCTGAAGTCTCCCCGATTCGTAACTCCGAGCGATCTACCTGAAGTCTCCCCGATTCGTAACTCCGAGCGCTCTACCTGCAGTCTCCCCGATTCGTAACTCCGAGCGCTCTGCCTACAGTCTCCCCGATTCGTAACTCCGAGCGCTCTACCTGAAGTCTCCCCGATTCGTAACTCCGAGCGCTCTACCTGCAGTCTCCCCGATTCGTAACTCCGAGAGCTCTGCCTGCAGTCTCCCCGATTCGTAACTCCGAGCGCTCTGCCTACAGTCTCCCCGATTCGTAACTCCGAGCGCTCTGCCTACAGTCTCCCCAATTCGTAACTCTGAGCGCTCTGCCTACAGTCCCTACAAATAAGCATCCATGGACATTGCTGCACTTTTTATTTTTAAAATCTAAACCACCTTCACCGAGCATGTTTCAGGTGACTGAAACTAAATCCTTCAAACTAAGTGACGCTCACCTGATTTCTAAGGACGGAAGATGAGGGAGAAAGTCGTTTCCAACAAAGAAGCACATGAAGACCCAGTCATCTATGCTCCTCTCAAAGTCAAAGGTGAACGGGAGGCTGGCCATGGTCAGTTCTCTGGCCAGGTACTACAACAACACAAACGCAGACAAATCAACAAGGTTAATTTAAATTATATTTTAAGAGGCTTAAACTGAAGTTCAATCTCCAACAATTAACTGTATTTGGACACTGCACACAGAAATTGTACTATGTTTTTGAATAATTTATACGCCTCTATTTTGGGCAGAATAATCTTTAGTTAACTGATGAGAAAGAAGGGTGAAACAAAATTTATATTTCAGGGCCATCTCAGGTCATTCATTGATATTTGAATTAACTACTCATAACTTGCTGTTAAATGTTTCAGTGTACAGGTATTTTCATAGTCTGTCTTTTAACTTCAAGCTTGAGCAGAAATCAAAACTACATACTCTGAATAAAATGACAACAAACATCCGAGTCCAATAGTGTGAATTACCAACCTCCCGCAGAACACAGAGTCTGATGAAGATGAACTCTTGCTCAGCTGCCGGCATTGTGTCTGCAAACTCATCATGCTGCAAAGAAGCACATGGTCAGAAGGTTTAAGTGCCACATCTGCTGATGGAGAGGTTCATCTTCCTGCTGCCCTCACCTGTCCCTGCTTCTCTCTGGCCACACCCTGGCATTCTTTGATCTCATGACCCATTTGCCCACAGAGTGCACAGGGCCGCGGTTTGTTGGGTTTAAACTCTTCTCTGATGATGGTGAAGTTGGGCTCATGGGTGGCAAGGCCCAGCATTATCAGGTCAGCTGACGGTGAGGTTAAAACAAGGAGTTAAACGGCTGATAGAGTACATTTCTGTTATTATGACTTTGAGATGATGAGCCTGCAGGCTTACCGTCAGCTCCACAGAGGCAGTGGTGTGTGTTGGGATCATGATTGGGCTGAGCTGTGCAAGAGAAACATCAACAGGAAGTCAGGCCACTGAAACTAAGCATATAGTTAGTGTACATTTAGTACCTTAATGCGTCAGGGCCAGTAGTCAAAGCTGCAGCTGCAGGGCCAGATTAGAGCAGCTCATTTTAAACAGCTTCGGTGTAGATATGCTGCTATAGGCCTCTGCTGCAAGGGGGCACCAACATGATCCACTGAGTGGTGCCTTTCACCTTCTCTGTTCCCTTTGCCTTCTGTCTCTGCTTCACCTCAACCCTCATTTATTAACAGTATCGCATAAATTTAATTGTGGTCCATTGTTCTTGTAGTTTGTTGTGCTGGTCTGTCCCTTCTTTTCCTCTTCTTTGCATGTTCTGCAGACCAGAACCTCAGGAGCTGCTTGCTGACATGCAGTTCCACCTCTGACCATCCCAGTGTCTGCCTCCACCTGTCTGTATAGATGTTTCTGTTGGATGTTCGCTGACATCCCGACCTGCAGTCCTCGTCTATGTGGATCACCAACTATCCATTACCATTCTTGTTCAGTGTGGACATCGTGCACACCATGTATGTACGATACACACCAAAATTGGACCTCTGCTTTTAACCATCAACTAGTTTCACTAGTGAGCAGTGGGCTGCCAGCATCACGTAACCACTAGGCCACCACTCCCACTCCACATATCCATATATCACCCATATATACGCAGTTTTGCTGCTTATGGATAATTATACTGTTGTATCCTGTCTTGTACCTTTGACGGTGTGTCTTTGTCTTTATTTTCTCTCTACTTCCTGTTCTACCAGGCTGGCCTTCAGCAGGAGGGCCCCCCCCTTATGATCCAGGTCCTGGTCCAGGTTTCTTCCCCCTTATGATCCAGGTCCTGGTCCAGGTTTCTTCCCCCTTATGATCCAGGTCCTGGTCCAGGTTTCTTCCCCCTTATGATCCAGGTCCTGGTCCAGGTTTCTTCCCCCTTATGATCCAGGTCCTGGTCCAGGTTTCCTCCCCCTTATGATCCAGGTCCTGGTCCAGGTTTCCTCCCCCTTATGATCCAGGTCCTGGTTCAGGTTTCTTCCCTCTTATGATCCAGGTCCTGGTCCAGGTTTCTTCCCTCTTATGATCCAGGTCCTGGTCCAGGTTTCTTCCCTCTTAAAGGGGAGTTTTTACCTGCCGTTGTTTATGTAATAATTGATCGATGGTCATGTTCTGGTCTCTGGAAAGCACCTAGAGACAACTTGTGTTGTAATAGACCCTGTATAAATAAAATTGAATTGAATTGAAACTGAACTTGTATGAGAGGAAGTGAAATGGCCAAGCCTGTGAAATCCCATGAAAACAAACCCACTGACAACCCCCTTCAAATCAGTCTTTGAAGAAGATTTTGGATATAATAATAATTTAACAGACAGTTTTGTTGTTCAAGTGGCAGCAGACCAAGGCCCACGTCTTCTGGTGCTACACAAATCCAATCCGCTCGTAAGGAACGACCCATGTCATTCCTTAAGGATAAGCCCTGGCTGGACACGTATGTAAAAGTGCAGCCACCAGTCGCTTGCCAACAAATCCTTCTACCAAGCCTGGCTCCAGGATGCAGCCCCAGGAACCCTTGGCTGGGCAAAGGACTAGTTCTTTATTACAGTTTATCTGGATCCAGAGCCTCAGGCCTAGTTTTTCTTGGAAACAATGGGACACAGACAACACAGCTCCTAGGATAATTCAGGCACTCAAGGCTCTCCACCACGATATGGATCAATGTTCATGCTGTACCAGTCCAGGTCAGTCATTCAGCAGAAACTGACTAGAGCTCATATCTGTAAACTCAGGACTCTCAACATTTAATAACCAAAGCTTAATAGCCAACATTTTCATCAATTTTAAGCCAGCTTAATGGGTCTGCTGGACCCAATCTCAATGCCCCACGGGCAGGGGTACACTCTGGATAGGTCACTGGTCCATCACAGGGCAACCAGCATTTCGTAAAAAACCATTGACCCAATAATACTTATTTTTTTCAAAAGTCACAAAATAAATTCACCACCACCTACCAACAGGTTGAGGTTAATAATTGGACCAGTGGTCCAGTGAAATGGTCCTATTTACATTTTTACAAATAGAATAAATGTTTCACAAATGACAAACTGCGTTATCAATTCTTAACCATCTAAAAGTTAAGTTTCTCCAAGTTTGAAGAGTCTAAATATTGTTGTTTTTGACCTGGACCTGGTCTAAAGCCTTGTTGCTCCAAAACTGGCTGAAACTGAGTAACGATGCCTCAGACCCACTCAGGGGTGGGGCAGCAAGGGAGCATGGTGCTCTTAAATGGTGATCAGAGTTTAATCGGAGCTCTGACAGACAGATGCAGTTCTTAACATCTGCTATTCCACCGCAGGAAACGAGCCATAAAAGGACTGTCATTGTCTTTTTGTAGAAAATACAGATTTATTTATTCAGAACTAAAAACCATAAGAAATCCTTATCGTTTTGAATGTTTCTCACGATGCAGCCCCGGCCTTGGACGGCCCCAGCTTTATTGACTACTCTACTTTTAGAGCTCATGCGTTTCGATTTATGCAGTGAAAACCAGAAAAATGGGATCATATCACTCCAGTGCCACTGGCTCTGTGTCCTCCTCAGGAATGTTTGATTTTAAGGTTTTAAATGCGTTTGTGAAACCCCAAGTGTCTGAGCTTCATTTTCATCTTCAAAGTACTGATGTCAACATCAGATGGTCCTGGGTGTTTCAGGCTAAGACTCAGAAATTGATGGCTTTTTCAGTGGCCTGGTTCTTAATGCAGCATCGTGGGTCCATTTATATATTTTAATAACTTATTCTACACTGTGAAGAGAACAAAATGCATCTGTGTAAGACAGCTGTACCTCTCTGTCTCCTGATGAAATCCATAATCTTGTGTTCTCCTTCACCTGGAACACTAGCATCAGACAGGTACACCTGGAAAAAAACACAACAGAGATAAATGACTTGACACCAAATATTCATTTACTAAATATTTATGTTGAACACAGCTAAGAACTCAAGTAGACAATTGGATTGATTATTTTTAATTGTCTTAGAAACCACTGGTCTGCGACCTTGGCTTCAGGCGGTAACGTATTGCGTCTTTTCCTGTTTGTTGTTCGCAGTCTGCGGCTGCTCAGTGTCACGAGTTCTTCAAATCCTTAAATCTAAATTTACCTTGTTTTCTGATAATAAAACACTACATCTGATAAACTTTTTAATTGAGCACTTGCACATTTTCCCTTCTGTAACTTTCATTGTCACCGGTACACTTCCGTCTACTCTCCTCTTAGCATGGCCTCTTCCTCTCCGTCTACGGGAGTAGACGGGGTTGCGATGGCCTACGATGATCCAGGTTTCTTTCTTGCCACTGTTTGGCTTAAAGTTTTTCTATCGCAAGGGGAGTTTTTACCTGCAGTTGTTTATGTAATAATTGCAAAGGGGTCATGTTCTCTTTGGAAAGCACCTAGAGACAATTTGTGTTGTAATAGAATTAACCTTTTGATGCTTCTTGGTGATAAATCTTCTACCATTGGAAAGCCTGTTTATTTCCCTTGTAAATGAAAACAGCGTCTCCCTCACTGGAAAAACGAGGCTCATCATCATTGGAGGTACCCTCAGTGCAGATAGACATTAAGAGGAGATTCTGCAACCAGTGGCAATCCCACATCTCCACAATCTGGGACCCAACTCTATCCTCCAGGATGATATCCTCCAACCCTCGCCCCCACGGAGCGGGTTTATCAGAGACCACCTCCAGAATCTGGGACTGGAGAGGAGGGAACGGCCTCCAGCAGTCCTGACTACAAATGCTGGTTGAAGAATGGATGTTGTCCCACAGCAGCTGAACCAGGCTGGTGACCAGCCTGAGGAGGAGGAGCCAGGCTGTTGTGGCTGTTTGGTTCTTCTACCTGCTACTGAGGATCCTCTTTTGTTCAATTGCCAACATGTGTTTCTTCAAACTTCAATCATCCAACCCACCAAGCAGCAAACAAGAGTCAAAGCTGTTTGGCATCGACAGAGAAGATCTGGCAGATGTTTCGTGGGTCCAACCTCCATACCCAACCGTATGAGATTTATAGCCAAGAAGTGTCGTTACAACAAGGAAACAATCTACCAAACACTCATTTCCTAGTGTTTTGTGTCAAGTACTGTACTTTTTGTGTCTTTTGTTAGTTGTTTTTGGTGGTCACAGAAACTTATACTGGGGCTGTCACTCACAACAATGTTCCTCCATCCCGGATCGTTGCTTAGTCTTTCTGCGACATAGTACCGCAGACAGTGAGCCAGGTTGTCCATGAACTCCGTTCCCTGCGGACACGACACACTGAATTATTCAAAGACAAATGCTGCTGCTCTTCTTCTGCTGCTCCATGGACTTGAATCTAGATGACTTACTGGAGTGATGCAGTTACTGTCAAACCTCTCTTTTATTTCTTCAGGTGGAAGATAACCTCCTGTAGAGGAAAGAAAAGTCAGTTTATTGTTACAGAAATATTATTCTAACCGTTTCTTTATTACTTCTGTTATTTCATCTGTGGTGTGGGTTCTTTTCAGCAGCGAGCTCCTTACTTTATGTAGTTTAGACATAGCCTTTTATTTTGCAGTCAGTCATTTTTACCAACATTGCAGCTATTTTCCCTTTTCATTATTATTATTAACCTTTATTTAATCTCTCACCTCTTTGAATGATCTCCTCCCTAATGCGATGTTTCTCCTCCACAAGCTCAACCCCTTCTTTGGAGGCGCGAAACCGTCGTGAGCGCTGCTGGTTCATTTTGGCACGAGGAGCCTGCACAGGTAAACAGGCAATCACCTGAGATGCTGCATAGAAGCTGAGGTCGTGTCTCTCATGAACTCTAAAACACCATGACTGATATCTCCCCCATCACGGACACAAACACTGAATGCTCAAGGAACAAAATACCTCTTCGGGCTTCTCATTTACTCTCCTACTTCCTCGACCAACCACCTTGAAAAGAATACAGCTGAACAGAACCACAAGAACCACTAAGTAATAAAACTAATTACTGATAACTTCTGTACACTTGTGCAACTAACAGTCAGACTGTTCGGCCTCAGCTGAAATTTTGATAAAAAGGTGAAGAATTCTAATAATCAATATTATTATAATGTTAACTGAAAGCTGCAGCTCCACTATAGAAACATGCACATTTGTGAAGGAAATGGCAAATTCTGAATTTATAGACTCACAAACTTAAAAGGACAGACAACGAGACGGATAAGGACAAAGAGACAGAGAATGAGTTTTGCTTTGCCACTTATAGGTTAGTATTTAGGGTGCTACATGGGAAGACAGCTCAACTCGAGATTCTGAGGCTGATGTTGGGGTTTATGGGCCCCCTGGTGGCTACAGGGGATCTGCACATCTGTTTAGTCTGCATCTAGAATGATCTGGAAACAGCAAAAAAGCCACTGACAGAGTGTAGGGTTACTTCTAGTTCCCACACAGCAAAAACATGTTTAACAGTAACTTACCACACCATCGATCGCCATGTACAGAACTCTCCTGGGACGCACAATGTTGAACAGACGATCGATGTACTCAAAAATGGCAACCATCATCTCGTCTTCATTTTTGGGAGCAGGTCTGAGGAGGAAGAGCGGGAGACGCCACTCTTAGTTAACTCAGTCTTTCATTAAAATAAATCTGCTAATGAACACAAGCTGAAGCTTTTTGAAGTCATCACTGATCACATCGATAACCTGACTGATCTTTGATTATTCATGTCACGTTATTTACTGTTCTTGACAACATTTCATGACAATTACTGAATTCAGAGGTGGGAAAGTATCATGATTTCACAACAGATGTACCAAGCTCCTCTAAAACACATCAGCCTCTGACTGCTTACTGGGAACAAACACTTTCAACATCATTTTGTTGTGCTGTAAAATCACACTTTTTTTTTTTTTTTAAATAAAAATGACAATGGCAGCTTTACAACACACCACACTATCAATGAATGATATGGAGAAAAAAAGTGAAGTGTTTCTTAGGTTCTACATTCTCCTCATGGTGTCAGTGTGGATTTGTTTTTAAGATCCACGGAGCCGAAGTGTGCAGCAACGGCACCGACTGATGACTTTCTGGACCAGTTTCAGATATTTTCGCATATTCCCGTTTCATTGGCCACAAGTTAAATAAGTTTTAGAGGTTTTGCTATTTTAAACATTAAAAGGTTTCCTGGTGTCACTCTACACCTGCGAGAAAAGCTGTCAGCTGACACACACTTTTTTCACAGAGATGACATGTTTAGCCGCATGTTGTCGCTCCGTCGCTGGTCGTCTCGGTGGTTCAGAAAACGACGTGGCCTTTATTGACAATTGGAAGACGTTTTGGGGAAAGCCTGGTCTGCTTAGAAGAGACGGCATTCATCCCACCCGGGATGGTGCAGCTCTTATCTCTAGAAACCTGGCTGATATTAGCCAGGTTTTGGTTGATATTAGCCAGCCCCCCCCACAATCCAGAGTCCAGGCCGGGATGCAGAGCTGCAGTCTTACACGCTTCTCTGCTGCGTCTCCAGGAACCGCCTGGCAATAAAAATATGGAAATAAACGATGTCATTGGAGATTCTAACGAGGCGCTACGTGATAGAGGCGTTAATCAAAATAACCTCGTAAAAATATAAACAAATACGCATTTAGTGCAAACTAAAGACCAACAATTAGATGCGGATTACTAAATATACGATCTTTAAGCTCCAAGTCTCTATTAGTAAACGATCTAATTACTGAGACCCGGAGTGACATTTTCTGCTTAACAGAAACGTGGCTCCAAGAGGAAGAGTTTGTTAGTTTAAATGAATCGACGCCGTCCGGTTACTTTAATGATCATATTCCTCGAATCACAGGTCGAGGTGGAGGAGTAGCGGCGATCTACGACTCCAGTCTTACAATAAAATCCAAACCTAAATGAGATTATAATACGTTTGAAAGCCTCACGCTTAGTTTAAAACTGCTGAGCTGGAAATCAGAGAAGCCAGTTTTGTTTTTCCTTGTAGCACTGCAGATGTGCTGCACTCAGCTTTAGATGCAGTTGCTCCTTTGAGAAAGAGGGTCTCTACCCAGAGGAGCTTAAGTCCCTGGTTTAACTCGCACGTTTGTGTGTTAAAACAGAAAGTGCATAAAATGGAAAGAACGTGGTTCTCTTGTAGGTCTGTAGATATTTATTATGCATGGAAAGATAGTCTAATAGTGTATAAAAAAGCCCATCACAAAGATAGAACAGCCTATTATTCAGTGTTGATAGAGGATAATAAAAATAACCCACGTTCAGCACTGTAGCCAGGCTGACAAAGAGCCTCTGTTGAGGGTCTTTCTCTGTTGAGCCGTGCATCCCTGCAGCTCTCAGTAGTGAAGACTTTATGAGCTTCTTTAGCAATAAAATTGTCAGAATTAGAGAGGAAATCGGCCAGGCCCTCCCGGCAGTGGCTGTGGGCATTTCTTCAACTTCGGCGACTCCCTTAGACTCTGACCTGACTCTAGACTGTTTGGTTCCTGTAGACCTCCCTGACCTGACTCTAGACTGTTTGGTTCCTGTAGACCTCCCTGACCTAACCTCAGTCGCCGTCTCTCCAGTGCTCACCTCCCTCCATCGGCTCCCCAGAAAACTCTGAAACCAATTCAACGTTTTATTATTTGTGTATAAAGTCCTAAACAGCCAAACACCTGGTTTCTCCAAGACCCGATGGTTCCTCATGTTCTTAACAGAGTTCTCCGAAGATCCAAATGTAGATTTGTCCATCACTATGGAACCAACTTCCAGTTTGGGTGAAGGAGGCTGATACCGCCCCCACCTTTAAAACCAGACTTCAAACGTTTGTGTTCAGTAAAACATCTAGTTGGTGTAAACTTTAGTGTGTCAGGACCAGTAGTCACAGCTGCAGCTGCAGGACCAGACTAGAGCAGCTGGTCTTCAACACAGCTTCATCCTGGATCTGCTGCTGTAGACCTGCTGCAGGGGGACCAACATGATCCACTGAGTGGTGCCCCTCACCTCCTCCGTTTCTATTTGCTTTCTTCAGCTCAATCCTCAGTTATTAATTAACAGTATCCCATAAGCATAATTGTGCTTGTAGTTTGTTGTGCTGGTCTGTCCCTTCTTTTTCTCTTCTGTACATGTACATCAGGAGCTGCTTGCTGACCTGCAAGTCCCACCTCTGACCATCCCAGTGTTACCTCCACCTGCCTGTTGGATACCTGCTAACATCCTGACCTGCAGTCCTCATCTATGTGGATCACCATCTATCCATATGTCACCCATATACACAGAAGTCTTAGTTCTGCTGCTGATAGATAATTATACTGTTGTATCCTGTCTGGTACCTTTGACGGTGTGTCTTTGTCTTTATTTTCTCTCTACTTCCTGTTCTACCAGGCTGGCCTTCGGCAGGAGGGCCCCCCCTTATGATCCAGGTCCTGGTCCAGGTTTCTTCCTTCTTAAAAGGGGAGTTATTCTTGCCATGTTTGGTTTAAGGTTTTTCTCCCACTAGTGAAGTTTTTACCTGCCGCTGTTTATGTAATAATTGATCGGGGGGTCATGTTCTGGTCTCTGGAAAGATCCTGGAGACAACTTGTGTTGTAATAGACGCTATATAAATAAAATTGAATTGAATGACTGCAGCTGAACCACAAACTTAAACTCCAAACAAAAAATGGTTCTTACTTGTCTTCTGGGTGAGTACAAGGGTGAATGATCCCGTTCATGTCCAAGTACAAGTTGTCGAATTCCACCTCGTTGGGGTTTGGCTTGGTCGTGTCAACTGGAATACGAACTCCATTACATTCCTTCCCCTGAAAAGACAAAACACAACATCAACAATCCCTTTGAAGACACTTTACATGAAAGTGATGGTCAACCTGCAACTGCTTGACAAATGTGAAGCAAAAACATATCATGTTTGCTGCTCTAAACGGCCTTTTGTTAAACAATGACACACAATATATCTGAAGAAAAAACAAAAAGGGTCGTTTTCAGTCAGACCCTGGTCGTTTCGGTCGTTTTCAGTCGTTTTCCGCCAGACCCTGATAGTTTTCAGTCGTTTTCCGCCAGACCCTGGTCGTTTTCAGCCAGACCATGATCGTTTTTAGTCGTTTTTACGTCAGGCCCTGGTCTTTTTCAGTCAAGGCCCTGGTCTTTTTCAGTCAAGGCCCTGGTCTTTTTCAGTTAAGGCCCTGGTCGTTTTTAGTCGTTTTCCACCAGGCCCTGGTCGTTGTCCGCCAGACCCTGGTCGTTTTCAGTCGTTTTCCGCCAGACCCTGGTCGTTTTCAGTCGTTTTCCGCCAGACCATGATCGTTTTTAGTCGTTTTTACGTCAGGCCCTGGTCGTTTTCAGTCGTTTTCCGCCAGACCCTGGTCGTTTTCAGTCGTTTTCCGCCAGACCATGACCGTTTTTAGTCGTTTTTTACGTCAGGCCCTGGTCGTTTTCAGTCGTTTTCCGCCAGACCATGACCGTTTTTAGTCGTTTTCCGCCAGACCATGATCGTTTTTAGTCGTTTTCCGCCAGAATATAAGTTGTAAGTAAGTTGACTCGCAGCAGAAGTAAACAACTTTTCTGCTTTAAACGCAATTCAACCACCTGAAACTGCCAAAACACAACGGCTGCGCTCACTCACGGCCCGCGTTCACAGCCGCTGGATTTCCCGAGTTAAAAACCCGCCGCGACGGTTCAGAAAACGGAGTTTGGCGTTAGCTCCGCGGCTAACTGCTAGCCCACCTTCTCCTCCACGCAGTGAACGATGATAGACGGATACTTCCGGCTCAACCAGCGGAAAAACGCCGGGACTCCCATCTCCACACGGTTAAAATACTTTTTGAAAATCTACCTGAACGCGAACGTTACGGTTAAAAAGCTTGAATTTTAAAAAAACCTAGGGGGGAGAAACACTGCGGCTACATGCTGTTGTTCGCCACTATCGTGTATCGGTTCATAGCGACTTCTTCCGGAGAAATTCAAAGGAACCCCGGGGCTCACAGCGCCACTACCGGCTACAGGAGGAAATCTGTGCTGAGGTGTGGCAGGCACTCTTAAATAAAACCTTTCCTCTGCATAAACTTCTTCTTTCACCTTCAGCAAGCATTTCACACACAGATAAACCATAAAGAGTTTTATAAAGGAATGAGTTAAAGAAATATGATCCTCATGTTTTGTGGTTCTGTGGTAACAGAAAAGCAGCCTGAACATGCCGGTGCTTCTCCTTCATTAGTTTGTCTCTTTAGCCTGAAAATGAAATGCTCAGTAGGACTCTATGTGTAACAAAAGATGAATAGTCAAAACATGAATGTCACCATAATTGTTATGTGTCCAGGCTGACTAGCAGAATGTCCTCATATCTGAGTCTTTAAAAGCCACTTTCAGCTCACTGGAGCAGGAATAAAGGTTTGCCAACTTCCAGCTTTTCATCTCATGAAGTAATTGGAACACTGCTTTATTACACCTCATTAGGTCCTGAAGTTGACTAATTACTGAGTTGTTTCTTAGTGGGAATGTTTTCAGACAAGGACATCAGCATGACAGGTGGCAGCAGTTTATTTGTGTAATTAGAGAAAAGTGTTTTATAAAAAATACAGTGATTATTACTGCCTTGAGCAAAGTAAAATAAAAAAAAAATAATCTGATCGTTTTTCACCATGCCATTTTAATTAACAAATATTAAGAAAAACTGTAAAAAAAAGAAAAAAAAATCCCGTGGACAACCCCAAGTACGTCCACAGTTCAGCAGCTTGTAGATCTACCTCCAGCTGCAGGAACTCAGCAGAGGTTTGACTTCTTCAGTGTCTCCATGGCTGTGTAGAGAATTTGGTCCAATCATTTTCACAACGTTGCTTCAATTCATTGGTAAAGGTCTGGACTTTGTCCAGGTCATTGAAGAACCTGGATTCTCTTATTTTTCATCATTCTGATGTAGATCTTCTGCTGTGTTTGGGATCATTTCCACTGGCGTCTCTGCATTTGGGCTGCCGCCCCGATCCGCCTTTCAATCTTTCACTTCCACTCTTTTCCAACTGAGGAACATGGTCTCGGATTTGGAGGTGCTGATTCTCATCCCAGCCGCTTTACAGTTGGCTGTGATCCGCTCATCAAGAGTTGAAGGTCTCGGACTGATGAAGCCAACAGAACCACGTCATCAGAGACCCGGTTCTGAGGCCACCAAACTGAACCCCCTCCGCTCCTCGACTGCACCTAGAAACTCTGTCCATGAAAGTAATGAACAGAATCTGTGACAAAGGGCAGCCTTGGCAGAGTCCAACCCCCACAGGAAACAAGAAGAAGAATTTTGATTGAATTTAAAATGTTATGTGACAGTTTGTGGGTGTGGTTCCAATATACAGTTTGGCCTGTGCGACCTAGGTTAACAGAAGTGGGCACTGATAGTCAGAAAATCCATGAAGCAAACTTCAAATGTTCAAATGTGAAAAAACTTGCACATGTCAAGACATAATAGAAAGCATTTTGGAGTACTTACACAAGCATTCAAGACGTGAAAACCTCGTTTGGACGCAGCTCAAACTAAAACTATTCCTCAAAAAACTACAATGTAAAGCTAAATTCAAAGGACTGTCTTCCACTTTGTCTTTTTCAGGATATGCATTGTAAGACTTTACTTGTGTTTGAGGTAAACATCTAATATAAGTTAGATTTGTGTGATTTAAAAAGGTGCAGGGCTGCAGCGTGAACGCTGGCAGATTAAAGTCATCTCTTTTCAAACAAGGGTCCCAGTAAAACGTAACTGGTGCCTGACAGCAGGATGTAACGAGCATTACCTCTGAACTTACTTCAAACTGAGATATCATGTCTCTGTGAAAGCGTGAAAAGCAACACTGCTGATGTCTAATCGTTCTGTTATTATAAGAAGAAAGAAGAGCAGAAAGCAGCAGCTTTAGATCTGAGATCAGAAACACGAGCCCTGGCGGCCGCCTCGCTGGCTCATTTGGTTGGATGTGTTAAACTGCCCCTCGGGGGCTCCTGGGCCAGACCACCAACGCCTCAGGGGCCGCCACGCTGCGTGGACACAACAAAAGCAAAGCTCAGAGCTGCAGCTTTGTAGCTCTGATTTCTGCTGAAAGCAGCCGGAGGAGGGGCCGTCAACCTTCATGCTGGGTCAAACTCAGAAATTAGATCATGTTTTTCAGTAACTGACAACACAATCCTTCAACTCCTGCTGAAGATTGTTCCAACAGTCCTTTCAGCGCTGGATGGAACAGAGACACAAACTTGGATAATCCAACTCCACTGAGTGGAAACGTACAATCACCATACAATCGTGTGGACAATACTAAGAACCCCCATGGTCCACCAGCTTGTAGAGGTTCTCTTTAGCAACAGGAACCTCAGTAGATGTATCTTTCAGCGGCACAGCATCTCAAACAAGTTCAGGTCTGAACTTTGACCTGGTCCACATTCAGACCTGAACCTGCTAGCAACTATTTCTATTACTGATTTTTGTCTATGAGTTTTTAGACCATAATCCAAATCTATAATGTTGCTTACATTTCATAATATACACATATATACATATGTATGTTAGAGATATACCATACCACATGTTGTTAATGGAGTGGTTTAAAACCATAAAACCAGACGCGAGAGGTTATGCCCCCCTACTCCTTCTCAGGGTCACGGGGGTGTGCCGGATCCCGCCGCCTTGTAGGCGAGAGGCAGGGGTCCACCTGGACAGGTCGCCAGACAACCGTGCACACTCACATTCACACCTACGGGCAATTTAGGAGTATCAGTTAACCTAGCATGCATGTTTTTGGACTGCGGGAGGAAGCCGGAGTAACCGGAGGGAACCCACGCAAGCACGGGGAGAACATGCAAACTCCACACAGAAAGACCCACCGGGCCGGGAATTGAACCAGGAACCTTCTTGCTGTGAGGCAACAGTGCTGACCACTAAGCCACATTTATGCCATATTTTATTATTTTTTCATTGTAATTTTATTGTCTTTGGTTTTTAAATTCAGCGTCATGTTATCATTTGTTTGTTTTAGATTTTAGATTTGCACTTTGTCTTTAGAGTAATTTATTTATTGTGTAGCACTGAGGGTTTGAGATGAATGTAATTTCGATTCTCTGTGTGCACGTCACATGTGGTAGAACTGACAATAAACGTGACTTTGACTTTGACACTGGCTGCTCCCATGAGGTCAGGAGTAGTATTCTTATATGGAGTACCTTCAAAGAATCCAAACTGTCAGAAAATACAGATGAGAGTTCTATGCTTCATAAAGCCACAAGGTTCAGCTTTTAAGTTGTAAAAGTGATTTACTTTCATTGTACAACATAAAACAGCTGAAAGAACATCCTCCAAGTCCTCCTGGGGCTGAGCCACAGTCTTTCAGCACAAACCTTTACAACAAAGACTTGTACAAAGAAAATTCCGGTCAAACAGAGATGACACTGAAGCTCCGATTTCTAACGTGGTCTAACCACCAGCGGACCACCACCTCAGCTGTGGGAGATTTTAATCAGCAGGTGTCCAACCTGAACTGGCACTAAAGAAAGTAACAAGCTCAGCAAAATTTTACATTTGTAGCAATAAAAATGTATACATTTGAAATAAATAGTTTTTTGCTTTCCTTAAATAATTTTTTTGTAATTTTGTATCCTGGGACATTTTTATTTCGTCATAAATGTAAAACTAGTGCCACCAGAGCTTAAGAACAGAAACACAGGTGAGTTCTCAGAGCACGTCTTCCTTCCATCTTCACTTTGCAATCAGGCCTCACTGAACATGCATGTTGAAGTCCATGACATCACAATTAGAAGAAGACTGAACACATGTGGTTTCTGCAGACTAAAAAATGCTAAATGTTTATGCTGAGAAATTGTTCTCAGCATAAACATTTAGCATTTTTTAGAAGTAAGAAGTAAGACCGAAAATTAAAATGGATAACAATCAAAAACACAAATTAACTAAAGTTGAGACTAAAACAATTGTGTTGTAGTGATTTGTTTTCCCACTAACTGAGAGAAAAGGCCAGCTCATGTTTGACTGGACTGGATTAAGTTTTCCTGGAATTAAAAGTCAGGGGAAAACTGACCATTCTGCAGAAATCACGAGCTCCTCTAGGATTAAACTTCACACACAATCACACATTGTAGAGTGGGGTGGAACTGAGCATGCTCAGTTAACAGAAAACTCTCTATACTAACCTCCACCCTAGACTGGAACCACGTGACTTCCCTGATACATCACCTTAACTCCTTAACATGGTTACATGGTTCGGGTCTAGAGTGGAGGTTACAGGGTTCGGGTCTAGAGTGGAGGTTACATGGTTCGGGTCTAGAGTAGAGGTTACATGGTTCGGGTCTAGAGTGGAGGTTACATGGTTCGGGTCTAGAGTAGAGGTTACATGGTTCATGTCTAGAGTGGAGGTTACATGGTTCATGTCTAGAGTGGAGGTTACATGGTTCGGGTCTAGAGTGCAGGTTACATGGTTCGGGTCTAGAGTAGAGGTTAAATGGTTCATGTCTAGAGTAGAGGTTACATGGTTCGGGTCTAGAGTGGAGGTTACATGGTTCATGTCTAGAGTGTAGGTTTCATGGTTCATGTCTAGAGTAGAGGTTACATGGTTCGAGTCTAGAGTGGAGGTTACATGGTTCGCGTCTAGAGTGCAGGTTACATGGTTCGGGTCTAGAGTAGAGGTTACATGGTTCATGTCGAGAGTAGAGGTTAAATGGCTCATGTCTAGAGTAGAGGTTACATGGTTCGGGTCTAGAGTGGAGGTTACAGGGTTCGGGTCTAGAGTGGAGGTTACATGGTTTGAGTCTAGAGTGGAGGTTACATGGTTCATGTCTAGAGTAGAGGTTACATGGTTCGGGTCTAGAGTGGAGGTTACATGGTACATGTCTAGAGTGGAGGTTACATGGTTCAGGTCTAGAGTGGAGGTTACATGGTTCGGGTCTAGAGTAGAGGTTACATGGTTCGGGTCTAGAGTGGAGGTTACATGGTTCATGTCTAGAGTAGAGGTTACATGGTTCGGGTCTAGAGTGGAGGTTACATGGTTCGGGTCTAGAGTAGAGGTTACATGGTTCGGGTCTAGAGTGGAGGTTACATGGTTCATGTCTAGAGTAGAGGTTACATGGTTCGGGTCTAGAGTGGAGGTTACATGGTTCGGGTCTAGAGTGGAGGTTACATGGTTCGGGTCTAGAGTGGAGGTTACATGGTTCAGGTCTAGAGTGGAGGTTACATGGTTCGGGTCTAGAGTAGAGGTTACATGGTTCGGGTCTAGAGTGGAGGTTACATGGTTCAGGTCTAGAGTAGAGGTTACATGGTTCATGTCTAGAGTAGAGGTTACATGGTTCGGGTCTAGAGTGGAGGTTACATGGTTCGGGTCTAGAGTGGAGGTTACATGGTTCATGTCTAGAGTAGAGGTTACATGGTTCGGGTCTAGAGTAGAGGTTACATGGTTCGGGTCTAGAGTGAAGGTTACATGGTTCAGGTCTAGAGTAGAGGTTACATGGTTCGGGTCTAGAGTGGAGGTTACATGGTTCATGTCTAGAGTAGAGGTTACATGGTTCGGGTCTAGAGTGGAGGTTACATGGTTCAGGTCTAGAGTAGAGGTTACATGGTTCGGGTCTAGAGTGGACGTTACATGGTTCGGGTCTAGAGTAGAGGTTACATGGTTCGGGTCTAGAGTGGAGGTTACATGGTTCGGGTCTAGAGTAGAGGTTACATGGTTCGGGTCTAGAGTGGACGTTACATGGTTCAGGTCTAGAGTAGAGGTTACATGGTTCGGGTCTAGAGTGGACGTTACATGGTTCAGGTCTAGAGTAGAGGTTACATGGTTTGGGTCTAGAGTAGAGGTTACATGGTTCGGGTCTAGAGTAGAGGTTACATGGTTCAGGTCTAGAGTAGAGGTTACATGGTTCGGGTCTAGAGTGGACGTTACATGGTTCAGGTCTAGAGTAGAGGTCAGTGGGGCTCCATTCTCTGAACACTCAGAAGCCAGGTGCTTTTTCTGTCCCATAGCCCTCACGTCCTCCTAAGTTATCTGGTTTCTGGTCCTCCACCGCCATCTGTTGGTGGATATTAAGAAATGCAACATGATCATGATTCGCATTTGGCAAAAAAAATTATGTCATATATATATATATATGCATATTGCACCTCCAGACATTGTCACCTGCATGCTGCTCATATGGTAAACAGCAGACATGTTCATTATTGGCCTGTCATTTGCCAGAAGTGCACATAACGTCTCACTCACCACTGATAACTCCTTCCAATCCCAAATATTGGAGACCCTTTAACAGCCACCTCACTTCTTTACCACCTGAACAACATTCGTCCGTCGGGAGAGCGTCGCCCATCTCTGTCCTCCCTGTCCTTCCCTGTAAATGCATCTGGTAAACTCTGGTAAATGCATTTTTCACTACCAGACTGCACTACTGTAACAGCATCCTGCACCCACTCCCACTCATCCCTGTTCCTCAAAATATAACTGAAATCAAACAATCAGCTTCAAGATTGATTATAAGGATAAATAGAAAAAACAATAAACACAGCTCTTCATTCATGCTTTAAAACTTGCAGAACATTTTGTCCACTTCAGACAAAATGAATGAATTCACTTACAGTATAATACAATGTCCTTATTGTTATTATTCATTTATTTTTTTGTCCTTCTCTAAAAGCCTGAAACTCTGATGGACTTCCAGAATCCCTGCTTCTGTTGCTCCTAAACTCTTTTTTTCTGTCAGGAAGCTTGTGCGGCTCTCAAACCGGGCTGGACAACTCTGGTCCTAGACGACCTGTGTCCTGCATGTTTTAGATGTTTCCTGCATCAACACACCCAGATACAAATCACTGTGCCATTAACAGACTTGTGCAGACCTTGATGACAAGCTGACAGGGATCCTTTAAATTTCTATCAGCCGCCAACAGCGGCTGTCCAGGACTGGATTTGCCCAGCCCTGATCTAAACTGACCATTCAGGTTTTCTCAGTTTCGGCTCTAGATGGCGCCACAGTTTCAGGTTTCCTCACTTATATCAGGGCTCCTTCAGTTAACAAGGTTAGGGGGCTTGTGTGTTAAAGCCTATTGTCTTTATATAATCAGCACAAAAAGTAAGGAAATTAGTGTTTGGTAGATTATTTCTTGATGTTGTTTCTTGGGAATACATCTTATAACGTTGGAAAGCCTGTTTATTTCCTTTGTAAATGAAAACAGCGTCTCCCTCACTGGAAAAACGAGGCTCATCATCATTGGAGGTACCCTCAGTGCAGATAGACATTAAGAGGAGATTCTGCAACCAGTGGCAATCCCACATCTCCACAATCTGGGACCCAACTCTATCCTCCAGGATGATATCCTCCAACCCTCGCCCCCACGGAGCGGGTTTATCAGAGACCACCTCCAGAATCTGGGACTGGAGAGGAGGGAACGGCCTCCAGCAGTCCTGACTACAAATGCTGGTTGAAGAATGGATGTTGTCCCACAGCAGCTGAACCAGGCTGGTGACCAGCCTGAGGAGGAGGAGCCAGGCTGTTGTGGCTGTTTGGTTCTTCTACCTGCTACTGAGGATCCTCTTTTGTTCAATTGCCAACATGTGTTTCTTCAAACTTCAATCATCCAACCCACCAAGCAGCAAACAAGAGTCAAAGCTGTTTGGCATCGACAGAGAAGATCTGGCAGATGTTTCGTGGGTCCAACCTCCATACCCAACCGTATGAGATTTATAGCCAAGAAGTGTCGTTACAACAAGGAAACAATCTACTCATTTCCTAGTGTTTTGAGCCTTCCTACTGTTAAAAACACAGAATGTGATACTAAACCGCACTCACGTCTAGGTTGGCCTGGAAAGGTCCTATTTGCTCAACCTTGGCTTAGCCAGAATGGGTGGAGTCAGCTGCTAGAACCGTAACCTGTTCTGCACCGGTTCTCTGAACTGGTGTGGCAAATCCTGAAGGACGAGGTGAACACCTCTCAGAGTTCACAAGTGAAGAAGGATGTTTCAGAACACATGTATTGTTCTATGAAACTTCCCTTTTACAGGATTTCAGTGTTTCATCAGTGGTTTTGGCAAACGTGTGTGTTCGTGTGTGTGTGTGAACTAATTAGGACCAGCAATTACTCCAAACTCTGGCTGTCTCCTGTGTCTCCTGCTGAAGGGGATGGATGAAGGTTTGGACAACAATGCAGCCTGTCACCGCCAACGCTGCCATGCGTGACAGACGCGTGTGGACACACCAGACAAAGACATGGCTGGTGTGTGTGTCCATCTGATGGAAAAGAGGAGTGCTGCTGGCGACCCCAGCCTCGGTCCACGACACCAGCAGCCCACAGCCCCCCGCCACTGCAGCTGAGCCTGCTAATGGATGGACGGCTGTTCATTGCAACATCATCTGCATAACAACAGCGTGATCTGTGCAGGTGCTTCATCCCGACACAAGCAGGTCAACAGTGATCCTCCCAGTGATCCCAGTGATCAGCACTGCTCTTCACTAGATGATTTGTAAATATGATGAGTCCGAGCATGTGGTTGAAGAGCATCAAAACACCCACCAAAAAAATCTGTGTAAGCCACAAACCTGCCACACGTGAAGCCCCTAATGACGCAGCAGTTTATTCATCGAGCTCGTTAGTGTTTTGGCCGCAGTTGGCTCCCCTGCTGCTTCCTGTTAATTCAGATTGTGGAGGCAGTTTGTCCTCACTCATTATCTTCTTATCTTCATGTGGAGTCACAGCTGAACAATGTAATTATGAGAGAAAGGAGAAAAGCTGTAATGTCGCGGTCAGCTTGGCATGATCAAATATGGTTTCACATGACTGCAGAACATAAGGTTGTCAACTCTTATACATGTAAAATCATCTGATCGTAGCAGGTCTCAGTATCATACAAAACAACCCCAGATTTACACGAGCATGTAACAGAACATCACCTGGACGATACTGAGTACCACCTTAGTGCTTCTATGGGACTGAAGTAAGTTAGGTTGAAGTACGGTGCTGGCAATCATCAACAGGTGTGCAGACCTCCATAAAAGTCCATGTTTGATCATCATCAATGGTCTTAGAGAAGCAACTGTTGGTACACATGAATCTGAGTCATCAATCAGGATTTTAAAACAATTTCCAAACTATTTGGAGTACAATGTTCTACAGTGGCGAAGATTAATCACAAGTTGAAATCATTCAAAATAATTTACCCCAGCAGATTTACCCCAAGATCAGACTGTGTGATGATCAGAGAAATACAATAAAACCCAAAAGCTCTGTCAGATTCTACTGGCTTCACTGAACATGTTAGATGTTCAAGTCCATGACAGCAGAACTAGAAGAAGACTGAAGCAGTTTGTTTTTTCTGGAAGGATTTCCAGGAGAAGACCTCTTCTGTCTAACAAGAACATGGAAGCACGACTGAAGTTCACAAACCTGCATCTGAACAAACCAGCAGACTTCTGGAACAGTGTCCTCTGGACAGATGAGACCAAAGAGGAGATATTTGGTCTGGATGTCCAGAAGCATGTTTGGAGAAAACCAGCGGAAACACCTCAGAGCCACTGTGAAGCACGGTGGTGGAGGGATGATGGTCTGGACCTGGACATCTGTCAATCACTGAGTGGACCATGAACTCCTCTGTAGACCTCTAGAGACAGATGTGAGGATCCATCTGTCTGACAGCTGAAGCTTAGCTGAAACCACGTCATGTGACTGGAAACACAGCAGCAGAATGATGGAAAATAAAATAATCAATAGTTTGGAAGGACCTGATCAAAGTCCAGACGTGAACCTGGTTGAGATGCTGTAGTGGGACCTTGAGAGAGCTGTGTAGAAGAGAAGGAGAAACATCTACTGAGGGTTCCTGGTGCTGGAGGAAACATCTACTGAGGGTTCCTGGTGCTGGAGGAAACATCTACTGAGCGTTCCTGATGCTAGAGGAAACATCTACTGAGGGTTCCTGGTGCTGGAGGAAACATCTACTGAGGGTTCCTGGTGCTGGAGGAAACATCTACTGAGGGTTCCTGGTGCTGAAGGAAACATCTACTGAGGCTTCCTGCTGCTGAAAGAAACATCTACTTTGGCTTCCTGCTGCTGGAGGAAACATCTAGTGAGGGTTCCTCCACCTAGTGGTTTAAACACATTATACAGAGGTGTTGAGAAGTTTTTCCACAACAGAAAAACCTATTTACACCTCTAAGAGTTGCTTCTTTAATTATGTGGTGATGGTTGATTTGCTGTCTCTACTGACGGCTGCAGCTGCTGAAGGTTTCACGTTGTGTCTGGAGTTGTATTTGTCAAAGACCATGACTTATTGTGATCATTTGATTATTTATGTGTGGATGTTCACTACTCAGCAATGTGCTGGGATGACATGTATGAACATGTCAGAGCCACAAGCAGCTGCATGTGTCAGGTGTGTCATGAGTAAGGTGTGTTTGTGTGTAAGTGTCTGATTGTGGTCATGAAGATAAAACCACTGATTTGTGTCCAATAACATTTTTTGTGTTCTTCCCAACACAAAACATCTTCACAGAAACGCACACACAACATTACAAGAGGACTGATGCAAGCTTACCAGAAAGATGAACTGAGCGCCTACATCCAGTGATCGAAGCTGGTGCTAACATGAAACAGACTAATTATGTGGACTTCCTCTACAGAGATTTCTTCTGACCTACATGTAAAAATGGTATAATTCCAGAACTGGCGGTTCTTTTTTGGCTCCAGGCAAAAGCCAAAACACGCTTGTGTTTTGGCTTTTGCCTGGCAGTCCTTGTTTTTTGATCTGGCAGTCCTCGCTTTGACTTTGTCAGTCCTCGTTTAGCTCTCAGTCCTTGTCTTAGCTCCAGAGATCCTTGTGTTGGCTCTATCAGTCCTTGTTTGAGCTCCAGAAGTCCTTGTTTTAGCTCCAGCAGACGTTGTTTTGGCTCTGAAAGTCCTCAATTTAGAATTGGTAGTTTTCGCTTTGACTCTGGCAGTCCTTGTTTTTTCGATCTGGCAGTCCTTGCCTTGACTTTGACAGTCCTCGTTTTGGCTTTGTCAGTCCTCGTTTTGGCTCTGTCAGTCCTCGTTTTGGCTCTGTCAGTCCCTGTTTAGACTTTGATAGTCCTCGTTTGGCTCTCAGTCCTTGTCTTAACTCCAGAAGTACTTGTTTTGGCTCTGTCAGTCCTTGTTTGAGCTCCAGAAGTCCTTGTTTTGGCTCTGTCAGTCTTTGCTTTGGCTCTGTCAGTCCTTGTTCTGGCTCTCAGTCCTTGTCTTAGCTCCAGAGGTCCTTGTTTTGGCTCTGTCAGTCCTTGCGTGAGCTCCAGAAGTCCATGTTTTGGCCTCAGCACCTTTTTGTAGCTCCAGCTGTCCTTGTTTTGGTATGGCAGTCCTTGTTTGAGCTCCAGAAGTCCTTGTTTTGTCCTCATGTAACCGGTCGCTTTCTGCGTTGTGCTGGTTAATTATATGGCGTGACACAGCGTTACTATTGGAGAGAAGCCTCCGTTTATTTCTGGGAACAAACAAACAGAAAAACAACACGCTGTGATCCTGCCCACTCCAGTTCCTATGCAAACAAAACAAACCAAAACTTAAGCTCAAACAGTAAATCCCCCAATTATCTGTCCTAACCCATCCATACCCCGTAACCATCACAGCACAAGTTATACATATAGGTTGTTGTGATTATACAAGTAAAAATGAACACCAAAAGGGACAATAAACAATAGCATGGATTGGGATAACAAAATGATTTAAGGATGTTGAACCCACCTCTCTAACAGGAGGTCATACAAAAGGGAAGGGGAACAGTTGCCTCTGGGATATATAGGAGGGTCAAAAGAAGAAGAAGAAGGAAGGCGGGGCCATGACTTGAAGTGTAATGCAGCAGTGTGTTAGAGATCCCCCAGGTATGATAACACTTGAACAGATTTGGTGCTATTATAAAATAAGATATAAGTTATCCCGGTTACACTCAATTTAGCATTGGTAGTTTTCGCCTTGACTTTGGCAGTCCTCACTTTGACTCTGGCAGTCCTCGTTGTGACTCTGGCAGTCCTCGCTTTGACTCTGGCACACTTTGTTTTGACTCTGGCAGTCCTTGTTTGAGCTCCAGTACCTTGTTTTGGTTTCTGCTGTCCTTGCTTTGACTCTGGCAGTCCTCGTTTTGAATCTGGCGTCCTCGCTTTGACTCTGGCAGTCCTTGTTTGAGCTCCAGTACCTTGTTTTGGTTTCTGCTGTCCTTGCTTTGACTCTGGCAGTCCTCGTTTTGAATCTGGCGTCCTCGCTTTGACTCTGGCAGTTCTTGTTTTGGCTTTAGCAGTCCTTGTTTGGTTCCCGCTGTCCTTGTCTTGACTCTGGCAGTCTTCATTTTGAATCTGGCGTCCTCGCTTTGACTCTGCCAGTCCTCACTTTGACTCTGGCGTCCTCGCTTTGACTCTGCCAGTCCTCACTTTGACTCTGGCGTCCTCGCTTTGACTCTGCCAGTCCTCACTTTGACTCTATCAGTCCTCACTTTGACTCTGGCAGTCCTCGTTGTGACTCTGCCAGTCCTCGCTTTGACTCTGGCACACTTTGTTTTGACTCTGGCAGTCCTTGTTTGAGCTCCAGTACCTTGTTTTGGTTTCTGCTGTCCTTGCTTTGACTCTGGCAGTCCTCGTTTTGAATCTGGCGT
Organism: Xenentodon cancila; assembly: GCA_014839995.1. Taxonomy (NCBI): domain Eukaryota; kingdom Metazoa; phylum Chordata; class Actinopteri; order Beloniformes; family Belonidae; genus Xenentodon; species Xenentodon cancila. The sequence continues at coordinate 739,214 of CM026209.1, read as the reverse complement.
CCTCGCTTTGACTCTGGCAGTCCTCGCTTTGACTCTGGCAGTTCTTGTTTTGACTTTAGCAGTCCTTGTTTGGTTCCCGCTGTCCTTGTCTTGACTCTGGCAGTCTTCATTTTGAATCTGGCGTCCTCGCTTTGACTCTGCCAGTCCTCACTTTGACTCTGGCGTCCTCGCTTTGACTCTGCCAGTCCTCACTTTGACTTTGGCAGTCCTCGCTTTGACTCTGGCAGTTCTCGTTTTGACTTTAGCAGTCCTTGTTTGGTTCCCGCTGTCCTTGTCTTGACTCTGGCAGTCTTCATTTTGACTCTGGCAGTCCTCGCTTTGACTCTGGCAGTTTTTGTTGTAGCTCCAATACCTTGTTTTGGTTGCTGCTGTCCTTGTCTTGACTGTGACAGTCTTTGTTTTTTGGTAAGGCATTCCTTTTTTTGATGATCCAGCAGTCTTTGTTTTGGCTCTGGGACTACATGTTTTAAATTGGAATACTCTTTCTTAGTTTTTCTTTCGGAGACAATTCGGAGACATTTTCTGTCAGCAGTACTTTTCTAACACCACCTGTCACTGTGACACATCTTTGATGATTTATCTCTCTCTCTGCTTTGCTGCAGTACTTTTTTAGACTTCAGATGGCCAGAAGCAACTGGACTGGCTTCTTTTCTGATTAAAGAGGACCATTAAGGAGATGTGACCTTTTGTCAGCATAGATTCGCCTTTCACATCCCCATGAAATCAATGGACCCCTCAGTAGGCTTTCACACTTCCATCTATGCACAGATCAATCCCTCTACAATCCTCTCAATCCCTCAGCAGGAGTGCCGTGGGACTTTTGGACTCCAGTTGTGTGGTAGTGCTTCTGCTTCTGCTGCTGGTGTACAGGAAGGAAAATGGTGCCTTCAGGGCTTTCTTATTGCACATAAATTGCCATTCATATTGATGCCACTATTAATGCTACCCTCTGCTAAGATATGAGCCATTAAAGCCTGCAGCTGACTCCATACAAGATTGTTGGTAATAATGAAGCTGCTGTGAGCCTGTTAAAGCCCAGTGTGGTTCAACAGCCCCCACTGCAGGTGAACCGTGGGCGGGGGGGAAAAAATCTCAGCATACATCCCCCGTATAAGCTGGAGTGATTTTAAACTGATGGGGAAGGTGTAGGTTTGGTCAGATATTTCCAGGACCCTTCATGGTTTTAGTGATGATGATTGAGAACAGCAGTAGAAGAAAAAAACAACAACCATGAAACCACAACCAGTAAAATGCTATAAACTGAATGATGGTTGTGAGAAGCATCATCTCTAAGAGCAGTTTAATAGTGTTAATCTGTCTGGAGGGAATAACTGAAAGCTGTGAGGGATACGGCCGTCTGCAGGAGTTAGTTCCTCTGTCTGGCTTTTTTGTGAAAACATGAAAAAAACATCTGATAAAAGTGGGTCTTTGTATTAAACAAATACAGCCTCTGATGAACAGCAGCATAACTTCTTCCCCTATTTCATTGCTTTTTTATTTTTTTAATTAGTGAGGACAGTGCGTATTAATGAACGCCCGTTGAAACTTCATAATGCTGCTTAAATATTTAATAGCTAAATTTACCTTAAAGCTTATTTCAATCTGCACTCAAAATCAAAAACATAAATACAAAAAAATCAAATGCAGTATGAATGACAGCACATAACAGTACATGTTTCATGATGCAGATGTTTCATAATGAAGATGTTTCATAATGAAGATGTTTCATGATGCAGATGTTTCATAATGAAGATGTTTCATAATGAAGATGTTTCATGGTGAAGATGTTTAATAATGAAGATGTTTCATGGTGAAGATGTTTCATGGTGAAGATGTTTCATTGTGAAGATGTTTCATGGTGAAGATGTTTCATGATGAAGATGTTTAATAATGAAGATGTTTCATGGTGAAGATGTTTAATAATGAAGATGTTTCATGGTGAAGATGTTTCATAATGAAGATGTTTCATGGTGAAGATGTTTCATGATGAAGATGTTTCATAATGAAGATGTTTCATGGTGAAGATGTTTCATGATGAAGATGTTTAATAATGAAGATGTTTCATGGTGAAGATGTTTCATGGTGAAGATGTTTCATGGTGAAGATGTTTAATAATGAAGATGTTTCATAATGAAGATGTTTAATAATGAAGATGTTTCATGGTGAAGATGTTTCATGATGAAGATGTTTAATAATGAAGATGTTTCATGGTAAAGATGTTTCATGATGAAGATGTTTCATGATGAAGATGTTTCATGGTAAAGATGTTTCATGATGAAGATGTTTCATGATGAAGATGTTTCATGGTGAAGATGTTTAATAATGAAAATGTTTCATAATGAAGATGTTTCATGGTGAAGATGTTTAATAATGAAGATGTTTCATGGTGAAGATGTTTCATGATGAAGATGTTTAATAATGAAGATGTTTCATGGTGAAGATGTTTCATAATGAAGATGTCACGATTCGGGTAAACAAACCCCAGAATAGAGAGCCAATGAAGGTAGAAACTGGTTTATTCTCCCAATATGGGACACATAAAAAAGCAGGAACCAGGCTAGGCAGACGTAGCATCCCCAAAGCGGAACGTGGCTTGGCTTGACTCGACTTGACTTGACTCGAATAATCCACAAGGCGAAAACTTGACTTGGCTTGACTTGTCTTGGCTAGGCTTACCTCGAACAATCCCCAAGGCAAAACTTGACTTGACTTGACTAGACTTGACCTGACGTAGCTATGCATGACTCGAATAATCCACATGGCAAAACTTGACTTGACTTGAACTTGGCTTGGCTTGACTTGGCTTGAATCTCCTGGCAACTCAAGTGGTGAGTGTCTGCAGTATATATCCAGGAGAAACCAGGTGCGGGTGATTATAAATCAAGTGATGCATTTGATGATGGCTGGGACCTTGGAGTTCCGACCTGTGACAGAAGATGTTTAATAATGAAGATGTTTCATGGTGAAGATGTTTAATAATGAAGATGTTTCATGGCAAAGATGTTTCATAATGAAGATGTTTCATGGTGAAGATGTTTCATGATGAAGATGTTTCATGGTGAAGATGCTTCATAATGAAGATGTTTCATGGTGAAGATGTTTCATGATGAAGATGTTTCATGGTGAAGATGCTTCATAATGAAGATGTTTCATGGTGAAGATGTTTCATGGTGAAGATGTTTCATGATGAAGATGTTTCATGGTGAAGATGCTTCATAATGAAGATGTTTCATGGTGAAGATGTTTCATAATGAAGATGTTTCATTGTGAAGATGTTTCATGATGAAGATGTTTCATGGTGAAGATGCTTCATAATGAAGATGTTTCATGGTGAAGATGCTTCATAATGAAGATGTTTCATGGTGAAGATGTTTCATAATGAAGATGTTTCATGGTGAAGATGCTTCATAATGAAGATGTTTCATTGTGAAGATGTTTCATGGTGAAGATGTTTCATGGTGAAGATGTTTCATAATGAAGATGCTTCATAATGAAGATGTTTCATGGTGAAGATGCTTCATAATGAAGATGTTTCATGGTGAAGATGTTTCATGGTGAAGATGTTTCATAATGAAGATGTTTCATGGTGAAGATGCTTCATAATGAAGATGTTTCATGGTGAAGATGCTTCATAATGAAGATGTTTCATGGTGAAGATGTTTCATAATGAAGATGTTTCATGGTGAAGATGTTTCATAATGAAGATGCTTCATAATGAAGATGTTTCATGGTGAAGATGCTTCATAATGAAGATGTTTCATGGTGAAGATGTTTCATGGTGAAGATGTTTCATAATGAAGATGTTTCATGGTGAAGATGTTTCATAATGAAGATGTTTCATGGTGAAGATGTTTCATAATGAAGATGTTTCATGGTGAAGATGCTTCATAATGAAGATGTTTCATGGTGAAGATGCTTCATAATGAAGATGTTTCATGGTGAAGATGTTTCATGGTGAAGATGTTTCATGGTGAAGATGTTTCATGGTGAAGATGCTTCATAATGAAGATGTTTCATGGTGAAGATGTTTCATGGTGAAGATGTTTCATGGTGAAGATGTTTCATAATGAAGATGTTTCATGGTGAAGATGCTTCATAATGAAGATGTTTCATGGTGAAGATGTTTCATTGTGAAGATGTTTCATGGTGAAGATGCTTCATAATGAAGATGTTTCGTAATGAAGATGTTTCATAATGAAGATGTTTTATGGTGAAGATGTTTCATAATGAAGATGTTTCGTAATGAAGATGTTTCATAATGAAGATGTTTCATAATGAAGATGTTTCATGGTGAAGATGTTTCATGGTGAAGATGTTTCATGGTGAAGATGTTTCATGGTGAAGATGCTTCATAATGAAGATGTTTCATGGTGAAGATGTTTCATGGTGAAGATGTTTCATTGTGAAGATGTTTCATGGTGAAGATGTTTCATGGTGAAGATGTTTCATAATGAAGATGTTTCATTGTGAAGATGTTTCATGGTGAAGATGTTTCATGGTGAAGATGTTTCATGGTGAAGATGCTTCATAATGAAGATGTTTCATGGTGAAGATGTTTCATGGTGAAGATGTTTCATAATGAAGATGTTTCATTGTGAAGATGTTTCATGGTGAAGATGTTTCATGGTGAAGATGTTTCATTGTGAAGATGTTTCATGGTGAAGATGTTTCATAATGAAGATGTTTCATGGTGAAGATGTTTCATGGTGAAGATGTTTCATGGTGAAGATGCTTCATAATGAAGATGTTTCATGGTGAAGATGCTTCATAATGAAGATGTTTCATGGTGAAGATGTTTCATGGTGAAGATGTTTCATGGTGAAGATGTTTCATCATGAAGATGTTTCATGGTGAAGATGCTTCATAATGAAGATGTTTCATGGTGAAGATGTTTCATGGTGAAGATGTTTCATAATGAAGATGTTTCATGGTGAAGATGTTTCATGGTGAAGATGTTTCATTGTGAAGATGTTTCATGGTGAAGATGTTTCATGGTGAAGATGTTTCATTGTGAAGATGTTTCATAGTGAAGATGTTTCATGGTGAAGATGTTTCATGGTGAAGATGTTTCATGGTGAAGATGTTTCATCATGAAGATGTTTCATGGTGAAGATGTTTCATAATGAAGATGTTTCATGGTGAAGATGTTTCATAATGAAGATGTTTCATGGTGAAGATGTTTCATAATGAAGATGTTTCAAGGCGTTTCCTCCTTCCTGGATATATTTGGAGTTACGAGGAAGTGGAGAATGGCTCGAGGTTCAAATGTACAGACTGTCAATCAGAGCTTCATGAGTTTCAGGTGTGTTCTCCACCATATTTTTCACAGCCATCTCCCTTCTACTTCATCTTCACTCGTGATTCTTCATTTTTCTGCTGTGTTGTAGTTTGTGAATGGTCAAGAGACATTTCTCATTTTACTGATGATGAGAACTGATTTGTCCCTCATCATGTACTGTAGAAAATAACAAGATGAGGCACTGAATCCATCTCAGGCCTCCAACATGGACTGTCTCCCCACACTCGCACCTACAGCAGGTCTTTTGTTGACACTTGTCCGGTGTCCTGCCCACTCATGTCCTCCCTCCTTCTGCTTGCCTGCTGTCTGCTTTAAGATAATCTCATTACGAACACGGCAGCCTGACGCTGATGTGGCCTGCTAACTGACCAGCTGCTCTGGTCTGGCCGCCGCTCACACTGCAAAACATGTCGGAGCTGCGTCCTCGGCTTTAAAGCTGCAAAAGTGACTCAGCAGCTGGTGGAAGCAGCGGCACAGAGAGTGAAAATCAGCAAAAGGTGGTACCCTTCTGTAATTGCTGTTTCTTTAACCATGCAGGCATTGCCAGGTATCTTCATGTGTCCACAGCTTGTACCATGGATTTCAACATCTAACATGTTTTGCGAGCCCTGTGGGCTCTGAGATGGAGTTCTTGGTTGTAACATATCCTCATAAACCCAGTGGAAGCAGTAGGCGCTTGGTGGTGCCCACCAGTTTACTTTTGTTCTTTTTGGCTTCAGTGTTGTTAAAAACATAATGACACAGTGGAAAAGGGATATGTTGTTCTTCATCTAAGGTTATAATTGTGTCAGACCAACTGTGATCAGAGGATCTTGATGCCACTTCATCATGTAAAACATGATAAAGTGGCTGCTAACATTCAGACAAACTGTAAAAGAGACAAACATTTAACAACCAGAAGTAACATCCTGCTTCTGGGAGCGTTTCAGGAGCATCTTTTGCAGTGTGCTCTGGCCGAGGCCCAGTATTGTGCCAGGCGATCAGCCTCGCCTGTGGCCCTCGGACCCGCTTGCCGGCACTCGAGCCTGGACAGCATGTGGCAGCTTTCCCCAGCGGAACCGTGGTGTTGGAGTTCCACAACGCAGCACATGGATGCAGAGTCAGTCAGAGCTTCACAATCCAGATTCCCAAATGATGTGAGCAGCAGACATGGAGGCCTGTCAGTTGTACCAGTGCTGAAATGTTTAGGTGGTGAAAGAAAGGACAACAAATGTGCTGAACAAAACATTAAACAACAGCTTAAATCTTCAGAAAATGGTTAAATGGTGTTTCCTGGAGAAAGAACTGGTTCGTCCAAACAATCAAGAATCTGAGCCTGGAAGTCAGGATTGGCTCTTTGATAACTTTGATAAATAGCGCGTGACGTTTAAAGTAAAGTTGTTTTGGTCTGGAGTTTCTTTTTTGCCTAATCTCTGTTGTGGTTTTGTTGATTTCAGAGTTATGTGTTGATGATTTTCAGGCTTTAGTCAGGTGTTTGGGGTTTCTTGCTTTGTTCTTCTTTGCCTTTGTTCAGTCTTTTATTTGCTTCTCTGAAGTTTTCCTTGGTGGTTTAGTGGTCAACACCGTTGCCTCACAGCCAGAAGGATCCTGGTTCGATTTCTGGTTTGGATCTGGATGCCGGATCTGGATGCCGGTGGTCAGCAGAGGAACTGCAGGTCTGGATCCGGACACCGGTGGTCAGCAGAGGAACTCCAGGTCTGGACCTGGATGCCGGTGGTCAGCAGAGGAACTGCAGGTCTGGATCCGGACGCCGGTGGTCAGCAGAGGAACTGCAGGTCTGGATCCGGACGCCTGTGGTCAGCAGAGGAACTGCAGGTCTGGATCCGGACGCCTGTGGTCAGCAGAGGAACTGCAGGTCTGGATCCGGACGCCGGTGGTCAGCAGAGGAACTGCAGGTCTGGACCTGGATGCCGGTGGTCAGCAGAGGAACTGCAGGTCTGGATCCGGACGTCGGTGGTCAGCAGTGGAACTGCAGGTCTGGATCCGGACGCCGGTGGTCAGCAGAGGAACTCCAGGTCTGGACCTGGATGCCGGTGGTCAGCAGAGGAACTGCAGGTCTGGATCCGGACGCCGGTGGTCAGCAGAGGAACTGCAGGTCTGGATCCGGACGCCGGTGGTCAGCAGTGGAACTGCAGGTCTGGATCCGGACGCCGGTGGTCAGCAGAGGAACTCCAGGTCTGGACCTGGATGCCGGTGGTCAGCAGAGGAACTGCAGGTCTGGATCCGGACGCCGGTGGTCAGCAGAGGAACTGCAGGTCTGGATCCGGACGCCGGTGGTCAGCAGTGGAACTGCAGGTCTGGATCCGGACGCCGGTGGTCAGCAGAGGAACTGCAGGTCTGGATCCGGACGCCGGTGGTCAGCAGTGGAACTGCAGGTCTGGATCCGGACGCCGGTGGTCAGCAGAGGAACTGCAGGTCTGGATCCGGACGCCTGTGGTCAGCAGAGGAACTGCAGGTCTGGATCCGGACGCCGGTGGTCAGCAGAGGAACTGCAGGTCTGGATCCGGACGCCTGTGGTCAGCAGAGGAACTGCAGGTCTGGATCCGGACGCCGGTGGTCAGCAGAGGAACTGCAGGTCTGGATCTGGACGCCGGTGGTCACAGAGTAACTGCAGGTCTGGATCCGGACACCGGTGGTCAGCAGAGGAACTGCAGGTCTGGACCTGGATGCCGGTGGTCAGCAGAGGAACTGCAGGTCTGGATCCGGACGCCTGTGGTCAGCAGAGGAACTGCAGGTCTGGATCCGGACGCCGGTGGTCAGCAGAGGTGCAATGGTCAGGTGTGCTACTTGTAAAAGGGCCACATACAGCTGAACGGAACCAGAGCATTCCTGGGCCTCCTTCAGTTATAGGTCCATAGGAAAATGGTACAATTTGGGCGGGCCTACTGGTATCACACAATACAAGATATCGATTGGTGGACGGAAAAACGTCACTGCCCACAACAAGAGCAAGTGCGAAACAACCCCCCCCAGCACGACGTGTATCATACATACAAAGAACCGAATACAACCTGATCCAAAAAGCAGCATTTGGTCTAAACCCTGCGCGCCCAGTGGCAGGAGAACTTGCAATGGGAATGTTCATCTGAATGGGCTGAACCACTCTAACCCTGTCGAGGTGAACCGGCCCGAGACGAACTGTTTAGTGAAAACAGGGCTCTAGTTCCAGTTGTTCATGGACTCTTGTTAGAAGAACAGGAGATGCTGCACAGCGGTATCAACAGCATCTTCACAGGTCCAGCTAAAACATCAGTTAGACGACTGCAGCTCATCCAGAACCCTGCTGCTCCAGTCCTCACCTTGTGGTTGAATTGTGCTATACAAATAAACTTGCCTTGCCTTGCCTAAATGCCACCCTGAACCGCTGCCATGAATAAAATTCTGTTTATGATATTTGTAAATGTTCCAGAAGGATGTTGCAGTCTTTGTCTCTATGATCATCTCACAAGCATTCAGCCTGTTAAAACGGGTTTAAACGCCTACAGAAGTGCAGGGCAGGTTTTTAACTCTGACATCAGAGTTAAAAGGAAACTCTCCGTCAGGTTGGTGGTGATGTCAGCTGTCCTTTGAGCTCCACCTAAACCAGCGCTGATTAATCATTTATGGATCAACCCATTACGCCACTTTACACAGTTCAAAGGCTCCACATTTCCATCCCAGGTGGTTGAGTTTGCTCTGAAAACACGCTCAGCCTTTTTGCATCACTATTTCTCTTCTAAATGGAATTTGGGGCGGTCTGTGTTCACATCAACAGATAAAGAAGATTAAAGTGGGCATCCTGAGCCCCCACCCACCCCCACCCTCTCCATCTCCATCTCCATCTCCTGCTTCAGCTTCTGCGCTTTGATGATGCTTCTGAGGAGGACACATATGAGACACAGCAGAGATGCATTCAGAGGCTTTTGAAGAGGCTTTTACTGTGGAGATGACAAAAAATAAAACAAATAGACTGATATAAAATATAAAACAACAGCAGTACACATCATTCATGTTTGACTTTCTCATTTCTCATCTGGATATATTCTGCTTCTTGAAGGAATAATTGTTTAGGTTGATTATTTATTTTTATTGTCTAAAAGAACAGAGACACAGAGATCATTGAAAAAGCTCAGATCAAGTACGTCTTGAAACAATGTTCGCATACAGCTCACAACCTGAACCAAACCGAAACTCCGCTTCATCTGATAAAAACCATTTCCACTTAAACAAAACACAATTCCAACACCAATGTGGCTCAGAAAGCCGTCACCATAGCGACCAGCTGCTACAAGCCTCCAACACCAGCCTGTTAGACTAAAGATTGTATCAGCACGAGATGACAACTCAAGACAAGATATTATTATTTTTTAACTTTTATTAAAAAGTAAGAAGACAATAGACAGCAGGACAGTAAAAGTGTACATATGGACACTTGTGGGGGATGGGCTGATTCTGTGATGGTGAATATGGACAAAACCACTTTGAATATGTATTAAAAAAGTTATTAAGAATATTTTAGTATAAAAGATAAAAAAAGAGAATGACTTAAATGACTTAGGATCACTTAGAAAACCCCTCACTGGTCAGTCTCGCTTAGGGAAATGTTATTGGAACCGTTTAACTGGTTGAGGTGAGCGAGATTCAAAACGATGTTCTCATGCTCCAGAACAATTATCCGATGCTCTTCACAGGTCTGTTATATGTAGTTCACAGCGAACACAAATGAATGTAGACACAACTGTCCTGGAAACTGCGTGCTGATGACACTGCGGTTCAAAAGGTTTCTTCATCCAGCTCCGGTCGTGGAACCGGGATGACGTCGTCTCTTTGTAAATGCTGGTGGAGCCCAGATCTGTGCGGGACCACAGTCCTTTGGTTGTATATGAAGCTCAAACAGGGGTCTTTGTGTTCAGGAAAACTGACCTGCTGACAGGACGTAGCAGGCCTGTTGGATTTTTCTAATTTTCTGAAATTTACTAGGAATCTTGACGTTATCTTTGATGGAAATTTCCAATGTGATAGACGGGTCAGTGCCGTGGTCCAGTCTAGTTGTTATCATTTGAGGCTAATCAGCAGAGTTAAGCCTCATCTTCCTCACGCTGCCCTTGAAAGGGTCATTCATGCTCTTTTCGAGACTGGACCACTGCAACTCCCTTCCCAGTGGGATGGACCAGTCTCTCCTCCACCGTCTCCAGCTGCCCGCCATTTAACGGGGACAGGATGGAGTGAGCATATTGCCCCGATACTGCGCCCTCTTCACTACCAACCTGTTTCTTTTCGAGTGACTTGAGACATTTTTAAAACCCCGTGTGAACTGAAGGAAGGATCTGTTGTTTCATGGCGTCTGCAGACAGTATTTGTACTGAGGGCTGATTTTCAATTCAATTCAATTCAATTCAATTTTATTTATATAGCATCTATTACAACACAAGTTGTCTCTAGGATCTTTCTAGAGACCAGAACATGACCCCCGAGCAATTATTACATAAACAGTGGCAGGAAAAACTCCCCTTTAAGAGGAAAGAAACCTGGACCAGGACCTGGATCATGAAGGGGGAGACATAGAGACACCGTCAAAAAGGTACAAGACAGGATACAATAGTAAAATTATACATCAGCAGCAGAACTAAGACTTCTGTGTATCTGGGTGATATATGGATAGACAGTGATCCACATAGACGAGGACTGCAGGTCGGGGTGTCAGCAAACATCCAACAGACATCTATACAGACAGGTGGAGGCAGACACTGGGATGGTCAGAGGTGGAACTGCAGGTCAGGAAGCAGCTCCTGAGGTTCTGGTCTGCAGGACATGTACAGAAGAGGAAAAGAAGGGCCAGACAAGCACAAAAAACTACAAGAACAATGGACCACAATTAAGTTTATGGGATATTGTTAATAAATGAGGGTTGAGGTGAAGCAGAGACAGAGAAGACAAAGAGAAACAGAGGAGGTGAAGGGCACCACTCAGTGGATCATGTTGGTGCCCCCCTGCAGCAGAGGCCTATAGCAGCATATCTACACCGAAGCTGTTTAAGATGAGCTGCTCTAATCTGGTCCTGCAGCTGCAGCTTTCAGTTTCAGTTTAATTGTTGTTTGTGCAGGGTGTCAGCTGCGTTTTTCGTGAGCATTTGTTTTACTTAATTGCTGTCCTTGTGCAATATTTTGAAGCATTTGCAATGTGAGTTGTTTATTCTTTTTCTGTTGCAACTTTGTAAGTTCAGGGTCCAAGACACGTCCCTAAGAAGTCCATTATACCGTATTTTAAATGCGCTGGGTCAGCTCTGAAATCAGGGCTGACTGTGAGGCCACAAATCAGGCTGGAGTTGTTTTATTCCAGACTGTTTTCAGAGTGTCAGCGCAGCTCGCTGCTGCCGGCGGTTTATTCCCATCAGGACATTCAGACGGTCTTCCTGCCGGCTCATTTCAGCTGCTCTCCATTTGTTTTGTCTGTCCATGAAAAGCTCTATTATGATCCTCTGCTCTTTGTACAAGTGCAGCTCTAAGCGGAGGGGTACGCCCCCCTCCCAGCCCCATGCGTCCTTCCTGAAATGTTAGTCCTGGATTGAGAGGAGGTTGTCCTGCCTCTGCTTTAATTATCTTAATTTCAATGCGTTTTAAAATGTTTACGGCATAAAAGAAGCAGTGAGGGGCGAGGGAGGGGTGGGCGGTCTTTGTTAACCCTACAGTGGCCGGCTAATATGGCTGAAGTGGGACCACCTGGCAGGGCCAGCGCATCGTCAGCTGCCACTAGGCCGGCGGATCCGAGGACCAGGTGCGGGGAACCAGCCTCCTCTTGTTGCTGTGTCAAAGCTTGCATCAGCGCAGCTCGGGGCAAGGATTAAAAGAAGGCTGTTGCTGCTAGTGAGGCCTACAGAAGTCCACCCCCCATCTCATTCAAGACACACAGAGATGCACCTCTTCACTTTATTTTATGCAGAAAGGAAATGGACTCTGGGTGGGGGGGGTGGGGTGTGAAAGGAGGCCTGGAGAGCTGTTTTTATTTGATCATGTGTCTCAACAAGTTGTCTGAGGCAAGCGGCCTCGGCGTCTGGGCTTCAGAGGCGTCTGTGTCTGCTGCTGGCTGGAGCAGAACACCAGCAGGAGCAGATCTGACCCCTGAAACCTGCAAGGCCACCAAAAGTGGGCGGTCAGTGACCGACAAGGACGCAGCTTATCCGCCCCGATAGCACATTCAGAGACAAACTTTCTCAAAACTGAAAAATACTGTACATTTATCCAATTACAGAATTTTTACGTGGCACATCAGGTAAAGTAAACTACAAGCAACAAATGAATGTATGACGAGGGGTGTGGTGTTTTTGAGTGACAGCAGTTAACGGCTGTCGTCGCTTGGCTCTCAGCGTCTCCGGTGACTTCTGATCTCTGAATTAGGACCAAGCAGAGGCTGCTCATCCTGACATCAAACTGCTGTTCATTGTACAAGGAGACTGTCACAACAGATTCTGGCTTTGACTGGAGGTGAAGACCAGCAACACGCTCAGCCGGAGCCGAGCTGGCAGTCCAGGTTCTGACTGGCTGGTTGGGTAGATTTATCAAGTGGAAAACATTCAAGACAGCTGTCAGGCGTCCCAGGAGTGGACGTCGCAGCAGAATTACCTCACGATAAGACCAAGCAATGGTCAAGGAACTACGCTAAAACCCCAGAACTCCATCTCCAGACCTCACTGAGTCTCCAGACCTCACTGGACACATTAGCTGTTCCAGTCCATGACATCACAACTAGAAGAAGGCTGAACCAGTTGGGTTTGTTTGGGAGCGTTTCCAGGAGAAAACCTCTTCTGTCTAACAAGAAAATGGAAGGATGACTAAAGTTTACAAACCTGCATCTGAACAAACCAGAAGACTTCTGGACCAACGTCCTCTGGACACATGAGAGCAACGTGGAGATGTTTGGTCTGAATGTCCAGAACCATGTTTGGAGGAAACCAGCAGAAACACCTTAAACACAACACCAAACACAGCAGTGGAGGGATGATGGTCTGGGAACATCACTTCATGAAGTCCCCTGTAGAGTCTTCTAGAGACAAATGTGAGGACATCTGCGTGACAGTTGAAACTGAAACTGGGTCACGTGACAAGAAATGATCCCAAACACAGCAACAGAATGACCTGGACAAAGTCCAGAGGTCCAAACATCCAAAACTCTCAACGATCTGCAATGTTGGAAAAAGAACAGACCAGAATTCCTCCACAACCACGAGACACAGGAAACATCTACTGAGGGTTCCTGTTGCTGACGGTGGATCTTCAAACTGCTGAATCATGAAGGTACTCAGTGTTGACCACATGATTTTCTTTTACTTTTTTTATTACAAAATTATGATGCAAGAAGGGGCAGCACAGTGGTTTAGTGGTCAGCACTGATGTCTCACAGCAAGACGGTTCCTGGTTCGATTCCCAGCTTGGTGGGTCTATCTGTGTGGAGTTTGGATGTTCTCCCTCCGGGTACTCCGGCTTCCTCCCACAGTTCATAAACATGCATAGTAGGTTTATTGATCATTCTGAATGTTTGTCTGTCTTGTATGTGGCCCTGCGATGGACTGGCGACCTGTCCAGGTGGACCTCTGCCTTTCGCTTACAATACGTCTGGATCGGCTCCGACAGACCCCCGTGACCCGGAGACGGATTAAGAGGGTATAGATAATGGATGATGCAAGAAGCTATTTTGGAGATGGAGATGATGCGAAAGAAAAGCCTTATAGACGTCACATGTAAGAGCAAAGATCAGATTTGGTTGTGAGGCTCTTTAATTTCCTCATCCTGTAGCCGTAGGCTTAATTTTTATGTAGACGTAAACAATGTGGTATTTTCGGTGCATGTTAAATGTTCGGTTTTGGTGATTTTATTCTTTTTCTAGAAGGTAAACAGAGAGCTTTCTCAAGCTGCGGATAAAATATCATCTGCTGGGGTGCGACTGTGGCCACAGATGGAGCTGATGCAGTGAGGAGGAAGAGGCTGAGTGCTGCTGCGTTCAGGGACCTTCATGCTGCCAGGTAACTGTCCACTGGGCCTGACCGGCCCCGCCCCCCCGGGCCCCGGGTCGACAGGTGGAGGGAGTCAGCTGGGATTTCAGTGGCAGGATTATTGTACTTCAGACACAGCAGAACGGCTGCGGTTATGAGTAAATGTTGTTTACGGCCTGATGTAATCCACGGGAGCAGAAGACGTCAGGACGCCGCAGCTGAGGGACAGTAAATGAAGAATAAGAAGAATAAGACCTTGTCGTTAAGATTTATCTTGGGTTTTTTGATAAAAAAATCATACCAGACAAATACAGAAAACGCATCATGTTTTGTTTGTTTATTTATGTATCAAAACAAAGCTAAACAAACAAACAAACAAAAAGTTGTCAGTAACTTGAAGCAGTGGTTTCGTCTGTGGCGGTATTAGTGAAGGATCTGGAGGCTGAGGCGGCGCAGCCAGAAGATGTGACGGCTCCAGCTGCTACCAGCTTGCAGATGATGGCCACTAGATGGCCTCGCACTAGGGTGGAGGCGGCTGCTAGCTGTTTCACCAAGCTTCTCCCACATTGTGGAGGTCAGTGGAGGTCACTGAACACCACAACAAGCCAGTCTCCTTAGAATACAAATGATTGTGCTCTGTTAGGTGTTGATTCACAGCTCAGAGGCCACATTTCCCTAAAAGTGATGGCAGCTTGCGCCCTGACACTAGACTGCAGTCCACCCAAAACGCATCCACCTAACTATATCTGTTGTTTTATATTATTTTATCCACAAACAGTTGCCATGGATGCTAAATCTGCATGGGTTCCCTCCGGGTACTCCGGCTTCCTCCCACAGTCCAAAAACATGCGTACCAGGTAAACTGATCATCCGAAATTGCCCGTAGGTGTGAATGTGAGCGTGATTGGTTGTTTGTCTTTGGCCCTGCGATGGCGGGGGCGACTGGCGACCTGTCCAGGGTGTACCCATGCTTTTCGCCTTGGAGGCTCAGACGGAGCCCCGTAACCCTGAGAAGGAGTAAGCGGGTATAGATAATGGATGGATGGAAGAACTCACTGTCAGATCTGGATCCTAGAGTTTGGGGGAGGACCAGGAGGTCCGGATCTGGACCCTGGAGGTCCAATCTAGACGCTAGTGGTTGGTAGACCACACCTCCAGGTTGAGAGGACGCCCCCTGAGGGCTACAGTCCCCATGCAGCCGTCCTGGGTTTGTGTTCTGGCCCATGTGGCGCTCTGCCCACTTTTCCTGTCTAATTGCTGTCTCAAAATCTTAAAAAAAACACAACCAGATGTTTCCCCTTCATTAGATGTCCTCTAATTTCTCACAGAATGGAGAAACACTTTCAAAATAAAACAGAAACCCAAAGCAAAAGGACAGAAGTAAAACCTAACCAACAGAAGAACTGAACGAAACCCCAAGATTGAATCCCCAAAACCTGCTTTGTAGATGGACTCTTAGGCTGCTGTAGATGACTTGGAAGCTTTTATTGGACCAATTAAGGTATCAGAAACTGAGGACGTAAGCTCCATTTTAAAATCAGCATTGGTGATATTTATTTCAAACAGGAGTCAGTGAAGGGAAGATGTTGAAGACCCTGGTCAAGATCCAGATAATCCTAAATGTTGAAACGGCAGTCCGTTTCCTGCTACGTCCTTGAAGGAACGTAATCAGAATGTGCTGGTTTAGATAAGCACAACAGAAATTGACCCTGAAATACTCTCACCAGACCTCTGTGGTGTCCCTGTGCACAGATGGATGAGTGGAATATCTGCAGCTTTAATGCTCTCTGAGCCACTTCATCCTGTCGGTGCTCAGCTGCCTTTCAGGGGAATGTGTCTCTAAAATGTCTCAGGGAGCCGCCTCTCCATTTGACAGGCCTTCGGGAGAACAAAGGCTCAGCGCTAATGCAGCCCAGATCATCCGCCTGCTTCTCTATTGAGCCATGTGCCAAGATGCGCAGGCTTTTAATGCCCGAGCGCCCAACGCCGGCCCAACGCCGGCCTCCAGGGACCATCTTCAAAGACTAATGCAAAGTGAGTCATCCAGCACCGTCTCATAGGAAGCCCCCCTTTAAAAGAGCCCCCTTTGGTTAAATGTTTGCTATTGTGTTTTACCCATCTGAGTCTGTGTCAACAATCAAAAAATTAGGAAAAGGGTGGTTTGGTAACCTGAAAGCAAAGAAGCCTGGAAAAATCTTCTGTGGGGGGTGTGCAGCCATCTGTGACCCGTTTGCCCCGCCGAATGATGCGCAGCTTCCATACGGCCTGTCACGATCACCCTCTTGTTGCCATTTTGTTGTTCTTATTTATTTACAGCAGCATCCAGATGAGACGAGGAAGGTGAGGGATTTCCCACCGGCGCCAGGAGCAGCCAGGAAGCTGTTGGAGGAGAGTTTTTTGTCTTTTGGCAGCGGTTCGGTGTCCAACAGAGCACCGGTCCTGCCAGAGAAGAGAGGGACAGTGAGGCTGGGCCATCTGTGGGACAGACGTGGTTTAGACGGCCCCTAACTTGTCTGTTTCTGCTTCCAACGCTGCCAGAAGCTCGTGCTGCCATTCTGGTCACGATGAAAAAGTCCATCTTCTAGTCTCAAAAATCAGATCCAACCTGCCTGAAGTTACTAAAGTTATACAAGTGAAATGAGAGGTTTTCACACCAGCTGGTGAAGAAGTGTGTAATTATGGTACTTTCCAAAGTACAGCCTCAGACCAACAGCGTACCAACAGTTTCAGCGCTCCAATGGTTATTTAGCAAACAATTAGGTGGACCTCTATTAAAGCAGATGTTTTGGCAGTTTGCTGGTCTGGAGCATTCCAGCATGTGTTAACACAATCAAAGCTGGAAAAACATCTGTAATGGCCTTCGAGAAGCAATCGTCACAGGAACGGGTTATGAGACCATTTCCAAACCAGTTGGAGTTAAACATTCCACAGCAAGGAAGATTATTCATAAGAGGAACACATCTGAGACAATTGTCAATCTTCTCAGGAGTGGACATTCCAGCAAACATGAATGAGCAATAAAAAAAACCCCAAAGAAGACTGAGCATGTTAGATGTTCCTTCAGTGGGTGTCCATGGTAGTTGTACAGGGCCTTGACTGTTGGTGGGGGTCTCCATTGCAATAAATGTATTGCTTTATATAAATTCTCCTGATGTGGTACAACCCCCACTCCTGTCTCTACTGAGGGTTCCTGCCGCTGAAGGAAACATCTACTGAGGGTTCCTGCCGCTGAAGGGAACATCTACTGAGGGTTCCTGCCACTGAAGAAAACATCTACTGAGGGTTCCTGGTCCTGAAGGAAACATCTACTGAGGGTTCCTGCCGCTGAAGGAAACTTCTACTGAGGGTTCCTGCCGCTGAAGGAAACATCTACTGAGGGTTCCTGCCGCTGAAGGAAACATCTACTGAGGGTTCCTGGTGCTGAAGGAAAGATCTACTGAGGGTTCCTGGTCCTGAAGGAAACATCTTCTGAGGGTTCCTGCCGCTGAAGGAAACTTCTACTGAGGGTTCCTGCCAATGAAGGAAACATCTACTGAGGGTTCCTGATGCTGAATGAAACATCTACTGAGGGTTCCTGCCGCTGAAGGGAACATCTACTGAGGGTTCCTGCCACTGAAGGAAACATCTACTGAGGGTTCCTGATGCTGAAGGAAACATCTACTGAGGGTTCCTGATGCTGAAGGAAACTTCTACTGAGGGTTCCTGGTGCTGAAGGAAACTTCTACTGAGGGTTCCTGGTGCTGAAGGAAACATCTACTGAGGGTTCCTGGTCCTGAAGGAAACATCTACTGAGGGTTCCTGGTGCTGAAGGAAACATCTACTGAGGGTTCCTGGTCCTGAAGGAAACATCTACTGAGGGTTCCTGGTGCTGAAGGAAACATCTACCGAGGGTTCCTGCCGCTGAAGGAAACATCTACCGAGGGTTCCTGCCGCTGAAGGAAACATCTACCGAGGGTTCCTGCCGCTGAAGGAAACATCTACCGAGGGTTCCTGCCGCTGAAGGAAACATCTACTGAGGGTTCCTGCTGCTGAAGGAAACATCTACTGAGGGTTCCTGCCGCTGAAGGAAACATCTACTGAGGGTTCCTGCTGCTGAAGGAAACATCTACTGGGGGTTCCTGCTGCTGAAGGAAACATCTACTGAGGGTTCCTGGTGCTGAAGGAAACATCTACTGAGGGTTCCTGGTGCTGAAGGAAACATCTACTGAGGGTTCCTGGTGCTGAAGGAAACATCTACTGAGGGTTCCTGCTGCTGAAGGAAACATCTACTGAGGGTTCCTGGTGCTGAAGGAAACATCTACTGAGGGTTCCTGCCGCTGAAGGAAACATCTACTGAGGGTTCCTGCTGCTGAAGGAAACATCTACTGAGGGTTCCTGCTGCTGAAGGAATCATCTACTGAGCGTTCCTGATGCTGAAGGAAACATCTACCAAGGGTTCCTGATGCTGAAGGAAACATCTACTGAGGGTTCCTGCTGCTGAAGGAAACATCTACTGAGGGTTCCTGCCGCTGAAGGAAACATCTACTGAGGGTTCCTGCTGCTGAAGGAAACATCTACTGGGGGTTCCTGCCGCTGAAGGAAACATCTACTGAGGGTTCCTGCTGCTGAAGGAAACATCTACTGAGGGTTCCTGCCGCTGAAGGAAACATCTACTGAGGGTTCCTGCTGCTGAAGGAAACATCTACTGGGGGTTCCTGCCGCTGAAGGAAACATCTACTGAGGGTTCCTGCTGCTGAAGGAAACATCTACTGAGGGTTCCTGCTGCTGAAGGAAACATCTACTGAGGGTTCCTGGTGCTGAAGGAAAGATCTACTGAGGGTTCCTGGTGCTGAAGGAAACATCTACTGAGGGTTCCTGGTGCTGAAGGAAACATCTACTGAGGGTTCCTGCCGCTGAAGGAAACATCTACTGAGGGTTCCTGCCGCTGAAGGAAACATCTACTGAGGGTTCCTGCTGCTGAAGGAAACATCTACTGGGGGTTCCTGCTGCTGAAGGAAACATCTACTGAGGGTTCCTGGTGCTGAAGGAAACATCTACTGAGGGTTCCTGGTGCTGAAGGAAACATCTACTGAGGGTTCCTGGTGCTGAAGGAAACATCTACTGAGGGTTCCTGCCGCTGAAGGAAACATCTACTGAGGGTTCCTGCCGCTGAAGGAAACATCTACTGAGGGTTCCTGCTGCTGAAGGAAACATCTACTGAGCGTTCCTGATGCTGAAGGAAACATCTACCGACGGTTCCTGATGCTGAAGGAAACATCTACTGAGGGTTCCTGCTGCTGAAGGAAACATCTACTGAGGGTTCCTGCCGCTGAAGGAAACATCTACTGAGGGTTCCTGCTGCTGAAGGAAACATCTACTGGGGGTTCCTGCCGCTGAAGGAAACATCTACTGAGGGTTCCTGCTGCTGAAGGAAACATCTACTGAGGGTTCCTGCTGCTGAAGGAAACATCTACTGAGGGTTCCTGGTGCTGAAGGAAAGATCTACTGAGGGTTCCTGGTGCTGAAGGAAAGATCTACTGAGGGTTCCTGGTGCTGAAGGAAAGATCTACTGAGGGTTCCTGCCGCTGAAGGAAACTTCTACTGAGGGTTCCTGGTGCTGAAGGAAAGATCTACTGAGGGTTCCTGGTGCTGAAGGAAACATCTACTGAGGGTTCCTGCTGCTGAAGGAAACATCTACTGAGCGTTCCTGCTGCTGAAGCAAACATCTACTGAGGGTTCCTGGTGCTGAAGGAAACATCTACTGAGGGTTCCTGGTGCTGAAGGAAACATCTACTGAGGGTTCCTGCTGCTGAAGGAAACATCTAGTGGGGGTTCCTGCCGCTGAAGGAAACATCTACCGAGGGTTCCTGCTGCTGAAGGAAACATCTACTGAGGGTTCCTGCTGCTGAAGGAAACATCTACTGAGGGTTCCTGGTGCTGAAGGAAAGATCTACTGAGGGTTCCTGGTGCTGAAGGAAAGATCTACTGAGGGTTCCTGGTGCTGAAGGAAAGATCTACTGAGGGTTCCTGGTGCTGAAGGAAAGATCTACTGAGGGTTCCTGGTGCTGAAGGAAACATCTACTGAGGGTTCCTGCTGCTGAAGGAAACATCTACTGAGGGTTCCTGCTGCTGAAGCAAACATCTACTGAGGGTTCCTGGTGCTGAAGGAAACATCTACTGAGGGTTCCTGGTGCTGAAGGAAAGATCTACTGAGGGTTCCTGCCGCTGAAGGAAACATATACTGAGGGTTCCTGGTGCTGAAGGAAAGATCTACTGAGGGTTCCTGCTGCTGAAGCAAACATCTACTGAGGGTTCCTGCCGCTGAAGGAAACATCTACTGAGGGTTCCTGGTGCTGAAGGAAAGATCTACTGAGGGTTCCTGCCGCTGAAGGAAACATATACTGAGGGTTCCTGGTGCTGAAGGAAAGATCTACTGAGGGTTCCTGGTGCTGAAGGAAACATCTACTGAGGGTTCCTGCCGCTGAAGGAAACATCTACTGAGGGTTCCTGGTGCTGAAGGAAACATCTACTGAGGGTTCCTGCCGCTGAAGGAAACATCTACTGAGGGTTCCTGCTACTGAAGGAAACATCTACTGAGGGTTCCTGGTGCTGAAGGAAACATCTACTGAGGGTTCCTGGTGCTGAAGGAAACATCTACTGAGGGTTCCTGCCGCTGAAGGAAACATCTACTGAGGGTTCCTGCTGCTGAAGGAAACATCTACTGAGGGTTCCTGGAATCATGGGGGTTCTCAGGATTTTCCTGAAAGCTGGACCTAAACGCAGCACTCTTACCTCTCGGTCTTAAAAGGAACTCATCTCCATTCATGTCAGTTGCCACAGAGATCCACAAGCCTACACACCCTCACATTCAACAAAGTCAAGACATTCTCTCCCCCCTCAAAAAAACAACCCTGCGTCACATTAAAGAGTCCCTGAGCAGCAGCAGAGCGTAACTTCAGGGGACCAGGATGCTGATGTAGACTGAGAGAATGTCCCTGAGGTCCAATTAACAGTCTCCACAGCTCCTCTCAGCCTTCATTAGCTGCCTGCTGGAGCAGACACTCGTTTCCACAGACCTCGTGTGGTGGTTGAACACTCAAAACCTCAGGGACACCCCCTCTCCCTGCTGTCTGATCATCACACCCAAAGCTTTCCCAGAACGTGGGGGGGTTGCTGAGCTCTGTTATGTGATTTGTTAATGCAGCGCTGCTGCTGCTCCCACCTGAGCAGGTAATGAGGAGCTGGGGCGATGGCATGTCCAGGCAGGGTGATCAGCAAGAAGGAGGGGCTTCAGCTTCTTCAAGAAACCTACATCTGTTTATGCTTTTGTCCTAAAGGTTTATTCTCTGAAGGGAAAATCAACATTGAAATGGTAAGATTGGAACTAATTTAGGAATGTTATTTTGATACAGAAAAATAACACAAGTTGTCTCCAGGATCCAGAGACCAGAACATGACCCCCGAGCAAGCAGGTAAAAACTCCCCTTTAAGAGGGAAGAAACCTGGACCAGGACCTGGATCATAGGGGGAAGAAACCTGGACCAGGACCTGGATCATAAGGGGGAAGAAACCTGGACCAGGACCTGGATCATAAGGGGGAAGAAACCTGGACCAGGACCTGGATCATAAGAGGGAAGAAACCTGGACCAGGACCTGGATCATGAGGGGGAAGAAACCTGGACCAGGACCTGGATCATAAGGGGGAAGAAACCTGGACCAGGACCTGGATCATAAGGGGGAAGAAACCTGGACCAGGACCTGGATCATAAGGGGGGACCCTCCTGCTGAAGACCAGCAGGTAGAACAGGAAGTAGAGAGAAGAGACACAGACACACCGTCAAAGGTACCAAAGACCAGATCCATCAGTATAATTATCTGTTACCTGGAGAACTGAGAGACACCTGTCCATCAGACTGGTACCTGGTTAGTTGGTGGACTACAGAGACCACTATCTAAACAGGTGGAGACAGCAGACACTGAGGTGGTCAGAAGAAGAACAATTGTAACTAAAATGATAACGATTGTCTTCTATCATGTCTTTATTCACAACTCAGGAGTCAATTCAGCAGCAAGTAGCTAAAGTGATGTCAATCACAGCAGTTGTGGCTGTACATCATTTTATTTGAATGAGGTACATAAACATTTCCCCCATACAGGTGTCATAGAACTGTAACTATGGAGACCAAACCTGTTTTTGACTGTGAATGTGTTTATTTCTCCTGTAAAGTTGGACATTTGAACGTGGAGGTTGATAGAGATGAGCAAACTGCTGGATCCAGAGTACAGGTAAACACGTCTTCACTTGTCCATCTGGGTATGCTGGAACCTTTAGCTCATTTGAGGAAATCAAGGGACTCAACAAAAATCAGTTTCCTGGGACAAGATGAGAAGAAGATGGAAACAGCTGAAGAACTTCATCCAGCAGCCTCTTGAAGTGCTGCGCTCACTCAGCTTTTGTTGCTGAGGTTTTAACAGACGCAAGTGGCGTTTCAGCAGAGCATTTCCTGGAAAATGATGATATAACTCAATGTCAGCTCTTCAGGACTCATCACCATGGTAACCAAGGAGTTTAGCCTAACAGAAAATGACCATGAATTTTCTAAACATCCCAGTCAAAACAAAAAACAAAAATGGTCACGTGACGCTAATCCGCATGGTGCCCATGGAACAGAAACATTCAAGTACCACTTCATATGATACTTTACACTCCTTATTATTGTGTCATATTTATTTTGTAGTAAATATCCTATGATTTACCTTCTGTAACCACAAGAGCTTAAACACCAAGCAGCGAGAAGAAGACTACTCCAAAACCAGCTGTAAAAAACCTCCGATTACAGTTTACATCTGCACACGGAGACTGGAAGTGGGTCCTGTCTCCGTCAGGTCTAGACCTGAGCTGGGCACAACGATCATCGCTCTGTTTGGGGGAGGAAGGTGGAAGCTTGCAGGCCTCAGGACACATCTGCGAAGCACGGCGGTGGCAGTGTCATGATATGGGGCTGCTTGGATGCAGGAGGGGCTGGTGGACTGCACATGAATGGCATTGTTATGAAAGAAGATTCTTTGGATATAATGAAGCCACTTGCTCTTTAGTATAAGCTAAAGGTCAAAGTCAAGTCAAAGTGACGTTTATGGTCAGTTCTGCCACATGTGAGGTTCATACAGAGAATCGAAATTACGTTACTCTCAAACCCTCGGTGCTGCACAATAAATAAATGAAATGAAAAAGAAACAAGTTATAAGATGACGTTGGGTTTAAGAGAGGGAAACGGAAGAGCTGGGAGACTGTTCAGCTTCCTGACGGCCATATATTCTTATTCCTGTTGATCAGCCCCTCAACAGTCAATTTGCTTTTGCTTCGATCGTGACTCCAGAACTCTCCACATCCCTTAGATCCTTCAGCACAGGTTCTCTTTTCTGTGTTCTCCGGTCAGCACCTGGTCGTCCCACCCTCCCCCTGCTCCCCGCTCACCCTGCAGTTATTGGTTACCTTCCTAAACCAATCAGACAGCAATAGAGACAAGAGGAGGATGGATAATTGGACAAGCACCAGCTGATGGTTCGTTGCCCTCGACTCAGGACTCAAGGAGACGAATCCAGTGGCGTCTAGACTGGAACAAACTCTCCTGTCGCTCACTGGACTCTGTTGATGCTTCAAAAGGCATCTTAAGACATTTTTATTCCTTCAAGCATTTTAGCTAGACAAAGGGCTGACTAGTGTTTACATTGATTATTTATTGTCTTACATTTGATGTGTTTAATTGTATCATATGTATTTTATTAAGCCTGTTTTATTGTTAAGCACTTTGTGACTGCTGTCTGAGAAACGTGCTATATAAATAAACATTACTTGCATTCTGATGTTGAACTGAATCTGGTCTGAGGAGGGCGGAGGTGGACCCTGTGGAGATAGATGCATGGCCGGGGTGAGCTGTGACTGAAGTCAGAGGACCCTGCTGCAAATGAAACGAATGCAGGATCTGGGATCTTTGAGGTCGACATACTGAAGGTGTTGGAGTGATTATCCCAAAAGCCCAACCTCAGTCCTTCAGAAGTCCTTCAGAACTCTGAGAACACGTATGAGAACAAGAAGACCCACTAAGTGGATTCAGATCCACCAGTGGAGAGCTTCAGAAAACCTTTGAGCCAAGTTTAACCGTTTAAACACCCACCAGCTCTATTTTAATGTCTAACTTTAGACAAAGTCATATTAAATCCTCTTTTAAAAATCCTCCCATTAAAACAAGATTCAGGACTCCTGACTGAGCAAAACCTGGAAAAGCTTCCTCAAGGTTTCTGTCAGACATGGAGGCAAAAGTTAGTCTTTTTGTAAATGTATGTAAACTTTAGCTGTAGATGAATGCAGCGATACAGAGATATGTCTCCATCAGGCCTTGAAAGGCTCCATCTTATTTACCGCTCACCAACTTTCTTCTGTTTCAATAAAAAAGTTGTGTCTGAAGAAACTTGTGGCTCATTTAGTCAGTCAGGGAACTCACCCATGAGAAACGCTGACAATCACATCTGACTGCAATCAGACCTCATCTTTCTTAATCCCTAAACCCTTAGATGCTGATGAAAATTTAATCTGCTCACTTATTTGGGTAATGGAGATGGAAATTAGATTAAGCCGTATCTCAGTGCTGAGCCATCTGGGACGAGACTGACGCTCGGGACTTTCAGCACCTCCATCTCTGCCACGAGTATCTGTAAACAGCAGAAGGAAGGAACGGTTGTTGTTGCTGTTATGTGATCCATGTTGTGGGTGTCCAAAGTCGGTACCTACTGCATCTCAGGAGCCAGATTATTCCTTAAAAAGAAAGAGTAGGTTGGTAGATGAAGATGTAACACTGATGAAGTGATGAGGAAGGACCAACGTCGTGAGATGAGCCTCAGTGCTGTATGTGATGGTCGTAGGTATCAGAGGAGGTGAGAAATGTGCTACAGCTGCACCACGCTGGGCTTCTGATTCATATGTAGACCAATTGTCTCTCTGAGGAGGGGGGGCTGATGTGATGCAGGCCTCTCGAGTGTGGTACAGCTGATGGGGCTCATTAAGGGACCATTGCAGGAGAGGCAGCCCAGTGTGAGTCCGCCGGTGCTTTATCCATCACAGGAACGTCTCGTCTTCGAAGACATTTCTTCTCTGAAAGCAGAGATGGTTTCATTAAACATGCTTGACCCCCTCGGTAAAGACTCCAGCATCCCCTGACTGAATCTTCTCTGTTTTTTTCTAGCTGATGATTAACTGCCTCCTCCATCCAGTAACTGTCACAACCAGCAAAGATAATGACCTGTCAGGAGCGTCGACATGTTGAGCCCTCACGTCGTCTTTGAGGTGAGGACTTCTCGTCACGGTTTGCCATTGCACTAATCCCCGGGCCTGCAGCTTCATCATTCAAACAAGTTGTCCAACTGTAGGTGTGGTGGGACCAAATCATACCCCCCAGGCCTGTTTCTCCCTGACCCTTATTGATTCTGGTCAGTGCTTGTGGCCTCGTCAACTCCTCACCCTCCCACACCCACCGTGCGCCTCCACAGTCTGGGCCCCCCTGCCCTGGTGCCGGGGGGCAGTAATGTTTCAATTACTGATGCCTGTTATTGTTCATGATGACAGAAGATCTTTTTGAAGACTGTGACTCTGTTTCAGAAGAGAAAATTATTCAAGGACTGCAGATTTAATATTCCATCTCATGGGATCTGAGTATCAAAAACAACTAGAAGAAGATGGAACCAAGACGGATTGTTTGGAAGAGTTTCCAGGAGGAAACCTCTTCTGCCTAACAAGAACATGGAAGTATGACTGAAGTTCACAAACCTGCATCTGTGGAGATGTTTGGTCTTCTGGAGGAAACCAGCAGAAACATCTCAGAGTCACTGAAAACCACGGTGGTGGAGGGACGAGGTCTGGACCTGGTCACATGTCAGTCACTGAGTGGACCATGAAGTCCTCTGTAGACCAGAGTCTTCTAGAGATACATGTGAGGACATCTGTGTGACAGCTGAAGATCACAGAAACTGGTCTAAGAGATGAACCAGACGTAAGTGAGCAGGAGGAGAAAATGAAGGTGGCAATTATGGATCGTGTGGGACCAAAATTTAAACTCTGTAAATGTAAAACGCATTTGGGCAAAATAAACTCCATTCATGTGGACGGAGGTGAAGGGTCACGGTCTGATAGTTGTGGTTGCTCTTTAAGCTGCTTCTTTCTGTAAATATAACAAAAAAGTCCATTTCAGAGCAGAGGACCCTTGTCTGCAGTTATGTAAAGGCATTTGGGGAATTTGTACTCTTAATTTTAGGAAATAAATAAATAACATGGCTTAATGCTTCAGATTGTCCTGTGGTCTCAGGAACACTCATAAACTAAAAGAAACCCATAATGTGTTTCAGTTTGACGTCAGCCGTCAGTCAGTTCTGAGTGGGTGTTTTTTCTGAAAGGGACCGTTTGTCACACTGTCACTTAGTCTAAACTGTTGTGATAGCAACTATTTTAAAAAAAATGAGTGATTCTGGGATGAGGAGTTGGTTGCCAAAGCAGCTGAATGTGTTGTGATTCATCCTGAAGCCTCTGGAGCAATGAAACAGCTAAATAACAGATGACTGGATTTACAACAGAAAATGTAGAAAATGGACCTTTTACTTCTCACATTTTCAAGGTCCTGTCTCGTAATCACGACATTAAATCAACAACACAACCGTGATACTTTTCTTATGCGAATGAAGCAACAAAGCCATCAGCTGAAATACCTGACTGTCAGCTTTCTGGGGAACTATCTGCAAGCCCCGCCCCTCAAACACAGATAACCAATGGCTGTTGAGCATCTGTACCACAGGGCCAGAACTCGGGGAGCACAGTTGTCACGGTTGAACACGGAGCTGCTGCATCAGGATATTATGACTAAAACATGTGACAGACTTTTTTTCTTTCTTTCTTTCTTTTTTAAAAGAAGACTATGTCTCCTTTGAAACAGTTTTAAAAAAATCATTTTTTCTGGCATCTTGAATCCATCTGTGGAAGAAGAAAATGTTCAGTTGGAGCATATTATTTAGTCCTTTTCTGAGGACATGGTTAAGGACAAATTCAGGGTTAGGAGGATGATTGTGTAAATATAGAATCTGTGTTTTATTGTTTATTACACAGTTTTTATGTGACTTTTTTAGTGTGAGAACTGTAAATATTATTTACTGATTTTCTTGACAAATGTGTATTTTAATGAGGAAACTGATTTAACTTCATTCTTTAAAAGAACCCAGACACGTTCATCTAAAGATATGGTCTTCAGCAGGAGGGTCCCCCTTATGATCCAGGTCCTGGTCCAGGTTTCTTCCCCCATTATGATCCAGGTCCTGGTCCAGGTTTCTTCCCCCTTATGATCCAGGTCCTGGTCCAGGTTTCTTCCTTCTTAAAGGGGAGTTTTTACCTGCTGTTGTTTATGTAATAATTGATCAGGGTCATGTTCTGGTCTCTGGAAACCAGCTAGAGACAACTTGTAATAGATGCTAAAAAAATCTAATTGAATTAAATTGTTCCAATTAGTGAGTTAATCGGCTCAATTTATTATGCTGACCTGCAGTTCCACCTCTGACCATCCCAGTGTCTGCCTCCACCTGTCTGTATGGATGTCTGTTGGATACTTGCTGACATCCTGACCTGCAGTCCTCATCCCCTTGGATCACCGTCTATCCATATATCACCCATATTCACAGAAGTCTAATTGGACTACTGATGATAGTTACTAATGTATCCTGTCTTGTACCTTTGACGGTGTCTCTATGTCTCTATTCTTTCTTATTTCTTGCTCTACCCGGCTGGCCTTCGGCAGGAGGGTCCCCCTCATGATCCAGGTCCTGGTCCAGGTTTCTTCCCCCTCATGATCCAGGTCCTGGTCCAGGTTTCTTCCCCCTCATGATCCAGGTCCTGGTCCAGGTTTCTTCCCCCTCATGATCCAGGTCCTGGTCCAGGTTTCTTCCCCCTCATGATCCAGGTCCTGGTCCAGGTTTCTTCCCCCTCATGATCCAGGTCCTGGTCCAGGTTTCTTCCCCCTCATGATCCAGGTCCTGGTCCAGGTTTCTTCCCTCTTATGATCCAGGTCCTGGTCCAGGTTTCTTCCCCCTCATGATCCAGGTCCTGGTCCAGGTTTCTTCCCCCTCATGATCCAGGTCCTGGTCCAGGTTTCTTCCCCCTCATGATCCAGGTCCTGGTCCAGGTTTCTTCCCCCTCATGATCCAGGTCCTGGTCCAGGTTTCTTCCCTCTTAAAGGAGAGTTTTTACCTGCCGCTGTTTATGTAATAATTGCTCTGGGGTCATGTTCTGGGTCTCTGGAAAGCGCCTAGAGACAACTTGTGTTGTAATAGACGCTGTATAAATAAAATTGAATTGAATTGAATTGAATTGAATTGAATTGAATTGAATTGAATTGAATTGAATTGAATTGAATTGAATTATAAAAGTGATCCTTCTTTCAATTATGATGAGTATAGGAAGCACTTATTTTACAGCACAGGTGCGGCTGGGCCCCTCCCTCTGCCCAGCTTCTCCCTCAGTGTGTCAGGTGTTCTTCTTTGTGGCCTTGCTGCGTTTTCTTTCAGTGATTCGTCATGCCTTGGCCGGGCTGCTGCACCGGCGTGTGCCAGCTCGCCATGGAGGATCAGGTCTGCTCGCCATACGGCTGCTTGGCCCAACGGGTTGCTGCTGTCAGCCAGGGACGCAGGAGTCACCGCTGGCCGTGGCAACTGGCCCTGCCCCCTCCCCCATCCCTGCAGGCTTTTCATCAGCTGCACTTATCTGCAGGTTAGGACTGAAAATGGAGAATAAACCCAAGAATTCACTTCACAAACAAGTTTATTCACTTACTTCTGTTTACATGTGTAACTATCCAGTCCACTGGTAAGCAGGACTTCTGCAGAACTGGAATCATGCTCCCATCGGTGCCAGGCTTCTGTGTGCTCATTACAAATTCATTTTGAACAGCTTGTTATTATCTGTGGCCTCTGGATGTGTGAATAGATTTACAAGCATTAGAGCCGAGCCTTTGTTCGGGACATGTGTGGAGGAGGTCCTGGCCCCTTTGTGTTTGCTGGTGTGCTCAAATCAGGATGCCCCCCTCCAAGACCAGCCATAAAACTCCAGCCCCAACCGTTACCTCAACAGTCTGAACAAAAGCCTTCAGGACGCACTGATGTATTGAGGGATTGTAGGAATTACAGAACAGATGATCATCATGCAGAAAGCTGCTCTACGAGTTTTTCTGGATGAGACATCTAAACTGTTTTATTTATAGCTTTCCAAGACCCCAAAACCATTTCACACACACAAAAAAAAATATCCTAGAAACAGAATATTATTAGATATACCATAAGAAAGTGTAATAAATTCAGTGCAGTAAAAATGTATGTTGTTCCTAAAATACTGCTTATGTCTTTCCCTTTTTGCAATGTGTTAACACACCAGGCAGTTTGTGGTCTATGTCATATAAAGATGTAGATAAAGGTTGACATGCTTGAAATATTATATGAAATGTAGGTATTAGAAATATAAGACTCAAACACTGAAGTTTAAATAGAAATAGGAGGAATAGGAGGAATTACTTTAGCAGGTGTCTATCCGATAAAGCTGTCACTAAATTTAGGGAGGCCGTTGCTCTTCATCTTCTTACAGAGGAACATAGTGAAGCAGTTGAGGGTTGTGACCTCGGTTCTACCTCTGCAGACGATTTCCGTGTCGGTAGCACTGCAGATGTGTTGCACTCAGCTTTAGATGTAGTTGCTCCTTTGAGAAAGAGGGTCTCTAACCATAGCCGCTTAACTCCCTGGTTTAACTCACATATTCATATGTTAAAACAGAAAGTGCGTAAAATGGAAAGAAAGTGGTACTCTAGTAGGTCTGTAGATATTTATTATGCATGGAAAGATAGTCTAATAGTGTATAAAAAAGCGCTTCGCAAAGCTAGAACAGCCTATTATTCAGTGTTAATAGAGGATAATAAAAATAACCCACGTTTTCTGTTCAGCACTGTAGCCAGGCTGACAAAGAGCCACAACTCTGTTGAGCCGTGCATCCCTGCAGCTCTCAGTAGTGAAGACTTTATGAGCTTCTTTAGCAATAAAATTGTCAGAATTAGAGAGGAAATCGGCCAGGCCCTCCCGGCAGTGGCTGTGGGAATTTCTTCAACCTCGGCGACTCCCTTATGCTCTGACCTGACTCTAGACTGTTTTGTTCCTGTTGACCTCTCTGAGCTGACCTCAGTCGTCAATGGATCTAAATCATCCACGTGTCTGTTAGACCCCATCCCAACTCGACTACTTAAAAATGTTTTCTCTCTGATTGGACCGACAATACTGAAACAGATCAACTTGTCCCTAGTCTTAGGATATGTACCACAGGCTTTTAAAGTCGCAGTAATCAAACCATTACTTAAAAAACCCTCTCTTGACCCAGACATTTTAGCTAATTATAGACCGATTTCCAACCTTCCATTTATCTCTAAAATTCTGGAAAGGGTAGTTGCAAGCCAGCTGTGTGACCATTTGTATAGAAATGATCTATTTGAAATTTTTCAGTCAGGCTTCAGAATGCATCATAGCACAGAAACAGCACTGGTTCGAGTCTCGAATGACCTTCTTATGGCCTCAGATACTGGATTAGTGTCCATACTGGTTCTGCTGGACCTCAGATAATGGGTTAGTGTCCATACTGGTTCTGCTGGACCTCAGATAATGGATTAGTGTCCATCCTGGTTCTGCTGGACCTCAGCGCTGCGTTTGATACTAAAGATCACAGCATTTTACTGCTGAGACTGAGACTGTTACTGCAGAGTATGTTGTTGGGATTAAAGGGACAGCTCTAGATTGGTTTAAATCATATCTGTCTGATAGATTCCAGTTTGTTCATGTTCATGAGGTTTCTTCCGTACAGACGAGGGTCTGCTATGGTGTCCCGCAGGGTTCAGTTCTAGGACCAATCTTGTTCAGTTTATACATGCAGCACTTGGGAAGTATTATCCGGAACCACTGCATTAATTTTCATTGTTATGCTGATGATACGCAGCTGTATCTCTCTATGAAGCTAGATGAAACAGAACCATTAGACAAACTTCAGGTGTCTTCAGGACATCAAGGACTGGATGTCCAGAAATTTTTTGCTACTAAATTCTGATAAAACAGAAGTTGTTGTTTGTGGTCCCAAACACCTTAGGAAGGGATTAGATGGTCTTGCGATGGCCTCCAGTAAAACTGTGCGAAACCTTGGTGTTATATTCGATCAGGATTTGTCATTTAAACAGCAGATTAATCAGGTTTGTAAAACTGCGTTTTTCCACCTCTGTAATATCGCAAAGATCAGGAGCATCCTCTCCCAGAGTGATGCCGAAAAACTAATTCATGCGTTCGTATCTTCTAGACTAGATTACTGTAACGTGTTGTTGGCTGGATGTCCAAGTAATTCTCTGAAGATCCTCCAGATGATCCAAAATGCAGCAGCGCGAGTGCTGACAGGAATCAACAAGAGAGACCACGTCTCTCCAGTTTTAGCTTCCCTCCATTGGCTCCCTGTAAAATTTAGAATCCAATTCAAAATTTTATTACTGGCATATAAAGTCCAAAATGGCCTAGCGCCGCGATATCTGCAAGACCTGATAGTACCGTACGTTCCTAACAGAGTTCTCCGTTCTCAGGGTGCAGGTTTACTCGTAGTTCCTAGAAGATCCAGATGTAGATTTGGAGGACGGGCTTTCTGTTATCAGGAACCATCACTCTGGAACCAACTTCCAGTTTGGGTTAAGGAGGCTGACACCACCTCCACCTTTAAAACTAAACTTAAAACATTTCTCTTTAATAAAGCATATAGTTAGTGTACATTTAGTACCTTAATGTGTCAGGGCCAGTAGTCAAAGCTGCAGCTGCAGGACCAGATTAGAGCAGCTCATCTTAAACAGCTTCGGTGTAGATATGCTGCTATAGGCCTCTGCTGCAGGGGGGCACCAACATGATCCACTGAGTGGTGCCCTTCACCTTCTCTGTTTCTCTTTGCCTTCTGTCTCTGCTTCACCTCAACCCTCATTTATTAACAATATCCCATAAACTTAATTGTGGTCCATTGTTCTGGTAGTTTTTTGTGCTTGTCTGGCCCTTCTTTTCCTCTTCTTTGCATGTCCTGCGGACCAGAACCTCAGGAGCTGCTTGCTGACCTGCAGTTCCACCTCTGACCATCCCAGTGTCTGCCTTAACCTGTCTGTGTGGATGTCTGTTGGATGCTTGCTGACACCCCGACCTGCAGTCCTCATCCCCTTGGATCACCGTCTATCCATATATCACCCATATACACAGAAGTCTAATTGGACTACTGATGATAGTTACTATTGTATCCTGTCTTGTACCTTTGACGGTGTCTCTATGTCTCTATTCTTTCTTATTTCTTGCTCTACCCGGCTGGCCTTCGGCAGGAGGGTCCCCCCTCATGATCCAGGTCCTGGTCCAGGTTTCTTCCCTCTTAAAGGGGAGTTTTTACCTGCCGCTGTTTATGTAATAATTGCTCGGGGGTCATGTTCTGGGTCTCTGGAAAGCGCCTAGAGACAACTTGTGTTGTAATAGACGCTATATAAATAAAATTGAATTGAAAAAATTGAATTGAAATAAAAACTAATCTGGGCTAAAACCAGTAAAAAAACAAAACAAAGCAAAACAAAAAAGATCTTTAAAAAACAGCCTAAAACCAGCTTAAAATCAGATTAAAAGAAAGTCTAAAACAAGTTTGAAGCCAGGCTAAAACCAGTATAAAAGCAGTCCGAAGCCAGGCTAAAACAAGTCCAAAACCAATATAAAACCAGTCCAAACCGATATAAAACCAGTCCAAAACCAATATAAAACCAGTCCAAACCAATATAAAACCAGTCTAAAACCAGTCCAAAGCCAGGCTAAAATCAGTACAAAACTAGTATGAAAACCAATACAAAACCAAAATAAACCAGTATAAAACCAGCTTCAAATCAGGTAAAAACCAGTTTAAAACCAGTCTTAAGCCAGGCTAAAACCAGTACAAACCAAATGTAAAACCAGTCCAAAACCAATATAAAACCAGTCCAAACCAATATAAAACCAGTCCAAACCAATATAAAACCCGTCTAAAACCAGTCTCAAACCAGTATAAAACCAGTATAAAACCAGTCTAAAATTAGTATAAAACCAGTACAAACCAAATATAAAACCAGTCCAAAACCAATATAAAACCAGTCCAAAAGCAGTATAAAACCAGTCCAAACCAATATAAAACCAGTATAAAACCAGTATAAAAGCAGTCCAAAGCCAGGCTAAAACCAGTCCAAACCAAATATAAAACCAGTCCAAAACCAATATAAAACCAGTCCAAACCAATATAAAACCAGTCTAAAACCAGTCCAAAGCCAGGCTAAAACCAGTACAAAACTAGTATGAAAACCAATACAAAACCAAAATAAACCAGTATAAAACCAGCTTCAAATCGGGTAAAAACCAGTTTAAAACCAGTCTTAAGCCAGGCTAAAACCAGTACAAACCAAATATAAAACCAGTCCAATACCAAATATAAAACCAGTACAAACCAATATAAAACCAGTCCAAACCAATATAAAACCCGTCTAAAACCAGTCTCAAACCAGTATAAAACCAGTACAAACCAAATATAAAACCAGTCCAAAACCAATATAAAACCAGTACAAACCAATATAAAACCAGTCCAAACCAATATAAAACCAGTATAAAACCAATATAAAACCAGTCCAAAACCAATATAAAACCAGTCCAAACCAATATAAAACCAGTATAAAACCAGTCCAAACCAATATAAAACCAGTATAAAACCAGTCTAAAACCAGTATAAAAGCAGTCCAAAGCCAGGCTAAAACCAGTCCAAACCAAATATAAAACCAGTCCAAAACCAATATAAAACCAGTCCAAACCAATATAAAACCAGTCCAAAACCAATATAAAACCAGTCCAAACCAATATAAAACCAGTCCAAACCAATATAAAACCAGTATAAAACCAGTCCAAAGCCATGCTAAAATCAGTACTTCGAGCCGGATCCCAACAAACCAAGGAGTCCAGCAGGTGTGGTGGACTTCAAGGAAACTGTGGACGTTTATAAATTTCAAGACTGATCTGACGGGAGAACCGAAGGAAGACAGAGTCGGTAAGTGAAATATTGTTGTGTTACCCTGAAAGAATAGGGTGTTGAGGGACGACGGAGTCCAATAAAGTCTGTGTTAAAGGCCGTGGAATTCTAGACACTGACGGTAAAAGAGGGACGACGGAGTCCGATAAAGTCCGTGAGAAAATACGTGAAAATTCTAGATACTGACGGTAAAAAGAGAAAAATAGACGGCGGAACCGATAAAGTCCGTGAGTAAAGTGACGTCATTTCTGTGTTGAGTGATTGTGAGTGTGACTGGAGATACAAAACCACCAGGTATTTTGTCTCATGTAAACCAGTAGGAATGTAAACAGCAACCTGTTGTGGAAGCAGAGGCCAGAATCCTTCACTCGAGAGTCGAGTAGAAGTGAGGATTACCACTTCAGGTGATTTAATTGCTGTCCTACTGACAAAAAATCCAGGTGTTAGAATACCCTAGGTATTGAGACCTGGACTAAAACATCTAAAAATAAAAATATAAATAAATAAATAAATAAAAAAATGGGGAAGTGGATCAGTAAAATCGACCATAAAAGAAGATTGGTTTGTGAGGACTGGAAATACATGCAGAAAAAAGATCCGAAGTCAATAAAATACCTGAACCTGTGGATCAGTAAATATGGTTTTAAGGGAACTCTAAACTCACAGAAATAGTTGAACTGCAGGATAAGATAACTATTGACACAAAACGGAACCCCAAGAAGATGCTGAAGCTCGGATTCGGGGAGAGCCAGATATGGTTGAACGAGGCGAAGTGGCGTGAACAAGGAGAAGGGAGGGGGGACTGTAGGCAGAAAAAACCTGAGGTCATGTTTTACAAAACAGACGAGGCAGGGTCTGTACAGAGAAGACAGGAAGAGGGAAAAACGGACGACGATAACAGAATTCTTTCTCACAGTATCCCAATCCATCCACTGTTACCGCCTCCTAATCTTGAACTGAACAACACACCTACTTCTCCGCCAGCTGCTGACACTATTCCTCTCATTGAAGCTGCAAATCCTGACACTGACGATGTTAAAAAGGCTGAAGAAGGCCTGACCTCCCATGGGGAGGATGTGGAGGGATCTGTCTGTGACGTGGAGGACCTCGGACGGTCCTGCCACCTTGATGAGGGAGAGGTCCAGCGGGTTTGGATGACTGCTCTGGGCAGTGACTGGCGTCATGTCGGAGGTGACTGGGACCCCCAGTATGACGGTAATGTTTTGGATCCAGATAAAATGCAGCTGCGACGCAGAGTGAAGGAACTCGGTGACAGAACAAAACAACGTTTCAACGCTTCATCTGTCTTCACAGTGGTGGACATCAGGAACAGTGGTGGACATCAGGAACAGTGGTGGACATCCGGAACAGTGGTGGACATCAGGAACAGTGGTGGACATCAGGAACAGTGGTGGACATCAGGAACAGTGGTGGACATCAGGAACAGTGGTGGACATCAGGAACAGTGGTGGACATCCGGAACAGTGGTGGACATCAGGAACAGTGGTGGACATCAGGAACAGTGGTGGACATCAGGAACACTGTTTTCTCTGTCCCCATTCATAAAGACAGCCGATCTTGGTTTGGTTTCAGATTTCTGGATGGAAGAAGAAAGAAGAAGAAAAAAAAAGATCTGTACAAATGGGCTGCTGTGTGAGCCATGATGATGATCATGTCTCAACAGGAGGGAAGGGGTCAGAGGTCATTTGGATTGAAAACTCCGATAGGAAAGGTGAGCCAAAGTCTGATAATAGGTGGATTCAGACATTTAGAGTCTGAATAGACCCGAAAGTCAGTGAAGCATTTCAAGACACCTGACCAAGTAGAGGAGATAATAATTCAATCGAAATGACACCAAATGGGTAAGAAATGCTGCAGGATGCTGGATGGTGACTTTATTCCTCATCCTGAGTTTTTGTTGTTGTAGTCACCCTGTTGCTTCCTGTTTCAGTGAATCCTGATATCTCAGCTGAAGAACTGACGACTGTCTGCCGTAACATCAAGAAGCCTTCGGAGAACCAAGAGATCCAGCAGCTCCACTTGGTCCTCTGACAACGATCCCACATACATGGATGTCATCAGATCTCCACGAGGTGTCAGATGAGTATAAATTTGTAGACCAGATAGCAGCAGGATTTGAGTCCTCTGTTTGGTGCACGTTAAACAAAAATGAACAACATCTATTACAATGTTCAGAAATTAGGAATCTGGACACAGAACGGGTTCGAGGCTGTATTTGGACAGCTGTCTGCCACGTCTCTTATGACTTTCCAGAACAGGATTGTCCTGGAGAAGGGAGGTGTGAGTGTGTGTGTGTGTGTGCCATGTTTGGAAAACAGTGTTGCACTTCTGATAACGCCGCAGATGGTAGTCGTACCAAGGTCATACGAGGGCTGCAGACCCTGAATGGTGAAAGTGCTGAGGAACACTCCGGTGTTGACACCTCCATGTGGGACTCCTGGCTGGATGCGTGTGGCGAGTACGGAACCGTAGTATCTTCTGTACTAGTCTCCATCGCTGTATTTTCAGCATTTCTGACATTGTGTGGTTGTTGTTGCATCCCGATGTCTGCGTGCACTGCTGAACCGACTGATGACCACAGCCGTCTCACCGTGGAAGACCGTGTGGCACAAACGTATCTGATTTTGGGTCTTGACTCTGATAGTGATGATGAAAATGATCATGATGAAATTTTCTTTGATAATGATGATATTAATATCTCTTTTTTTGCCTTATAGAAACCCCTCTGAGCGTAAATGTCTTTGTTCTCATGAAAAATGACTCCATGACTGAAGACCACCTGAAGTGGTCTTGGACGGCGAACAAAGATTGTGTTAAAGCAGGAGGGAATGATAGGTTTAAACTTTAACACACTCATTGTTATTTTACGCTCTGTATACTGCTTGTCTTATAAGATAGTTGTACACGTCAGAGAATATATCTTGTACAAGTTGCTTATCTTCATGTCATCTGTGACCTCCTTATTTTCAATAAAAGCCTTAAGAGGCCATCAGAGGGGGTGCGGACAGAGACAAGAGCAGCTGAGATGAGTTCTCTGTCCGTCCTCCGTGCTGATGAATGAAAACTTACTGACTTTGTCTTTCTTCCTTATTGTGTGTTTAATAAATGTTAGGTCGTTTAAACCTGACACACACCTAAAACACCTGACACACCGGACACACCTGACACACCTGACACACCTGACACACCTGGCACACCTGACACACCTGGCACACCTGATACACCTGACACACCTGACACACCTGACACACCTAATACACCTGACACACCTGACACACCTGACACACCTGACACACCTGACACACCTGATACACCTGACACACCTGGCACACCTGACACACCTGATACACCTGACACACCTGACACACCTGACACACCTGACACACCTGATACACCTGACACACCTGACACACCTGACACACCTGATACACCTGACACACCTGACACACCTAAAAAACCTGACACACCTGACACACCTGACACACCTGACACACCTGATACACCTGACACACCTGACACACCGGACACACCTAAAAAACCTGACACACCTGAAACATCTGACACACCTGACACAGCTAACAGACCTAACACACCTGACACACCTGGCACACCTGACACACCTGACACACCTGATACACCTGACACACCTGACACACCTAACACACCTGACACACCTGATACACCTGACACACCGGACACACCTAAAAAACCTGACACATGTTGTGAGGTGAAACCTTTTTCTTTTTGTGGTGTTGTTTGCATGTTTTTGTGTTGATGTTTCACCTCCGAGAGGGAATCCCAGATTGGACACACCTGGTGCCCAATCAGCAAATTGACAGGCCTGCCTTCAAAGCTGGAACTGGTGGTGAGAGAGGGAGAAGACAGCTGGAAGTGGTGGAAAGAGACGACAGTCCAGGGAGTGCGGTCGCTGGTGGAGTCACAGGAGAGACTGAGTCTTCACCAAGACAAGGGGCTGCGAGGCGGCGTACATGTAGGGGCAGGGTGAGGAGCCCTGCCAGCGTGTGAGTACCCTTGTCTTACCCGGTGGTCGTCTCGTCCTGCAAGAAGTCAGACCTGCCCACAACTGAAAACTTGGATACTGGCAGGACCTTTTTGTTGCAGGTGGACATTCGGAGGAGCAGCCTGATCTACATGCCGGGAGCGAATGAAAGGCGTGGCCGGAGGATAAGGACGGGATTGTGGCCGCCTGCAGGATCTGCCTTCCCCGCATTTTGATGGACATTTTATATTTGTTTTAAATATTTTTTTATGGGGCTCCCCTCTAAGAGTTTTTAGCTGCTTTTGATCACTATTTTAATCGTTTTGGTAATAGTTTTAGCTTTGTCTTGCCGTGGCTTGCTGTGGGTGAACCATTAAAGTGTGATTATAAAACGATCCTCCTTCCTATAGTTTGTTGTGTGGTGCTCTTCCCCTGGTCCTAAAAATCTGCAGTAATCTAGTAGCCCCCCCCCCCATTGTAACAAGGGTGGGGCCCGACACACACCTGACACACCTAACATATCGGACACACCTGACACACCTAACAGAGCACCTTCGTTTTAACATAAAGATTCATATGGTTTGCTAAGCGTACTAAGAGGCTCCTTTGCTGGTTTTCAGTTGGCATAGAAGGTTCTGGGTTTGTCTAAATGGGTTTGAGGGTGAAGCTTTGCTAAGCAGCTATCTTCACCTCTAGTTGAAGCTTCTATCCAGGACACCAGGTGGTCTGCCTCTAGATTCTGAACTTCTACCTCCTGCAGCAGCTGGATCCTTTGGTTGAGCAAGGTCCACTTCAGACCATATTAAGATCCTTCTAAGTTGACTTACCTAACCACTAGCCAACATGGTCTGAAACGAGGACCAGCAGAGCTCCACTGAGACCTGCATCACCCGGCTCTCCGCTCACGCCCTGGTCTGGTCGGCTGCAGCTGTGACCTGGGCTCGCCAGCGGTGAGCTGAGGGATGCTGAGGGATTGTTTCAGATGTGTTTTTGGGAGCAGCAGCTGAAATGAGGATGTTTGGACAGATTGGACCAGAACAAATGCCAGGTAAAATCTGTAAACACCGTGGCTGGTATAAGCTAGACCAGCGAAGCTGGTCGATTGAACTGAGGTGGGCGTGTCCCAGCGTCCAGTCCATGTCAACGTGCTGACTAACGCAGCTGATTTCCATCACTGCAGCTGTATACTTTCTATTTTCAGCTTGTGTTACTTTGAGGTTTCTGTCCTGGTGTCTTCCTCAGTCTTCCTGTAGGTTTTTCTTCTTTCACCTTCACATTTAGATGGTTCTCCAGCGTTCAGACACAGCTGAAGGAGCACAACCGCAGTCCAGCTGCAGAACCTTTTTGAAGGACTTTTGCATCCTTGCAGATTCAGCTGGCAGATCTCTTGTCTCCACTTTCTCCACCTGTTTCAGCTCATTTTCAATTTACTTAACCTTAAACTTAATTGTCATTAATAGGAACAAAGGGTTTTTGTTTTGATGTCACATAGGAACTCTGCACAGGATGTAGAACTTTAACTTCTGCAGTCACATGTCCTCACAACAAAGATCTGGAAGCAGCAAACACTTCAAGCCTGATCTGCTCTTGGAAGCCAGTGTTCCCAGTTTGTGTGGTCCTTCTCCGGCCTCACACACCAACAGCAGCCGGTCTGGAAAACGCCCCAGGGTTTATTTGACTTACCGGCCGTGTTTACTCGGCCTGCTCCTGCTCTTCTCTCCTAGTCATCTTTTGTGTGTGGCTGATAGAGATAAGAGGAGGCGTGTGCAGGGCAGCAGCTGACAGAGGGCAGCCGTGATGGAGGCGAGAGTTTACAATCTGAGGCAGCTGCTGTGATGTAAGACGGCTCAACTCACCACAAAAACCCTCTGATTGGAGCGTATTAGACAAATACAACCTCAGATGAACAACAACATAGAACGTTCTCTCTATACCCTATCACGTTTAACGAAGAGGAAGTCAAATCTTGTGGGCAAATCTAAGTACCTCCTTACTGTTTCCTCAGGATTCAAGAGCTGCAAGCAGGTGCTGCTGACCTTCATATACTGATCATCAGCAGCTGTGCAGACCTCTAGAAAAGTTGATGATTTTGCAGTTTGTTGGAGTGTAGCAGTCACACTACACCAAGAGGGAAAGACATCAGCAATGGCCAAAGAAAGGCAAATATTTCTGTCGAGAAAGGGTTATAAAACATTTTCCAATGTATTTGGAGTGAAATGTTCTACAATGAGAAAGATTATTCACAAGTGGAAATCACTTGAGACAGTTGTCAACCTTCCTTGGAGTGGACGTCCCAGCAGATTTTCCATAAGATCAGAGTGTGTGATGCTCAGAGAAAAGCAAT
Source organism: Xenentodon cancila (assembly GCA_014839995.1). Taxonomy (NCBI): domain Eukaryota; kingdom Metazoa; phylum Chordata; class Actinopteri; order Beloniformes; family Belonidae; genus Xenentodon; species Xenentodon cancila. The sequence goes on along the minus strand of CM026209.1, from coordinate 698,454 downwards.
CCCACAGTCTACAGAGCGTCACTGAACATGTTAGATGTTCAAGTACATGACATGACAGTCAGAAGAAGAGCTTCCAGGAGAAGACCTTATCTGTCTAACAAGAACATGGAGGCAGGACTGAGGTCCACAAACCTGCATCTGAACAAACCAGCAGATTTCTGGAACAACGTCCTCTGGACAGATGAGACCAAAGTGGAGATGTTTGGTCTGAATGTTCAGGACCATGTTTGGAGAAAACCAGCCACCTGTTTATTATCTCTGTAAAGAGTCTTAGGTGGATGTTTTCCCTGTAATTCTGTGTCATAAATGAGCTACTAAGTCCTTCAGTCCAGGTCCAAGTGCAGCTTTTGCGTCCGTGTGTCAGCTGCTGCAGGTAAACACAAACACAGCCAGTGTAACGTTATCGCACTAACAGCATTACAGAGCTGAGCACGTCTGATTACAGCAGACAAATCCAATCACTACGTGTCATGTTCACATCTGAAAGCGAGTCATGTGATGTGAAGAAAACACAGCAGCAGATCTGATAAGAAGAAACACCAACAGGACATCAGGGACGAGAAAACAAAGTTAGAGGAAGAATCTGTCTCATGTTCAGGGGCAAAGCTGGACTTTTCATCTGTCAGGCTGTTGACCCGTCACAGAAAGCAGGTTTCAGAGTTTCACTTGATCTGATGAACCATGAAGACTTTGGTTTGGGAGAACCTGAGAGCTGTCTTAACTAGAAACCTTGTTTGTTCCAAAATTCATGAAAACATTACAATTTTGTAAATCTGATGGCAGCAACAAGTCCCAAAAATGATGGAACAAGGACAACAGAAGTTTGGAAAAGTGGTGGTGTTGGTGGTAGTGGGGGTGGTGGTAGTGTTGGTGGTGATGTTGGTGGTGGTGTTGGTGTTTGGTGGCGATATTGGCGGCGGTGTTGGTGTTGGTGGTGATGTTGGTGGTGTTGTTGTTGTTGTTGTTGGTGGTGATGTTGGTGGTGTTGTTGTTGTTGGTGGTGGTGTGGATGGTTGAACCTTTTGAATATCCATAAGTTCTAGACTGTTGTCAGAAAACAGCTTCTTAAAAACGACACTAAAGATAAATCACGTAAACTGGGTTATAGTTTATATTGGTACATTAAATAAAAGCTTTTTCTGGTGGTTCAGAACAAAAAGCAAAAATAGTGACAGTTTACAAACAACACATTGATGAGCAGAAAAGCTGTGAGACGTTTTACATTTCACAAAAAGGACTTGTTTTTTTTGGGGGGGTTTTACACCTTTACATTCACAAGAAACATCCAAGACAAACTCATCTGCTCTTCAGTTTGGGTTTTATTTTTGGACATTTAGCAAAATACACAGAGACATCTGAAATACTACCAAATAAAATAAATAAAATCAGATACAAAACATGATTGTACTTTTATTTAGAAAGACAGTAGTCACCGATTGATTTAAAGAATCACTTAAGTTCAAGAAAACAAAATGATTTAGAAAGAAGACGAGGAAACTGAGCAGCACCACAACAACGAACACTTGACACAAATAATTTAATAAATACGTAAATGGAGGAAACCGATTACATATGCCGTATACTGGTAACAACAAAGGTTTTCTGGACCGTGATGATGATCAGCTGACTGATCAATAAGATCATGGAGCCTTTAAGGCAGTTTTACAGCAAAAACTTCTAATCTGAAGGCATCTGCGGCTACGCTAAACACTGCTGGTTCGAGGCCGCAGCTGCCGATCCGCGGATCTCCGATCCGCAGCTGCCGATCCGCGGATCGCTGATCCACAGCTACAGTAAAGCTACAGATAAAGAGGGGTCTACTTGGGACTGCAGCCCCCCCACCCCGGTCTACAAAGAATGTGTTCAGAGAAAAATCCAGAAGAATCGCACTGGTTTCAAGCACGCAGCCTCCAGCGTGATGAAGTGTCCTTGAGCAAGGCAACAAATCAGGCTGCTGACGCGGGGACTGACAGTGACGACGTTTAAAAAGTTCATCACATTTTCTTCTAATAAGGTGCTTCTGTCGGAATGTGAAGGTTTTTCTTCAAGTAAAACTCCAGACTGACAAAAACAAGGTTTTAAATATTTACTTTTTATTTTCATCAGACAATTAAGGTTTTAGAAGAGACATTTCATACCTGCAACAGTTTGAGGTCAGGTATGAAAAACCTCATCTAAAACCTCTGTTGTCTGATGAAAATAAAATATAAATATTGTGTCATAGAGGACTAAATGAACCTGATCAACTAAGCTTCAGGAATGTGGAAAATGCCCATTTCAGTGCATTGGAGGCGGAGCTGCTGCAGCTGGAAAGGTGTTTCCACGTCAGGTGTGACGTTTTCACACCTGTATAAAGTTTAGAAAATTACAAATTTAAAATTCACAAACACACACATTTGTGAGATAAAAGTGTTTGTGGTTTGCCCTCAAATTTGCGTTGATGAATTATCTAATTCTGGTTTTGTCTCATAATTTTTTCAAGTTTATAAAATCAGAAATGCTGAGTCATTTTACTAACAAATTTTGAAATGAATTAAGCCAGTAACTTCTAAGCTTTTCTTGCAAATTTGAAGTTTAGAACTTATTCCTAGAAACTTTATTTATTTTACAAATTTGGAAGATTTATAAAGTCACGTTTCTGAGTTTAATTTCTAAAATGATAAGAAAATCCTGAGTTTTCACCTGTAAATTTACAGATATATTCTGACTGATTTGTCACTTCTCAAAGTCACAATTTTAATGTTTTTTAATTAAAATTATTTTAAGTTAATACTCTGATTCTTGGTCTTCTCAGCATATCTGTGAGATCATAAATTCATTAATTTTAATGACCAAATTATTAAGTAACATTTTCTGAGATTTATTTTTATTCATTTTGTTTTTTTCTTTGTTTTTGTTTTCTTTTCTTGGAATTTTACAATTAATAAAAAGTATTCTTTTTTTTATTAATTTTCTCAAATGGCCCTGATTCAGTTACAACTGATGTTGCACATCTGTTGCTGAAACCGCCCAGGTGACCGCCCAGGTGGGGGTCAGCAGGCGGGGCGCAGCGACACCTGCAGCAGCACCACCTGCCGGTTCTCGGAGGGGTGACACTTGTTGATGTGTCTCGTGAGTCCCGGGGAGCTGTGGAGGAGGGCAGGGCAGTACTTGCACGCGTACAAGTGGGAGGCGTGCAACAGGCGCGCGTGCCGCTCCTGGCTGCCTCTGCTGCTGAACTTCTCCCCGCACACGGGACACACGTGGCACGTGGGCGCGCCCAGGTTGAGCGGTGAGGCGCTGCTCTCGGGCGCGTCATTGTGCTCCGCCAGGTGTTTCCTCGGGTGTGCGGGGCGCCGGGACCGATTCCCGCAGCGGCCGTCCTCAGAGCCGGACTCGGACGGCGGGGGGCTGGGGGAGTTCCGGTCGCTGTTGTTACCGTCCTCCATTTGGGCTCCGCTCTGCGGGGGGGTCCGGGGCTTGTGCCAGCGGCGGTGGGAGGCCAGGTTGGCGGGACAGCTGAACTGCTTGTCGCAGTCGGGGCAGCGGTACTCCACCCGGACGATCCTGGAGCAGCGGTGCTGGGCCAGAGCTAGCGGGTCCGCGTAACCCCCCCGGCAAAGCTGGCACACGAACTCCCCCGCAGCCTGCCGCTCCCCCCCGGCCGGTTGAGATCCGGGGAGCTCCTCTTTTATCCTGAGCCCCAGAACCGGGGAGGTGGTGACGTCATCCTCAAAGTGCAGCTTCCGGTTCGCTTTGGTTTTCTTTGGGGGGGGCTTACTTCTTCGTTTGGACCCTGCGGGTAGAACCGGGTCCACGTGGCCGCAGGGAGGATCCGGTGTGGGAAAAGACTCTGCGGAGACCGGGGATCCGAGGCTGAAACGGGCCCCCAGGTACGAGCGCTCGTGGTCGTGGCTAACGGGGCGGGTGGGACTGTGGAGCGCGTGGAACATCCCCTCCGGGATCCCGAACTGCACGAGCTCGCGGTCCGGAGCCGCCGCCCCGCACAGAGGAGTTGCGGCGCGCTCCGGGAGGGAGGAGAGCAGCGGCATCTGGGCGCGCGCCTCCGCGGCGGGCTGCTCAGCGTCCTCGTCATCGGAGCGGTGCCGGTAAGACAGCGGGGGGGTCTTCCTGCTCCTCTTTACCAGGAACCCTCTGGGCATGTTCACGCGCGGAGCTGAAGGCACTGCTGTGGGGGGGCAGGTCCACGCTGCTCGCCGACTCGAACATCAGCTGTTCTCTTCAGAGGTGTGGACGCCCCCACGCAGCTTCACTGTTTTAAGGAGACAGGACAACACCGCTGACGCCCCCCTCCTTGTTGCCTCATGACCAACCAATCAGATCATAGCCAGGTTCCCGTGGACGTGGGGAGGCGGGGGGGGGCTGATGGACGAGCAGATGTACCTGAGGGGGTTTATTGTACCACCACACACACGCCCCGACCCGGACACACGCCACGAGCCTGCTGCTTTTACGGTCTGATGAGTTTGTTGGAAATGTGCACGTGCCTTGGCTTTGTGTGTGTATATATATATATATATATATATATATATATATATATATATATATATATATATATATATATATTAACAGGGAGAGTGAAAACGTAAATTTTACGTTATTGTTGTCTATGTTAAGATGATATTTTTCCAAATTCCAATAATACAGGAGCAGATAATTGTCCTTACTTTGAACAAATGACGGTTGTTGTATTATTATACATCAAAAACATGTCCTGAAAGTGTAGAGAGACAAACGAGGAACAACTGATGTTGATGATGATTTGAAGTGTTCTAACTAATTTAACATCTCGTGTTTTCGAGCAGTTTTTATTACACATATTTACATCCAGGTTCAAAAAATAATTTGGTTTCATGTCCGTGACTTACCTGGGGGGGGGGGTACATTTATTTATAATATGAAGCATAGACTTTTGTTTGACAGTCGTGTCAGCCAGTGACTAACCATCATCACCTCTCAGCTGGAGGTGTCCGGTTCGTCCTCATCAGCCGGTTGTCCTCACCAGCCGGTCGTGTCCGGTTCGTCCTCACCAGCCGGTCGTGTCCGGTTCGTCCTCATCAGCCGGTTCGTCCTCACCAGCCGGTCGTGTCTGGTTCGTCCTCACCAGCTGGAGGTGCCCGGTTCGTCCTCACCAGCCGGAGGTGTCCGGGTCTTCTTGACCAGCAGGTCGTGTCCGGGTCGTCCTCACCAGCCGGTCGTCCTCACCAGCTGGAGGTGCTCGGTTCATCCTCACAAGCTGGTCGTGTCTGGGTCGTCCTTACCAGCCGGTCGTGTCCGGGTCGTCCTCACCGGCCGGTCGTGTCCGGGTCGTCCTCACCGGCCGGAGGTGTCCGGTTCGTCCTCACCAGCCGGAGGTGTCCGGTTCGTCCTCACCAGCCGGTCGTGTCCGGTTCGTCCTCACCAGCCGGTCGTGTCCGGTTCGTCCTCACCAGCCGGAGGTGTCCGGGTCTTCTTGACCAGCAGGTCGTGTCCGGGTCGTCCTCACCAGCCGGTCGTCCTCACCAGCTGGAGGTGCTCGGTTCATCCTCACAAGCTGGTCGTGTCTGGGTCGTCCTTACCAGCCGGTCGTGTCCGGGTCGTCCTCACCGGCCGGTCGTGTCCGGGTCGTCCTCACCGGCCGGAGGTGTCCGGGTCGTCCTCACCGGCCGGAGGTGTCCGGTTCGTCCTCACCAGCCGGAGGTGTCCGGTTCGTCCTCACCAGCTGGTCGTGCCCGGTTCGTCCTCACCAGCTGGAGGTGCCCGGTTCGTCCTCACCAGCTGGAGGTGTCCGGTTCGTCCTCACCAGATGTAGATGTCCGGGTCTTCTGCACCAGCCGGACGTGTCCGGTTCGTCCTCACCAGCCGGTCGTCCTCACCAGCTGGAGGTGTCCGGTTCGTCCTCACCAGCTGGAGGTGCCCGGTTCGTCCTCACCAGCCGGTTGTGTCCGGTTCGTCCTCACCAGCCGGTCGTCCTCACCAGCTGGAGGTGTCCGGTTTGTCCTCACCAGCTGGAGGTGTCCGGTTCGTCCTCACCAGCCGGTTGTGTCCGGTTCGTCCTCACCAGCCGGTCGTCCTCACCAGCTGGAGGTGTCCGGTTCGTCCTCACCAGCTGGAGGTGTCCGGTTCGTCCTCACCAGCCGGTTGTGTCCGGTTCGTCCTCACCAGCCGGTCGTCCTCACCAGCTGGAGGTGTCCGGTTTGTCCTCACCAGCTGGAGGTGCCCGGTTCGTCCTCACCAGCCGGTCGTGTCCGGTTCGTCCTCACCAGCTGGAGGTGCCCGGTTCGTCCTCACCAGCTGGAGGTGCCCGGTTCGTCCTCACCAGCTGGAGGTGCCCGGTTCGTCCTCACCAGCTGGTTGTCTCCGGTTCGTCCTCACCAGCTGGTTGTCTCCGGTTCGTCCTCACCAGCGGGAGGTGCCCGGTTCGTCCTCACCAGCTGGTTGTGCCCGGTTCGTCCTCACCAGCTGGTTGTGTCCGGTTCGTCCTCACCAGCTGGTCGTGTCCGGTTCGTCCTCACCAGGTGGTTGTGTCCGGTTCGTCCTCACCAGCTGGAGGTGCCCGGTTCGTCCTCACCAGCTGGTTGTCTCCGGTTCGTCCTCACCAGCTGGTTGTGTCCGGTTCGTCCTCACCAGCTGGAGGTGCCCGGTTCGTCCTCACCAGCTGGTTGTGTCCGGTTCGTCCTCACCAGCTGGAGGTGTCCGGTTCGTCCTCACCAGGTGGTTGTCTCCGGTTCGTCCTCACCAGCTGGTTGTCTCCGGTTCGTCCTCACCAGCTGGTTGTGTCCGGTTCGTCCTCACCAGCCGGTCGTCCTCACCAGCTGGAGGTGTCCGGTTTGTCCTCACCAGCTGGAGGTGCCCGGTTCGTCCTCACCAGCCGGTCGTGTCCGGTTCGTCCTCACCAGCTGGAGGTGCCCGGTTCGTCCTCACCAGCTGGAGGTGCCCGGTTCGTCCTCACCAGCTGGAGGTGCCCGGTTCGTCCTCACCAGCTGGTTGTCTCCGGTTCGTCCTCACCAGCTGGTTGTCTCCGGTTCGTCCTCACCAGCGGGAGGTGCCCGGTTCGTCCTCACCAGCTGGTTGTGCCCGGTTCGTCCTCACCAGCTGGTTGTGTCCGGTTCGTCCTCACCAGCTGGAGGTGTCCGGTTCGTCCTCACCAGCTGGTCGTGTCCGGTTCGTCCTCACCAGGTGGTTGTGTCCGGTTCGTCCTCACCAGCTGGAGGTGCCCGGTTCGTCCTCACCAGCTGGTTGTCTCCGGTTCGTCCTCACCAGCTGGTTGTCTCCGGTTCGTCCTCACCAGCTGGTTGTGTCCGGTTCGTCCTCACCAGCTGGAGGTGCCCGGTTCGTCCTCACCAGCTGGTTGTGTCCGGTTCGTCCTCACCAGCTGGAGGTGTCCGGTTCGTCCTCACCAGGTGGTTGTCTCCGGTTCGTCCTCACCAGCTGGTTGTCTCCGGTTCGTCCTCACCAGCTGGTTGTGTCCGGTTCGTCCTCACCAGCTGGAGGTGTCCGGTTCGTCCTCACCAGCTGGTCGTGTCCGGTTCGTCCTCACCAGGTGGTTGTGTCCGGTTCGTCCTCACCAGCTGGAGGTGCCCGGTTCGTCCTCACCAGCTGGTTGTGTCCGGTTCGTCCTCACCAGCTGGAGGTGCCCGGTTCGTCCTCACCAGCTGGAGGTGCCCGGTTCGTCCTCACCAGCTGGAGGTGCCCGGTTCGTCCTCACCAGCTGGAGGTGCCCGGTTCGTCCTCACCAGCTGGAGGTGTCCTTGGTGAGCAGGCTATGAGTGCTTCTTGTCCCTGCAGCGAAGTGCAGCTCGGTGTTTAGAACTACGGTCAGCACACAAACAACGGGATCAGAATACAGGACCTGTCTCTCCTTTTTTACGTCTTTAGGTCAACCTCGGGTGGTACAAAAAAGAGGTGATCTAATTTTGTGCCTTTCTGGACAATGACTATTGACTATGACTACAACAAGACCAACAAAAGGGGGAAATGTTCCACAAAGAAATTCCAGTATGTAAGCACCCTTTGAGTGACATGCAGTGGGCGTGTCCCCCTCTGCTTCCAGTGAAACATGATAACATGATAGCTGCCACACCATGAAAAAGTACTTTTTAAAAAAATGTACTATTAATATTTTACAGTATATGCTAAGGTTAAGGCTAAGAGGCATCAAAACCGTTCTTCACAAGACCAATGTGTCACATGACCGATGCTTGTCCATTGTATTTTAACAGGCGTTACAGCTTAGACTAATTAACTTCGGACAAAACAGTAGTTCACATGAGCCACGAGTTTTGAAGCCTATTTTTCTTCCTACAGGGGACAGTCGTATTGGTCGGAAGCTGATGGGAACACCTCACCAGATATCTGTCAAAGGTAGCTTTGGCTCCCAGCTCCTTTAGCAGATCCCATCGGTCCCATCGGACATTTACAGCAGAATACACCACTGAACATGTTGACTCGATACTGAAATCAAAAATGACTGCTGACGCTGGATTTGTATAAACACATAAACGTCGGTTGCTTTGGCTAAGTGCAGCAGCATGACGGTTACAGACGAGGAAGTGATCATGGCCAGCCACTGGCTAAGCTGACTGTCAATCAATAATGTTAGAAATACAGTTAATGCCCTAATAAGTTCTCCCGACATGGTCAGGCCCCCCTCTTATTATCTTTAAATTAAGAATCTTATGTTCTGTTGGATCTGTATTCATAGCACATCCGGCCCTAGTGGTCAGGTGCGGAACTGCAGGCCTGCAGGATACGAAAGGACAAGTGGAACCATTTACTGTTTTTGTCTTGTTACGATGTTTTCTCTACGCTGCGGTGGCAGAATTATATTTTGTTTATATCAAAATGGGCTTCTGGGGATTTAAGCTGAAGTTTTTCCCTTTTGCTGGGTAGACTGTATGTATCATGGTTTGTGAGATTAAAAATGACATGAGTGTGTTTCTTCTGTGCGTGGTGCCAGCGTCACTCATCAAGAAGAGGTTCTGAAACTGAAGACATCCAAAGATCTCAGAAAACCAACAAAGGCTGAGGTTATACGTCGGACAAATGAGTGAACAGAAATCCTGAAAAGCCCTGCAGCATGTGTCTTGGCGTGACAGTTAACTCCACACATGCATCCGTCATTCCCAACATACATCATTAATGAGGGGGTTCTGCTTTACATCACAATGGTGGCGCTGGTGCAAGCTGCAGACCCACCATGACTGAAAAGGAAACTGCATAGTTAAGTAACAAAAGAGTAGAGTTGGGGGTCTCCAATACAGTGGTCTGGCTCCCAGACACCGTCGGCGCGTGCTGTGTAATCAGTGTGTTCGTTCTAGACATCCAAATGGGCCAAACCGAGATTATCTGCTGGTTAAAACATAAAACCCAACTGCTGTGGGTCAATCTGACCTGGATACGAGTCACAGGGTGTCAGGGGGGCTGGTGCTGAACCCAGGAGAGAAAAAAAAACCTGACGTTTCAGAGCAGGCAAACTCAGAACCTTTCCAGACCGACTCGGAACCTTCCTAAACCAACTCGGAACCCTCCCAGATTGACTTGGTAACTTCCCAGATTAACTCAGAACCTTTCCAGATTAACCCGGAACCATCACAGACCCTCATGGAACCCTCCCAGACTAACTCAGAACCCTCCCAGATTGACTTGGTAACTTCCCAGATCAACTCAGAACCTTCCCAGATCAACCTGGAACCCTCCCAGACTGACTCGGAACCTTCCCAGGTCAATTCAGAACCTTTCCAGATCAACCTGGAACCTTCCCAGATCAACTGAGAACCTTTCCAGACCGACTCGGAACCCTCCCAGACTGACTAAGAACCTTTCCAGATCAACTCAGAACCTTTCCAGACCGACTTGGAACCCTCCCAGACCCAGTTGGAACCCTCCCAGACTGACTAGGAACCTTTCCAGATCAACCTGTAACCTTTCCAGACCGACTCAGAACCTTCCCAGTCCGAATCAGAACCTTTCCAGATAAACCCGGAACCTTTCCAGACTGTCTCAGAACCCTCCCAGGCTGACTTGGAACCCTCTCAGACCAACTGGGAACCTTCCCAGTCCTACCCAGAACCAATCTACACAGCCTATTACAGTAGAATGAATGATGACGTGTCCGAGCCCTTACAAAATAGAAAACAACAGATGGTGGAGAGTAAAATTCAGGTGTTATAGATTCTTTATAGTGAAGTACATGCTATTATTTAGGAGGCAACAAATGAAGACAGCTCATTTTATTTTTCTACAAATACTGAACATTGAAGCAGACCTTGTAGTTAGGGGTCCCCCTAGTGGCTGCTGGGGTTCTATACAAGTTTATAGTATGTAAATAGAAACGGCTCTGACCTGAAATAAAAAAAAATATAACAATAAGCTTTTTTCCCCAACCAATCATTTTTACACTGCTGACCTCATTCTGTCCAAGGTGTCAATGTTCGCATGCTAAGTATGTTATGTAAAATCTGAATGTCGAAATGTTGAAAGAAAACACAACTTTTAAGGTTCAAAAAGATCTCGCTTGGGGCTAAGATATTGTCCAGTGTTGCTTCAAATCTCTCCATCATAATGATGATGAGAACACAAGTGCACACATTTGCAGCTGTCATAAAGTATTCCACCTAACTATAGAAAGGCCATTAAAACTACAGAAACACAAGGCACAGAAATGATAAGAGATGATTCTTTGTGCATGACTGTGTATTTGGATGGTGGACACGTGCTGGTGTGTGTTTTCTAATTAGCATACAGCTGTAGTGACAACCCCTCCCCCATACAGCCGCTCGTCAACTGAAACGGATCGTAGGATTGGTCACACTGCTGCAGAGTCTGATGGGGGTGGAAGTAAAATCAGATTTGTAATGTTCAAAGGCTACTACACTACTACTACTGTCATGTAGCAGCTGCCTTTTGCCAAAGCACCATCACCTTCTTTACATCCTGTTTTTGGGTGTAAAAACATACAAAAAAAATAGTGTTATGTAGTAAAGTTGTACTTTAATCTATCATTAGGTAGTAAAATTGTACTTTAATGTAGTGTTGGGTAGTAAAGTTGAACTTTAATCTAGCGTTGGGTAGTAAAGTTATACTTTAATCTAGTGTTAGGTAGTAAAGTTGAACTTTAATCTAGTGTTGGGTAGTAAAGTTATACTTTAATCTAGTGTTAGGTAGTAAAGTTATACTTTAATCTAGTGTTGGGTAGTAAAGTTGAACTTTAATCTATTGTTGGGTAGTAAAGTTGTACTTTAATCTAGTTTTAGGTAGTAAATTGTATTTTAATCTAGTGTTGGGTAGTAAAGTTCAACTTTAATCTAGTGTTGGGTAGTAAAGTTGTACTTTAATCTAGTTTTAGGTAGTAAATCGTATTTTAATCTAGTGTTGGGTAGTAAAGTTGAACTTTAATCTAGTGTTGGGTAGTAAAGTTGTATTTTAATCTAGTGTTGGGTAGTAAAGTTGAACTTTAATCTAGTGTTGGGTAGTAAAGTTGTATTTTAATCTATCATTAGGTAGTAAAGTTGAACTTTAATCTAGTTTTAGGTAGTAAATCGTATTTTAATCTAGTGTTGGGTAGTAAAGTTGTACTTTAATCTAGTTTTAGGTAGTAAATCGTATTTTAATCTAGTGTTGGGTAGTAAAGTTGAACTTTAATCTAGTGTTGGGTAGTAAAGTTGTATTTTAATCTATCATTAGGTAGTAAAGTTGAACTTTAATCTAGTGTTAGGTAGTAAAGTTATACTTTAATCTAGTGTTAGGTAGTAAAGTTATACTTTAATCTAGTGTTAGATAGTAAAGCTGTACTTTAATCTAGTGTTAGGTAGTAAAGTTATACTTTAATCTAGTGTTGGGTAGTAAAGTTCAACTTTAATCTAGTGTTGGGTAGTAAAGTTGAATTTTAATCTAGTTTTAGGTAGTAAATCGTATTTTAATCTAGTGTTGGGTAGTAAAGTTCAACTTTAATCTAGTTTTAGGTAGTAAATCGTATTTTAATCTAGTGTTGGGTAGTAAAGTTCAACTTTAATCTAGTGTTAGGTAGTAAAGTTGTATTTTAACCTAGTGTTGGGTAGTAAAGTTATACTTTAATTTTGTTGTTGGGTAGTAAAGTTGAACTTTAATCTAGTGTTGGTAGTAAAGTTGTACTTTAATCTAGTTTTAGGTAGTAAATCGTATTTTAATCTAGCATTGGGTAGTAAAGTTAAACTTTAATCTAGCGTTGGGTAGTAAAGTTTTACTTTAGTTTAGTGTTGGGTAGTAAAGTTGTACTTTAGTTTAGTGTTGGGTAGTAAAGTTATACTTTATTCTAGTGTTGGTAGTAAAGTTTTACTTTAATCTATTGTTGGATAGTAAAGTTGAACTTTAATCTAGCGTTGGGTAGTAAAGTTATACTTTAGTTTAGTGTTGGGTAGTAAAGTTGTACTTTAGTTTAGTGTTGGGTAGTAAAGTTATACTTTAATCTAGTGTTGGTAGTAAAGTTGTACTTTAATCTAGTGTTAGGTAGGAAATTGTACTTTAATCTAGTGTTGGGTAGTAAAGTTGAACTTTAATCTAGCGTTGGGTAGTAAAGTTATACTTTAATCTAGTGTTAGGTAGTAAAGTTGAACTTTAATCTAGTGTTGGGTAGTAAAGTTATACTTTAATCTAGTGTTAGGTAGTAAAGTTATACTTTAATCTAGTGTTGGGTAGTAAAGTTGAACTTTAATCTATTGTTGGGTAGTAAAGTTGTACTTTAATCTAGTTTTAGGTAGTAAATTGTATTTTAATCTAGTGTTGGGTAGTAAAGTTCAACTTTAATCTAGTGTTGGGTAGTAAAGTTGTACTTTAATCTAGTTTTAGGTAGTAAATCGTATTTTAATCTAGTGTTGGGTAGTAAAGTTGAACTTTAATCTAGTGTTGGGTAGTAAAGTTGTATTTTAATCTAGTGTTGGGTAGTAAAGTTGAACTTTAATCTAGTGTTGGGTAGTAAAGTTGTATTTTAATCTATCATTAGGTAGTAAAGTTGAACTTTAATCTAGTTTTAGGTAGTAAATCGTATTTTAATCTAGTGTTGGGTAGTAAAGTTGTACTTTAATCTAGTTTTAGGTAGTAAATCGTATTTTAATCTAGTGTTGGGTAGTAAAGTTGAACTTTAATCTAGTGTTGGGTAGTAAAGTTGTATTTTAATCTATCATTAGGTAGTAAAGTTGAACTTTAATCTAGTGTTAGGTAGTAAAGTTATACTTTAATCTAGTGTTAGGTAGTAAAGTTATACTTTAATCTAGTGTTAGATAGTAAAGCTGTACTTTAATCTAGTGTTAGGTAGTAAAGTTATACTTTAATCTAGTGTTGGGTAGTAAAGTTCAACTTTAATCTAGTGTTGGGTAGTAAAGTTGAATTTTAATCTAGTTTTAGGTAGTAAATCGTATTTTAATCTAGTGTTGGGTAGTAAAGTTCAACTTTAATCTAGTTTTAGGTAGTAAATCGTATTTTAATCTAGTGTTGGGTAGTAAAGTTCAACTTTAATCTAGTGTTAGGTAGTAAAGTTGTATTTTAACCTAGTGTTGGGTAGTAAAGTTATACTTTAATTTTGTTGTTGGGTAGTAAAGTTGAACTTTAATCTAGTGTTGGTAGTAAAGTTGTACTTTAATCTAGTTTTAGGTAGTAAATCGTATTTTAATCTAGCATTGGGTAGTAAAGTTAAACTTTAATCTAGCGTTGGGTAGTAAAGTTTTACTTTAGTTTAGTGTTGGGTAGTAAAGTTGTACTTTAGTTTAGTGTTGGGTAGTAAAGTTATACTTTATTCTAGTGTTGGTAGTAAAGTTTTACTTTAATCTATTGTTGGATAGTAAAGTTGAACTTTAATCTAGCGTTGGGTAGTAAAGTTATACTTTAGTTTAGTGTTGGGTAGTAAAGTTGTACTTTAGTTTAGTGTTGGGTAGTAAAGTTATACTTTAATCTAGTGTTGGTAGTAAAGTTGTACTTTAATCTAGTGTTAGGTAGGAAATTGTACTTTAATCTAGTGTTGGGTAGTAAAGTTGAACTTTAATCTAGCGTTGGGTAGTAAAGTTGAACTTTAATCTAGTGTTGGTAGTAAAGTTATACTTTAAACTAGTGTTGGTAGTAAAGTTGTACTTTAATCTTATGTTGGGTAGTAAAGTTATACTTTAGTTTAGTGTTGGGTAGTAAAGTTATACTTTAAACTAGTGTTGGTAGTAAAGTTGTACTTTAATCTTATGTTGGGTAGAAAAGTTATACTTTAGTTTAGTGTTGGGTAGTAAAGTTATACTTTAAACTAGTGTTGGTAGTAAAGTTGTACTTTAATCTAGTGTTGGGTAGTAAAGTTGAATTTTAATCTATCGTTGGGTAGTAAAGTTGTATTTTAATCTATCGTTGGGTAGGAAAGTTATACTTTAATCTAGTGTTGTTAGTAAAGTTGTAGTTTAATCTAGTTTTAGGTAGTAAATCGTATTTTAATCTAGTGTTGGGTAGTAAAGTTGAACTTTAATCTAGTGTTGGTAGTAAAGTTGTAGTTTAATCTAGTTTTAGGTAGTAAATCGTATTTTAATCTAGTGTTGGGTAGTAAAGTTACACTTTAATCTGTTGTTGGGTAGTAAATTGTACTATAATCTAGTGTTAAGTAGTAAATTGTACTATAATCTAGTGTTGGGTAGTAAAGTTGTACTTTAATCTGTTGTTGGGCAGTAAATTGTACTATAATCAAGTGTTATGTAGTAAATTGTACTATAATCTAGTGTTAGGTAGTAAAGTTGTAGTTTAATCTAGTTTTAGGTAGTAAAGTTGTACTTTAATCTGTTGTTGGGTAGTAAATTGTACTATAATCTAGTGTTATGTAGTAAATTGTACTATAATCTAGTGTTGGGTAGTAAAGTTGTACTTTAATCTGTTGTTGGGTAGTAAATTGTACTATAATCAAGTGTTATGTAGTAAATTGTACTATAATCTAGTGTTAGGTAGTAAATGTTTTCTTTTTTTTTTTCTAGCATTAGGAATAATAAATGACTTTAATCTTCCCGTGAGTACATCAACAGTGTTAATCCAGGATGTTGTCATCTGTAACCATGACAACAGTAAGATGAAGCTTCTGTCAACCCTCACCTTAATTGTTAAATTCATTACCAAACAAATCTATTTTTAGATTTTCTACATTTCCCTCCATGACATATTTAAGTTCATTTGGATGTTCTCCATGAAAGGTGCTCATTTTGTGTTGTCCCGAATCTAAAAGTGGAGCCCATGTTCTGGTCATTATCATCAATGATAATCTCCGGTAGGTCCATGGTTCCATCCTTTCCTCCTACACACTTTCTGTGTGAATTCAGCAGAGGACCTTCAGGAGGATGTCACAGCTAAAGCCTATCTCAACGATGTTGATTTATTTAGGCGGTTTTTACATTTTCCTTCTGTTTTCTCTCTTGCTCATTTTAAACACTAGTTCTCCAGTAAAGAGGACAGAAATGTAACATTTTATACTTCTTTATTGACTGGGGAGATCTCCCCAGATAGTGGAACATCAACAGAACCTCCTAGACATCAGTAGAACATCCTAGTTCAGTAGAGCACCAACCACCACGTTTCATCTCTGCTAATGTTGAGATGTCACAGATGGCGTCTGCAGGCAAACATGGGCAGCAGGTTCTGGTTGAAGGCCAGATAATGCAGTGTGCTGTTCCTCAGAGCTGATGGCATCTCTGTGGCTTCAGAACCTCCTGGAGGGATGTCTGGGTCGTCCTCTGTCTTCATGAAATGTCTGAGCTCATTGTCCTACAAACACACACCAAGTTTATAAACTGAAGCACACATTGAAGAAAGTACAGGGAATAAGAAAGCAGAAAACATGAAAAAGAAAAAAAAGAGAAAATGGTGAAAAATATGTTAAATGAAAGCACAAACCTTCAGTTTGTTGGAGGTGATGTGCTGAAGCTCCTGCTCAAAGTCGGAGAATCTGTCGTGGAAGATGGGCAGACACCAGTTCTGTCTGAAGAAACTGGAGGAAATGAAGCTGTCAGAGCTTGCAGCAAAAGCTCAAAAAGCTCAAATTCACGTAAGCACGTCTATCTACATGTAGATAGTTTCTGAGTTCATGTGAGATGTGCAGAGTTCAGTCAGAATCTTTCTGGTACATTTTTCATTTTGTTTCCAGGACATCAGTGGAGCTTTATCAAACAGCAGAGTTTTGGTTTTCAGAATCTGGGTTTGAGCTCCGATGGTTTCAGCAGCTGACGATGATGATGATTCCACTCAGAAGTTCAGGAAATTGTTACCAAATATAATTATTCTGCTGCTTCGTATGTATGAACACAACTTTTTTTTCTTGGAAACTGACAGTCTTCTGTGAATTTGGTGCAACAGGATGAACAGGTAAAAAAAGGTCTGTGTTTAAAGGTTTGACCTTCAGCCTCCATCTGCTCTTCAAACATCTGATACAACCTGCCCGGAATGACGACTGTGCGGTTTGTCCGTCCATCCATCCATCCATCCACCCATCCATCCATCCATCCATCCACCCATCCATCCATCCATCCATCCATCCATCCATCCATCCATCCATCCATCCATCCATCCTTCCATCCATCCATCCATCCATCCATCCATCCATCCATCCATCCATCCATCCATCCATCCACCCACCCATCCATCCATCCATCCATCCATCCATCCATCCATCCATCCATCCATCCATCCATCCATCCATCGTCACACAGACATGAAACAAACTTTAAACACGAATACAAATACGAATTTACAGTTGTGTAGTGTCACAAAAAAATAAATAAAATAAAAAAAATAAATAAATAAATAAAAAAAGTTTTCAACAGCCTAGATAATTAGTTTCATTTTTGTGGAAAATATTTTTCATCCTACCTGCAACGAATACTCTTGTAGAACGTTGTCAAGTATAGATTTATCTGCTGACATCCCGACCTGCAGTCCTCATCCCCTTGGATCACCGTCTATCCATATATCACCCATATTCACAGAAGTCTAATTGGACTACTGATGATAGTTACTAATGTATCCTGTCTTGTACCTTTGACGGTGTCTCTATGTCTCTATTCTTTCTTATTTCTTGCTCTACCCGGCTGGCCTTCGGCAGGAGGGTCCCCCCTCATGATCCAGGTCCTGCTCAAGGTTTCTTCCCTCTTAAAGGGGAGTTTTTCCTGCCACTGTTTGGCTTAAGGTTTTTCTTCCACCAGGGAAGTTTTTACCTGCTGCTGTTTATGTAATAATTGCTCGGGGGTCATGTTCTGGGTCTCTGGAAAGATCCTGAAGACAAAAATAGATGCTATATAAATAAAATTGAATTAAAATTGAATTGAATTTGCACTCTGTTCCAATCTGAAGCTGCTGGAAAAGTTTCACAGATTTTTGGAGTGTGGAAACTAAACTGTGCTGGTACTAGAAACACTCCGAAGCTGTTTAGGAAGGTTCCTTGTTAAGGAAGTTTCTCATAAAAGTGTATTTCTACTCAGAGTTTTGAGGTGAATATGGTGTAAACTGTCTGGTTGTTTCTCTTGTGGAGTGTTTCATTGGTATTTAAGTACTTAAGCCGGCGGAGGTGATCATTTACTGTCAGTTCTGACCCATGAAGCTTAAAGCTTTCTAGAGCTGTACTGACACCAGACAAGCCCCCACACGCCCCCACACGCCCCCACACGCCCCCACACGCCCCCACACGCTGTCACAACCCTCCAAAGGAGGGCTGTGACAGCGTGACAGCCATGTTAGAGACTCCAAGTCTTCACTGACAGCTGAAAAAGTCATGAGAGGAGTCTAAAAAATTCTCTAAATGTGGCAACAAAGTGGCCAAGTTGGCAACACTGACAGAAAGTTAAAGGCAGTGTTATGTGACGCTCTTGCAGAGCGACACGGAGGGTCAGGATTTTGTTTTTAAAAATGAGTCGGTGCTGAAGCTGCACAGATGTTAACACCTGCACATCCTGATCACCTGATCAATGCTGCTGTTGGAACTGGAACATCTGTACTTTCCACTTCGACAGGATGGAAATATTGGCTATTTTTAAATCATGCAGTATGAGGTAACTAGTGCACAGGAGGTGAGAAAACACCCAGATGACTTTCCAGTGTGGAACTGACCAGTCTACCTCACATACTGTATCCCATCATTTAATGGGCCACGCAACCAGAAGCCAGTCGCATGAGTAGCTTCCAGATATGTCATAGTACATAGTAGGTCTATAAAGGTCAGTATACCAACAACAATGCCGCCAGTATACAATCCATATTGGATACTGGGTTTAATGGGCAGAATGTGGCTGTAAAGGCTGAGAACAACTGTTTGTTTTATGATATAAATTCATCAAAGACAAAAGTGCAGTTTGAGGAGTGGAAACAAGCAGACATATCTGTAGGTAGAGACGCTGGTTTGTCCGTGTCCCACCTGTACAGGTCTTGGATCTCTCCCTGCTGGTAACGGCTCAGCACCCGGCCCAGCAGCTGCTCGTGTTTCCCAAACAGACTCAGGTAGTTAGAGAAAGGGAGGGGCTTCAGGGACAGACAGGTGATTGTCTCCACCTGCTCGTAGAGGTCCAGATGCAAACAGAAGTAGTTCCCGGTCTCCACCCGTCCCGTGACGATCGGTGTGTCCTGTAGCTGAGCACAGAAACACACAGCCATTAACAGCTTTGCTTTGTGTCGTATTGTCTGAGGGACCGAGTCAGGATGGGTTACGACAGTGGTTCACAAAGTGGTGGGTGCGCACCACTGAGGTGGTGGGGGGTGGTGGGGGGGCGGGATAGGGCGATTCAAAGCAGAATTTGCAATGACAGTGGTTGGCCAGCAGGGAACTTTAAAGTTGGGCCCCGCCTCTACCTCTGGTTCTCACTGCATCTTAATAACAAACCTGATGAGAGCGGGCCCATCAAAATAAAGAGCAGCACCCATCTGGCAGTAAAAATAAAAGCTTGAAGAAAGTGTTGAGTAGAGCAGATAGGACATGAGCGGGGAGCAGCTCCGCCCGTCCCGCTGACGTCGAGCGCCGCAGCAACGCCGCCTCCAATCGACTTGTTTACTCAGCTACCAGCTATGACAAAATAACCGTCCTGGACAAAAGTCCTTCAGCTGTCGATCAAAGCTGCGTCCGGTGAAGCTTCACTGTCAACGACGCCATTCATCCATTATCTATACCCGCTTTATCGGTTTCCGGGTCACGGGGTCTGTTGGAGCCGATCCCGACGCATAGTAGGCGAAAGGCAGGGGTCCACCTGGACAGGTCGCCAGTCCATCACAGGGCCACATACAAGACAGACAAACATGTGCACGGGCAACTTAGTGTGATCAACCAACCTAGTATGCATGGATTTGGACTGTGGGAGGAAGTCTGAGTGCCCGGAGGGAACCCACGCAAGCACGGGGAGAACATGCAAACTCCACACAGAAAGACCCACCGGGCCGGGAATCGAACCAGGAACCTTCTTGCTGTGAGGCAACAGTGCTGACCACTAAGCCACTGTGCTGCTAAGTCAACGACGCCGAGTTATAGAATTCACTGGCAAGAAATGATGAAAATGTGCTACTAAAGTGGAAATCGTGTTCCAGCGGTGAAACAATACAAATGTGCACAATTGAAAAAAATGTTATTCTTTCACATTTTTGTTATTTAAAAGAGGTTGTAGTTTATTTTATTGTAACCTGTAATTTATTGCAGTTTACTTTTATTTGTTCAGTTAAAAACGGTTGGTGTGGTGTAAAATAAACTGCAGTGGTGTGTGCGTGCCCGGTTGGGGGAGGGGCACAAATGTTCTTATAAAGCAAAGGGGGCCCACCAGAAAAGGTTTGGGAACCACGGGGTTAGAATGAGGTGAACATAAACATAACATGTAAAGCCATGTGCAAAAGTTATTCTGCCCTCTTTATCTGTGTTTTATTGTGATAAAAATCATGTGATCAGAGTGGTTCTTACTATTAGACAAATACAACATTAGAAAAACAAAAGCTTTTTTCATCATGCCATTATTTATTTAAGTAAATTACACCACCCCTCCCCCAAACGAAACAAATAATAATAATAATAATGTGGACACTACTAAGTACTCCTTATAGTCTACAGGATTTAAAAATGACAACCCGTTCAACTCATATTTTGCCTTTGAGAGTTTTGGCTCCACTTTCTCACACAGCTGCAAAGACCTGGATCACCATGCTGCCACTTTGTCTGGGCCACTTGTATTAAATCATGTATCAGCTGAACTTGGACCATCTGTAACATTTGTATTCTTGTTAACTTAGTGCTCAGTTGAGCCCAGATACTCACGCAGGTACTCAAACATACAATACAGAGGTGTTCATAGTTTTTCCCTCAACAAAACTCATCATCATCATTGATAACCTGATTATCAGCACGTCTGCAGACCTCTAGAAAAACAGATGTCTGAAACTTTCAGGTGTGTGTTTATAAAATGATCTTAGAGAAGCAACCATTGCTGAATATTAATCTGGAAAGCATTACAATATAATTTCCAACTAATAAGAGTTTAACATTCTACAGTGAAATTATTATTAATGATATTATATTAATAATTACGATTATTGTGTGGAAGGGATTGGCTACCTAATGAAATGTTGCTGTTCATTTAAGGTTGTATTTGTCAAATATGAGGACTATTAACTGGAGATGGGTGGAGTCAGCTCCTGCCAACGGTGAGGTGAAACAGTGGCTTTAAAAGCGCTCTTTGGAGACCTGTGAGTGACATCACAGAGGCTTGTCCAGTTCTTCTTCTACACTCTATGATCTTTGTCTACGCTCCAGCTCTCAGTCATATTTTTCTTGGCATTTTCTTGGCAAAAAAATCCAAAACATACCAGTTACACAAGTTTCAAGGTGAAGGTTTAGTTTACAGGAGCTGTTTCTAACAGGTAATAAGTAAACGTGTGATGACAGAGACTTACCATCTGAGCATGAGGAGCTTCCATGTTGGATGGAGATGGTTTGGTCACATGCAGGTAGTGAAATCCTCCAGGAAGTTTCCCCCCTGAGAACATAGATTCAGGTGTGATGTGGTCCGAACAACTCAGTCAGGTCCAAGTATAATCCAGGACCCCATCAGTAAGTGAATTTGAAAAGTCAGGTTGTGAGACCTGATGATTACTTGTTGGGAGCAGAGCTTCTCTGCTTTATATCGGTTTAAATTTTTAATCAAAATAATACATTTAGAGATGTTAACTTATACTCAGAAAACTAGTAAGGGGACATTTAGTAGAGTAAAATCAATGAGTTATATCTTAGATTGTTACAGGATTTTTTTAAAGCTAAGATTTAGGAACATTGCACAACCACAATTCTGAAGAGGTGGTGCAGCTGCATTAAATGTAAATAAAAATAAAGGCGACTCATAAACCCATATTTTATGCACAACAGAACATAGTAACAGATTAAATGTTCAAAGTTGGACATTTTACTATCTCTGAAAGTGGTACTGAGGAAAAGACCGGAGACAGCAGGGGTTTAAATGTTGAGGTTGTCTTAGTGACCAGGATGGACAGGATCAGGAATGAGAACATCAGAGCGAAACATTAGATGTTTTGGGGTCAAAGAGGCCAAACTGAGATGGTTTGGACATGTGCAGAAGAGGATGCTGAGGTTAGAACTGTCAGAAGGGAGGTCTAGAAGAAGACCAAAGAGGAGATTTATGGATGTAGTGGAAGGAGGACAAGACATCAGTTGGTGTGGGAGAAGAGGATGCAGAAGATAGGGTTAGATGGAGAACAATGAATCTCCGTGGTTACCCCTGAAAAGAACAACTGAAAGGAACAGAAGAAGATTGTGATGGCAACAACCTAAAAAGGTTGGAAGATGAACAACAAAAGGCTGGAAAAGTAACTGGAAACAAAAACTAGGACACAGAAGATCTAGAACTGTTGCGTTTCTTTTTTTTTAATTTAGTGGCTCTGGTGAGCTTCATAGACAGTAAGTGGTCAAGAGATGGGGGCAGAGAGAGAGAGGGGGGAGGACACACAGCGAAGGGCCTCAGGCCACGACTTATACCTGGACCAGCTTCACTAGGACCCTGACCTCCAAAGAAGCAGGTGAGCTACATGGCTCCTGAGCAGCTCCAGTCCACTATCTTTCTATCTTTCTAAACCACTTTGTCAGATCAGAGGATAGAGTTAAAAGAACCACGGTGAAGCGATTTGCCTTTTTCAGGAGAAAATATTCAGACAAGACTGCTGCAGTTGCATCAAACGCTGGTCAGGACGATGCAGACACAGCACACTCACCCACTCCCACACCCACGGAGCTGATAAACCCGGCGTGTCTGAAAAGTTCATGCGTTTCATTTCAGCCAGAAGGCCGAAGCAGAGTGGTTGTTGTGTTTGTGTAACCGCTGCAGCAGCCTTGGTCGCTCTGAATGCACAGCTATGAGCCCTACGATGGTTCGAGAGTGGATACAGTGGGCTGTGTGGAGTCGAAGCGAAGCGGCAGCTCAGACTCAAACCTTGAATCTTGGGATGTTTGTAGAGTGGTACCAGACGCTCCGTTCCAGGTGGAGGTTCATCCTTCGGCTCCAGCGTGGGATCAAACACTGACATAAGTGTGGCCGCCAGCTCCCGGCCCACTTCCTTGGAGTTGAAGTTTGCATGACACCACTCATCTGTGTGGTAGCGGCAGGAGAATTTAGTGAGAGGTCCGGCGCCGTAAATAGCTGGGTCGCTGGTTTGGAAAGAGGCGTTGATGACAAGTCTGCTGTCAAAGACCAGGAAGGACCTGCTGATGCTCTTGAAGGCATCATAGTCAGCTCCTTTATTGGAGAAGTTGAGAAATACCTGATAAAAAAAAAAGAACATATTTTTTTTCCACCTCTGAGATTCCAGCCAGCATGAAATTGATCTGAACCAGCTGAGTCCAACCCGGTCACTTGCTGAGTCCAACCCCGTCACCAGCTGAGTCTAACCCGGTCACCAGCTGAGTCTAACCCCGTCACGAGCTGAGTCCAACCCGGTCATGAGCTGAGTCAAACCCCGTCACCAGCTGAGTCTAACCCGGTCACCAGCTGAGTCCAACCCCGTCACCAGCTGAGTCTAACCCTGTCACCAGCTGAGTCTAACCCCGTCACCAGCTGAGTCTAACCCCGTCACGAGCTGAGTCCAACCCCGTCACCAGCTGAGTCCAACCCCGTCACCAGCTGAGTCTAACCCCGTCACCAGCTGAGTCTAACCCGGTCACCAGCTGAGTCTAACCCCGTCACGAGCTGAGTCTAACCCCGTCACCAGCTGAGTCCAACCCCGTCACCAGCTGAGTCTAACCCCGTCACCAGCTGAGTCTAACCCCGTCACCAGCTGAGTCTAACCCGGTCACCAGCTGAGTCTAACCCCGTCACCAGCTGAGTCTAACCCGGTCACCAGCTGAGTCTAACCCGGTCACTTGCTGAGTCTAACCCCGTCACCAGCTGAGTCTAACCCCGTCACGAGCTGAGTCCAACCCCGTCACCAGCTGAGTCTAACCCCGTCACCAGCTGAGTCTAACCCCGTCACCAGCTGAGTCTAACCCGGTCACCAGCTGAGTCTAACCCCGTCACCAGCTGAGTCTAACCCGGTCACCAGCTGAGTCCAACCCGGTCACTTGCTGAGTCTAACCCCGTCACCAGCTGAGTCTAACCCCGTCACCAGCTGAGTCCAACCCCGTCACCAGCTGAGTCCA
This sequence comes from Xenentodon cancila, assembly GCA_014839995.1. Classification (NCBI taxonomy): domain Eukaryota; kingdom Metazoa; phylum Chordata; class Actinopteri; order Beloniformes; family Belonidae; genus Xenentodon; species Xenentodon cancila. The sequence continues at coordinate 674,831 of CM026209.1, read as the reverse complement.
ACCCCGTCACCAGCTGAGTCCAAACCGGTCACCAGCTGAGTCCAACCCCGTCACCAGCTGAATCTAACCCCTTCACCAGCTGAGTCCAACCCCGTCACCAGCTGAGTCTAACCCCGTCACCAGCTGAGTCTAACCCCGTCACCAGCTGAGTCTAACCCGGTCACCAGCTGAGTCCAACCCCGTCACCAGCTGAGTCTAACCCGGTCACCAGCTGAGTCCAACCCCGTCACCAGCTGAGTCTAACCCTGTCACGAGCTGAGTCCAACCCCGTCACCAGCTGAGTCTAACCCCGTCACCAGCTGAGTCTAACCCGGTCACCAGCTGAGTCTAACCCCGTCACGAGCTGAGTCTAACCTCGTCACCAGCTGAGTCCAACCCCGTCACGAGCTGAGTCTAACCTCGTCACCAGCTGAGTCTAACCCCGTCACGAGCTGAGTCTAACCTCGTCACCAGCTGAGCCAACCCCGTCACCAGCTGAGTCTAACCCCGTCACCAGCTGAGTCTAACCCGGTCACCTGCTGAGTCTAACCCGGTCACCAGCTGAGTCTAACCCCGTCACCAGCTGAGTCTAACCCGGTCACCAGCTGAGTCCAACCCCGTCACGAGCTGAGTCCAACCCGGTCACCAGCTGAGTCTAACCCCGTCACGAGCTGAGTCCAACCCGGTCACCAGCTGAGTCCAACCCCGTCACGAGCTGAGTCCAACCCGGTCACCAGCTGAGTCTAACCCCGTCACCAGCTGAGTCTAACCCCGTCACCAGCTGAGTCTAACCCCGTCACCAGCTGAGTCCAAGCCCGTCACCAGCTGAGTCTAACCCGGTCACCAGCTGAGTCTAACCCCGTCACGAGCTGAGTCCAACCCCGTCACGAGCTGAGTCTAACCCCGTCACCAGCTGAGTCTAACCCGGTCACCAGCTGAGTCCAACCCCGTCACCAGCTGAGTCTAATCCTGTCACGAGCTGAGTCTAACCCCGTCACCAGCTGAGTCTAACCCGGTCACCAGCTGAGTCTAACCCCGTCACCAGCTGAGTCTAACCCCGTCACCAGCTGAGTCTAACCCGGTCACCAGCTGAGTCTAACCCGGTCACCAGCTGAGTCTAACCCCGTCACGAGCTGAGTCTAACCTCGTCACCAGCTGAGTCCAACCCCGTCACGAGCTGAGTCTAACCCCGTCATCAGCTGAGTCTAACCCGTCACCAGCTGAGTCTAACCCGGTCACCAGCTGAGTCTAACCCCGTCACCAGCTGAGTCTAACCCGGTCACCAGCTGAGTCCAACCCGGTCACCAGCTGAGTCTAACCCCGTCACGAGCTGAGTCCAACCCCGTCACCAGCTGAGTCCAACCCGGTCACCAGCTGAGTCTAACCCTGTCACCAGCTGAGTCTAACCCCGTCACCAGCTGAGTCTAACCCCGTCACCAGCTGAGTCTAACCCCGTGACGAGCTGAGTCTAACCTCGTCACCAGCTGAGTCTAACCCGGTCACTTGCTGAGTCTAACCCCGTCACCAGCTGAGTCTAACCCCGTCACCAGCTGAGTCTAACCCGGTCACCAGCTGAGTCTAACCCCGTCACGAGCTGAGTCTAACCTCGTCACCAGCTGAGTCTAACCCCGTCACCAGCTGAGTCTAACCCGGTCACCAGCTGAGTCCAACCCCGTCACCAGCTGAGTCTAACCCTGTCACGAGCTGAGTCCAACCCCGTCACCAGCTGAGTCTAACCCGGTCACCAGCTGAGTCTAACCCCGTCACCAGCTGAGTCTAACCCGGTCACCAGCTGAGTCTAACCCCGTCACCAGCTGAGTCTAACCCGGTCACCAGCTGAGTCTAACCCCGTCACGAGCTGAGTCTAACCTCGTCACCAGCTGAGTCCAACCCCGTCACGAGCTGAGTCTAACCTCGTCACCAGCTGAGTCTAACCCCGTCACGAGCTGAGTCTAACCTCGTCACCAGCTGAGCCAACCCCGTCACCAGCTGAGTCTAACCCCGTCACCAGCTGAGTCTAACCCGGTCACCTGCTGAGTCTAACCCGGTCACCAGCTGAGTCTAACCCCGTCACCAGCTGAGTCTAACCCGGTCACCAGCTGAGTCCAACCCCGTCACGAGCTGAGTCCAACCCGGTCACCAGCTGAGTCTAACCCCGTCACGAGCTGAGTCCAACCCGGTCACCAGCTGAGTCCAACCCCGTCACGAGCTGAGTCCAACCCGGTCACCAGCTGAGTCTAACCCCGTCACCAGCTGAGTCTAACCCCGTCACCAGCTGAGTCTAACCCGTCACCAGCTGAGTCCAAGCCCGTCACCAGCTGAGTCTAACCCGGTCACCAGCTGAGTCTAACCCCATCACGAGCTGAGTCCAACCCCGTCACGAGCTGAGTCTAACCTCGTCACCAGCTGAGTCTAACCCGGTCACCAGCTGAGTCCAACCCCGTCACCAGCTGAGTCTAATCCCGTCACGAGCTGAGTCCAACCCCGTCACCAGCTGAGTCTAACCCGGTCACCAGCTGAGTCTAACCCCGTCACCAGCTGAGTCTAACCCCGTCACCAGCTGAGTCTAACCCGGTCACCAGCTGAGTCTAACCCGGTCACCAGCTGAGTCTAACCCCGTCACGAGCTGAGTCTAACCTCGTCACCAGCTGAGTCCAACCCCGTCACGAGCTGAGTCTAACCCCGTCACCAGCTGAGTCTAACCCGGTCACCAGCTGAGTCTAACCCGGTCACCAGCTGAGTCTAACCCCGTCACCAGCTGAGTCTAACCCGGTCACCAGCTGAGTCCAACCCGGTCACCAGCTGAGTCTAACCCCGTCACGAGCTGAGTCCAACCCCGTCACCAGCTGAGTCTAACCCCGTCACCAGCTGAGTCTAACCCCGTCACCAGCTGAGTCTAACCCCGTCACCAGCTGAGTCTAACCCCGTGACGAGCTGAGTCTAACCTCGTCACCAGCTGAGTCTAACCCGGTCACTTGCTGAGTCTAACCCCGTCACCAGCTGAGTCTAACCCCGTCACCAGCTGAGTCTAACCCGGTCACCAGCTGAGTCTAACCCCTTCACGAGCTGAGTCTAACCTCGTCACCAGCTGAGTCCAACCCCGTCACGAGCTGAGTCTAACCCCGTCACCAGCTGAGTCTAACCCGGTCACCAGCTGAGTCTAACCCGGTCACCAGCTGAGTCTAACCCCGTCACCAGCTGAGTCTAACCCGGTCACCAGCTGAGTCCAACCCGGTCACCAGCTGAGTCTAACCCCGTCACGAGCTGAGTCCAACCCCGTCACCAGCTGAGTCTAACCCGGTCACCAGCTGAGTCTAACCCCGTCACCAGCTGAGTCTAACCCCGTCACCAGCTGAGTCTAACCCGGTCACCAGCTGAGTCTAACCCCGTGACGAGCTGAGTCTAACCTCGTCACCAGCTGAGTCTAACCCGGTCACTTGCTGAGTCTAACCCTGTCACCAGCTGAGTCTAACCTCGTCAGCTCCTTTATTGGAGAAGTTGAGAAATACCTGATAAAAAAAAAATAAGAACATATTTTTTTTCCACCTCTGAGATTCCAACCAGCATGAAATTGATCTGAACCAGCTGAGTCTAACCCGGTCACCAGCTGAGTCTAACCCCGTCACGAGCTGAGTCCAACCAGGTCACCAGCTGAGTCTAACCCCGTCACGAGCTGAGTCCAACCCAGTCACCAGCTGAGTCTAACCTCGTCACCAGCTGAGTCTAACCTCGTCACCAGCTGAGTCTAACCTCGTCACCAGCTGAGTCTAACCCGGTCACTTGCTGAGTCTAACCCCGTCACCAGCTGAGTCCAAACCGGTCACCAGCTGAGTCTAACCCCGTCACCAGCTGAGTCTAACCCCTTCACCAGCTGAGTCCAACCCCTTCACCAGCTGAGTCCAACCCCGTCACCAGCTGAGTCTAACCCGTTCACTTGCTGAGTCTAACTCCGTCACCAGCTGAGTCTAACCCCGTCACCAGCTGAGTCTAACCCGGTCACCAGCTGAGTCCAACCCCGTCACCAGCTGAGTCTAACCCCGTCACCAGCTGAGTCTAACCCGGTCACCAGCTGAGTCTAACCCCGTCACGAGCTGAGTCTAACCCCGTCACGAGCTGAGTCCAACCCCGTCACCAGCTGAGTCTAACCTCGTCACCAGCTGAGTCTAACCTCGTCGCCAGCTGAGTCCAACCTCGTCACCAGCTGAGTCTAACCCGGTCACTTGCTGAGTCCAACCCCGTCACCAGCTGAGTCTAACCTCGTCACCAGCTGAGTCTAACCTCGTCACCAGCTGAGTCTAACCCCTTCACCAGCTGAGTCCAACCCCGTCACCAGCTGAGTCCAAACCGGTCACCAGCTGAGTCTAACCTCGTCACCAGCTGAGTCTAACCTCGTCACCAGCTGAGTCCAACCCCGTCACGAGCTGAGTCTAACCCCGTCACCAGCTGAGTCTAACCCGGTCACCAGCTGAGTCTAACCCGGTCACCAGCTGAGTCTAACCCCGTCACCAGCTGAGTCTAACCCGGTCACCAGCTGAGTCCAACCCGGTCACCAGCTGAGTCTAACCCCGTCACGAGCTGAGTCCAACCCCGTCACCAGCTGAGTCCAACCCGGTCACCAGCTGAGTCTAACCCTGTCACCAGCTGAGTCTAACCCCGTCACCAGCTGAGTCTAACCCCGTCACCAGCTGAGTCTAACCCCGTGACGAGCTGAGTCTAACCTCGTCACCAGCTGAGTCTAACCCGGTCACTTGCTGAGTCTAACCCCGTCACCAGCTGAGTCTAACCCCGTCACCAGCTGAGTCTAACCCGGTCACCAGCTGAGTCTAACCCCGTCACGAGCTGAGTCTAACCTCGTCACCAGCTGAGTCTAACCCCGTCACCAGCTGAGTCTAACCCGGTCACCAGCTGAGTCCAACCCCGTCACCAGCTGAGTCTAACCCTGTCACGAGCTGAGTCCAACCCCGTCACCAGCTGAGTCTAACCCGGTCACCAGCTGAGTCTAACCCCGTCACCAGCTGAGTCTAACCCGGTCACCAGCTGAGTCTAACCTCGTCACCAGCTGAGTTCAAATTTTAATTTAGGTATTCTTTTGACAGTTATTCTCCGTAACATTTTTATGTCTTACAAAAGATTGAGTACATTTGCCTTCCTGAAATTGTCAACACTGCCTCTGAATGTCAGAAGTGCTGCTGCAGTGTATAAAATCTAACAATCCAGGAGTGAAATCAGCATCTAGCGGACCATTAGCTGGTGACTTCAGTTTTTACAGCTCACCCACACAACTTGGCCAGCGGTCCAGCATTGTCGGGGGAATCATTATTCTCATAAAAACCAACCAAAGTCAACAGAAACTTGGACTAACCCCACACTGTAGGTGAAGAGGTTCTAAGTCAGTAGTAAATGACACCGACGTGAGAGGCTTGGGTGGTCCACCGACGTTCATCTGAGCCAAAGTGCAGTTGTAATGGACGTGAACCTCAGCGTTCCTCAGAGATGCCACTACAGCATTCTCCACACACGAGTCCGTGAAGCAGGGCACACTGGGTGGAGGAGGGGGCAGCACTAGATGGATACGAGACCCTAGGATACCAAGACTTAGCAGGGTGTCTGCAGCGGTGTAGACGTCGATGCTGTTCCCATAGATGATGGCATTATCTGGAAACATGCAATGAAGGAACAGCTGGCATTATGAAGAGTCCCCGAGTATTTGAAACATCTGAAATGAACTGTTTGCAATCAGATCTGATTAAAGCTACCAAGTGGTGTTTACAAAGAACCAGAGACCAGATCATGTTCCCATTCTGGACTCTGGTTCAGATCTGGTCTCTGCTTTAGGAAGCAGATTGAGGGACAGTTTGCAGACTGACCGTAATTGTTGAACAGCGTAGTCAACGCCCTGCCGTTTGCTGGCGTCGAGAATGCAGGATTGCCGGAACCACTCAGCCCAGTAAATTTGGTGGAAACGTTTTTTTTTTTGTTTATTTCAAGTGTCCGGAATTTGGCTGAATAGATGAGTATCTGGCTGACAGGCAAAGACATAATAAAAGGCACAAAGACGCAGAGAAATTTAAGAAACTGGAGAAACCAAACTGGAAGAAGTGGCGAACAAACAGCGCCAGCGTCCTCAGTGTCCGCAGTCATGGTCTAAACCATTTCTAAACTATTTGGATTTCAGCATTCAAAACATTTAAGACAGAGGTTAGTCTTCCCAAGAGTGGACATCCCAGCAGAATTACCCTAAAGTCAGATCATGAAATGTTCAGAAAAAAAGGTTTTAAAAAGAACATGAAGGCAAGGCAAGTTTTTTTGGATCGCACATTTCAGAAAAAAGGCAATTCAAGGTGCCTTAACATAATGAAAATATGACGCGTGAAGAGAAGTAAAAGAAAAATGTATGAGTTACAGTGAAGTGGAAGAATAAATAAAAGTTACTGGAACTGGAATCTGAGCTTTGTAACAAGTAAATCTGATGAGTTACGTAGTGACGTGATCAATAAATGTCCTTGGATGTGTCTAAGCATCTGAGGAATAAAAATTTAATGACTCATTTTGTTCTGAGCTTTTCTCCAAAGGTGACTTTTCTCTGAGTAGCTTGGAAAAGACCTGGGAGGAGGAAACTGCAAGAAAACAGAAGAATTCTCTTCTTCTCATCATGTAGAATAGAGCTGCTGACTGAAATGCAACTGGATAACTGGAATCTAAAACCTCTTAACAGTCATATTATATGACCTGATGAAGATTCATAGCATTATGTAAAAAAGAGAAGACTTTAGACTCCCTGATGGTCACAAAACACACCAATAAGGACTTTCAAGTTCAGTATAAACACATGAGTATTGTCTGTTTTTAGTGTAAATAACGATATTCACTTAACAAAAACAAAATGTAGGGGTTTATCCGATTGATGTTCTGCTAAATGTTCTGCTGTTGCATCCAAAAACGGGGAGCATCAACAGCTGATATCCAACCAAAGTGATGTTTTATAACGATGGTGAAAGAAAGTAGCAGCAGCTGCTGCGTCTGATTCTGGAGGTCACAGGGTTTTTACACGAGGCCCTCAGACCTGCAGACGCCCAAAGATGAGAAATTCATGAGGAGATGAAAGGAGTTTCATCTGCATGAACCATCCTCTGATGGAAGCCTCTCCAGGTTTTATAGAACGTATGAGTGAACTCTAAAAGAAGGAGGCAGCATAAACTAACATTTTCTTCACTTGCAGACATTAGTGTTGTGGAAACATCGGACATGGACTGTGCTGGACTGGCAGACTTGGGTGGGGAAGAAGGAACGGACACTGTGTTCCAGTTATTGCAGCTGAAAGAAAGATTTCTGGTGTAGAGTTCTTGTTGTGTTTGGGGTTTCTTTTCTTGTATTTTTTTGGATCTTTTGATTTGGGTTTGTTTAACTTGTTTCCTGTTTTATTTTGAAAACCTGCTCCCCACTGGGTTTTAGTCCTAGTCTGATGTTCCTTGCTCAGTCTTCTTAGCACAGACATCTAAATGTTGTGGCTTTCTGATCCTCCCTGCTGCTCCATCTGCTTCATCCTGTCCGTTTGTCTGTCTAGTCAGTTGTCTTTTGAGTGTTCTCAGTTTTTCTACTGGAGGATTTCTATTATTTTCTATTCCATTGCAGCGTTGTTTTGTTAAATAAATGACTTTTTATTTATTTGATTCTGGCTGGATCTAGCCCTAGCATTTGGCCCCTCCCCTTAAAACTCCAAACAACTTGCCTCACATCATGTTAGTGTACGGTCTCTGACTGCCCTGGCTGAGCTGTGAATTCATAGGCACCGGTCTGCCTGGAGTCCAGATGGGCGGAGCTGTTCTGTGCTTAAAGCCAATCAGTGAGCTCAAGATTCTCTGATATCAGTTAAGAAGAAAGACTCCAAAGTCTTGCGTTTTGAGCACTCAGAAACACATTTATTGATTATTTTGTTGGTTCCATACAACTTTTTTTTTTTTCTTTTTTTTTTTTTCTTCCCTTTCTTGTCAGTATGTACGATGCACACCGAAATTAGTCTCTGCTTTTAACCCATCAACTAGTTTTAACTAGTGAGCAGTGGGTTAAGGGCCTTGCTCAGGGGCCCCCAGTGATTTACCTGGGTCTGTCAGATCATGTAGCCTAACCATCTATTTTCTGTTAGTTCTCCCCCTGCTCACCACTCACTCTGCTGTTATTGGTTACCTTCCTTAACCAATCAGACATGTCACTGCCAGTCACATTTCCATAACAGTGATAATTGGAGTGAGAATTGTTGTTGTTTTTTTTTATTTAAGTATGTTTATCCAAATGGGCAGCACCGTGGCTTAGTGGTCAGCACTGTTGCCTCACAGCAAGAAGGTTCCTGGTTCGATTCCCGGACCGGTGGGTCTTTCTGTGTGGAGTTTGCATGTTCTCCCTGTGCTTGCGTGGGTTCCCTCCAGTTACTCCGGCTTCCTCCCACAGTCCAAAAACATGCAGGGTAGGTTGATTGATCATTCTAAATTCTCTCTTGGTGTGAATGTGAGTGTGATTGGTTGTTTGTCTTGTATGTGGCCCTGCGATGGACTGGCGACCTGTCCAGGTGGACCCCTGCCTTTCACCTACTATGCGTCGGGATAGGCTCCGACGGACCCCCGTGACCCGGAAAGTGGACATTCCCCAAAACCCTTCCCAAGGCTGGCATCTACTGGGCATCCTAACCAGATGAACCACTCCATCTGTCTCCTCTGGATGTGGAGCAACAGTGACTCTACTGGGGGAGTGTCTCCTGGCTGACTGAACTGTGTGTAAGGGTCCAGCCACTCTGCGAGAGTGGAAACTCATTTCAGCTGCTTGTATCTTTGATCTTATTCTTTCAATGACAACAGCCCGTGACCACAGGTGAGTGTAGGACCATAGATCAACCGGTAAACAGAAACCCTTGCCTTTTGCCTCAGCTCTCTCTTCATCACAACAGACGGATAGAGTCCACATTACATTATTACACTCATGAACAAGACCCCAACATACTTAACTCCTACATTCGAGGCAGCACCTCGTTCCTGACCCAGAGGGGGAATTCCACCTTTTTCAGACAGAACCATGGTCTCAGATTTGGAGGTGCTGATTCTCATCCCCGCCGTTTCACACTCAGCTGTAAACTGCTCCAAGGAAACCCGAACATCCTGGTTTGATGAGGCCAAGAGGACCACATCATCTGCAAAAAGCAGATATCGAATCCTAACCGGACACCCCCATCCCCTGACTGGACCTAGAAATGTCTGTAAAGGTTATGAACAGAATTGGTGACAAGGTGCAGCTCTTGCCTGGAATGAATCTGAAACACTACCAGCAATGTGAAACAGGATTTCTCTCTGTTTACACAGGCACCGGATAGCTCGTAGCAATAGATCCAGAACCCTCAATGTTATCATTGAGATTTAGAAATAAAGATTATCTACACATGTCTGCTGTTGTAATATGCATTTCCTATTGGCTTTGACGACTGCGATCTACTAATTGGAATGTATAAAGCCTTACTCGTCATCGCGGTGTGATTCCTTCAGCGAGCACATTCATTTTGACAAGCCTGAGAAGCTGCGGCCTCAGACGGTGATATGATTGTGAGAAGTGGATGGAAGAGGCCGACCTGATTTACGCAGATGAAAGATAAAAGATGTTTCTGTGGCTAATTGGCTGCTAATTATACTGGGACACTTCAGCAATGCCTGGCTAAGTAATGACATACTACAAATTAATGTGCACGTGTTTTCACTTACCCTCCAGCTCAACAAAGTTGGCGCAAAGCCAGCGGCGAGCAGCCAAACAGTCGTGAAGGTCGTTGAGGGTGAGGAGGTTGGAGGGAGCGAGCCCAACACATCTGCGCTGAACAGGCGGAGGCTGCAGCTGCTCGTTAGTGATGGGCTGGCTGACATCCACCCCAGTGGGACATGGGACCTTAGCATCACAGGACACACCCAACAATGACATCACAGCAGATTCATGCAGTTATAGACTAAATTATTTATTAATGTTTTTATTATTTATTAATTCATTATCATTACTTTATTAAGTCAAACAAAGCCACTAACAAGAAAAAGAAAAAAACAAACAAACATTTGTGTGAAGGTCAAATTATTAACCCTGTGACACATAATGCAGCAAAGCTCCACTACCCAGGGTTCCTCAGCAGAACAACACACAGCCCTGCAACAAGTCAACAACATTCTTTTATTTTTCTTCTCACTTCAGAGGTTCCTTCTGGACTCCAGCTGCCAATGTTTACAGGCAGAGTGGATCCAGCTGACAATAACATGCAGCCCTGCTCCATAGCGCCCCCTACAGCTGAGCCCTAACCACACCCACTACAGTTAAAAATCAATTGTGCAGCCTCTCTGACTGCCTAAATCATCGCTTTAGAGATCTTTAGCACATTCTTTCATGAATAGCTGGTCCAGTTTATGCAGTTTGTGGAGTTTCCAAGCATGGAGCTCCCTCTCCCCAGACACCTCCTCCAGGTCCTCTGGGAGATACCGAGGTCTTCCCTGGGGCCTCCTCCCGGTTGGACATGCCGGAAAGGACCATCCTCGTCAGAAGCTGTAACCTTCTGACAGCTACACCAATCCACCTGTCAATCTCCTGCTCCGTTCGTTCCCTGACTCGTAAATAAGACCGTGACATACGTAATAGAACATACTCTTTGCTTGTAACACCTGATGGTCCTGTGTCCACCTTTACTCTTTAAACAAAACGTTATAGATTCATTTAAACACACATTACAACACAGACACCAGACTGCACCACCACTGTCTCCTCTTTCTTTCTTGCTCTTTCTTTTTCTAGTCTTTTCACCTTCCACACCTGGAGATTTTAGCCCTCCTTGGCAGAATATTTATACCCCCCTTCTTTTACTTTTTTCTTCTCCAGGGATCAATAAAAAATGGTGAGACTGTCATGACGGCTGGTGAAGGAAACACACTTGCACACACATACGCACACATAAAAAAACAAAAAAAAAGAAACCTCTGTTGCAAGATTAAAATGCATATTTATATATATATATATAGCTCTTGGGTTCTACCAAACTTGGTATTAACCATTAATATATGTGCAAACAAGGGAGAAAAAAAAAAAGCCTGACCTGGATGGCTGAGAATCTACACCAGCGCATCTTTAAACTGCTGCTTCTCAGGTCATGAAAACAGGACTCACTACGTCTATTGTTTATGAAGTAGTGACCTTTACGGTCGTGTGCTCTCACCTGGTACTGCAGGCCTGTACAGAGGATCAGATGGTGGTACGGAACCTTCTCACCGCTGGACACCAGGACGTACTTATACTTCCTGTTGATGCCCACCATCTTCCCAGTCAGGACACTGATGCAGTAACCAGCTGGGATCTGGGCCAAGTCTCTGCTGCTATATGCATGACTGCAGGAAGACGGGAAGGACATGAACATAATGGTGTGAAGACATGCACCTGCTGATGTCAAAACATGAAACTACTAATACAACAAAAGACTGATTAGAAAACAAGAAACTACAAATGTGAAAACAACACCGGTATTAGAACATAAAACCACCAGTGTGCACATCAACGTTTTCAAGATAATGGTATGACATCATAGATGCCAGTTTGACAGTATGTCTGATGACACACTGTGTGTCACGGTTTCACTGTTTCACTGTCAACAAATTCTAAATGTCTAAAAACTTTTTCTACATTGTATTGAGAATAGAATATGTCTTCATACAAACATGAACAAATGTGTTCCTTCCTTCCATTAAAGACAGCAAAGACAGAAAAGTCCCTGAAATAACTTGAAACTGACAAAAGTTAACATCCATCCATCCATCCATCCATCCATCCATCCATCCATCCATCCATCCATCCATCCATCCATCCATCCATCCATCCATCCATCCATCCATCCATCCATCCATCCATCATCCATCCATCCATCCATCCATCCATCCATCCATCCATCAGTGTATCCAGCTGCTTACAGGTGAAAGCAGGAGTACACCTGAACAGGACACCAGTCCATCACAGCTCCACATATTGACACACAACTACACATACTTATATGGATAATTTTAACTTACCACTTAATCAGATATGAATTTTTATGGGACTATGGGAGGAAGGCAGAGCACCTACACAAGCCCAAAGAAGAAAAAGGAATCTCCACATAGAAAGACTCCTGCTGGGATTGAAAAATCAAACCTGAGTTAAGTAATCAGAAGTTTATACTAACCCATCTTTGGATAAACGCGGCTGTAATTTTTGATTTAGCTGAGTTTTAGTTCCTGTTTTAACAGGAGTCGCACTGCTCTAGCATGGATGTTGCTGCAGGAACGTCCAGTGTTGCAGATGTGTTCATTCAAGTTTCAAAACAGTCACAGATGTCATTACAATTCTCCAGGCACATTATACAGGTTAAGTGCAGATTTAACTCTGCAACTTCTTAAATAGTGTAGTTAAACTTAATCATTGCAGCTTAATCATTGCTTCAGTAGTATGAGCTGAGAGGACTTTTGCTGTTAGGTGGTGCTGCTTGAATAAAACTGATAGAAAAAAGGGGGTGTGAGAGAGAGAAGACAGAGGGAGAGAGACTAAGAGAGATGCCACATTGTAAGTGTTCAGTCACCTTGTGGACAAAAATCCAACATCCTCGTGGTCGTAGTCGCCAGGGAAACCGTGGGTTGAAATGAGGGTGAGGTTGTTGAACCTGAGGTGAGGGCTGCAGGAGAACAAACAGCAGGTAAACATGAGAGCTGTTCTAATAAAACCCTGAACAGAAACTCCACACAGTGTGACTTTCTGGGCATGGATTTCAACAAGGTCAAGGTTCCTAATCTGCACATGTAAAAGTATTCAGACTCGTGTCGGTCCGGTACAGGGAACAGAACTGAGCACTCTGCCTTTTACATGTGGAAGCAGCTGATACGATTACTGTGACCTTGACATGTCTGCAAGGACAGACATGATCACATTCACGTTTCAGGGGTCAAGGACGCACACACATGAGGTCAGGAGGCAGGAGCAGATAATAATAAATCCTTTATTGAATGAAAGGTATTGATGAAGCAAGACATCCCCAAATGCAAATCCAAAATGAAAGCAGCGAGCAGCATTGATCAGGTCGCATCACCACTGCAGCCCCAGGTGCCACCACCTTCCCACACTGTTCTGCCACATCTGCCTGTATTACATTAGTAGGTTCTATACCGACAATGTGACAACCATGACCCTCAATGTACACATCCCAATATTTCATGGCCAGTCTTCAAAATGACCTCAAACCTCACCACATCACTACGGTCACGCCCTGAGGTAAAATGTTTAAAGCTTCCAATTTAGCGTCAGCCATGTGTCTAGATTGTACAAAAACAGTTTTGAGTCAATCTGATTAAATCTCTAGGAGTTTGTTTAAGTATGAGGCCGGCAGATGACCAAAATACATAAAGAAGGACATATTGTATTGAAACTGGCGGTGTGAGTTCGAGCGTGGGTCCGAGAGATGTTTCTGTAGGTCTAAGTCTGATTCCTCAGTCACATAAATTAGGTTATTAGGTGATTAATGTAGGAGAAGAACAATAAGAACACTACTGATACAGTCCTCACACCCTTGGTGCCTGGGCCCTGAATATAAACCAAAACTCAAGGAAGACCAGCAGGACGGGCAAAAAGGAGGCATACAAGGAAGCATTCTTCCACTTAATGCTGCTAAAGCTGGATCTCCGAACTGCTAAATCATGGAGGTACTTAGCATTACCCACAAGATGTTTTTGTTCTTCTCAGGTCTCCAGGGGGACACATTGACTGTCACGTGACAGGTGAGCAGTTGGAACCACATTAACTCCACCTTTAAGCTGAATGTGGCAGTTTCAGGCTGGACGCCGCTGTGGGGCGACATGCTTCCAGCCCGGGGATGGTTCCTAAGCAGGAAACCCCTCTGCAGCCTCCTGGTTAGTGTGTTTACTGCTGGCAGAGTGAGGCCTCTCTTGTGATGCTAATGAGCTGTTGGTTGCAGCTGCAGGACATCTCACCGCAGATAAGCCCAGCTCCAGCTGCTGCACTCGTTGGACAGCGCGGCGTTGGGTCCAGCCTTATCGCTGGGGTGCCACGATCTCCTCCTCTGCTCTTATCTCAGCTTCCTACCAAATTAGACCCAGCAGCAACACAGACAGCAGAGACCAGACCGGAGCGACAGGAATGTTGTATTTGAAAACACTTTTACTGGATATGTAGTTTCATTTGATTTGTTTTTCTCACTATTACATTTTATATTGTCTTTTAATCACATTTATGAACAAAAGGATAAAGAGTTTAATTAGTCACAAATTACATTAGAGAATATTGACCTAAATTAACCTAAATGTGACTCTTGGTTTTTCTCTGGTTCTACTTTCTAATTTTAGTGATGGTAAATAAACATTTATCAGTGTTGCTCTTGAATTCATTTCTGTTCATCCGGTGGCTGCTAGATTTACTGTGTCATGAGAGGTGTGAGCTCAGAAGCTTCTGGAGACTAAGGCCTGGTTTATGTTTCTGCGTCAGCTCGACACCGTCATTCACCTTTCTCTGTCCTGCATTGAGGAAGAAGAGCAGTGAGGAATTCCCCACCAACGCGCCAGAGGGTGTCGAGTGTCAGAGAAATGTTTCAAGAAATCACTGAACTCGTCGGTTTCATTTTTCTATGAGAGAGAGCGATGTTGGAGTAGAAGATGACTGATTAGGACCACAATTGCTTTGATTCCATTGCATCGTAAACTAAAGAGAAGCCGCTCTTGCAGCTCTTGCTGTTCTTGCCGCTCTTGCAGCTCCTGCTGCTCTTGCCGCTCTTGCCGCTCTTGCCGCTCTTGCCGCTCTTGCCGCTCTTGCAGCTCTTGCCGCTCTTGCAGCTCCTGCCGCTCTTGCAGCTCTTGCAGCTCTTGCAGTTCTTGCAGCTCCTGCTGCTCTTGCAGCTCTTGCCGCTCTTGCAGCTCTTGCAGCTCTTGCAGCTCCTGCTGCTCTTGCAGCTCCTGCAGCTCTTGCAGTTCTTGCAGCTCTTGCAGCTCTTGCCGCTCTTGCAGCTCCTGCTGGTCTTGCCGCTCTTGCAGCTCTTGGTCACGTTGACGTGTAATCAGAACTGTGGGGCTGCTCGTCAGAGCCACGCAGAGCCCTGTGAAGAAGGGTTGGAAGTGGCAGTGAGGCCACGTGGCTGCTGCAGGCCAGTGATTTTTGCTGCAGTTGCATCAACTCCCCGTTTTTAGCGCAAGGAGGCCTGTACTTTAAAATGTCAGCCACATCTGGGTTTTAACTTTGATGTCTTGAGATAATGGATCATTACAGAAAAAAATTCTAATTCTAATTCTAATTCTAAATAGTCTAATTCAACCGCAAAGCCAGAGAAAATTTGTCAACCTTTTAATTTCATTGGAATATGTGACCTGGAAAATATCACACAAATACTAAAATAGCTCAGAATCGATAGGTTACGCGAACACAACTGTGACCAAACACTAATTTTCCTGCTTAGATTTATAGTTTAGGAGCGACAACACCAACAACCTCCTTTGCTGTTGACTTGAAAGAGAAGCATAAATTAGGCTTTACATGTTTGTGGGCAATAAAATTAAAATAAATGAGTCCCACTGAGAAGAGACCCTGTTGCCTGAAGACAGCTGGACAGACTCCAGCTAATCCCTGACCTGGAATAAGTGGGTATAGATGATGGATGGACAAACAAGAAAGCGACACATCATCCAGACACCAAACCTGGTACACGTGGTATATTCCTGAACGGTCTTTGACTATTAAAACTAGCCTGGCAAGCCTCTAAGTGGCACTATGATAAGAAAATGTATTTTATCACTCTTATCGTGAGAACTGTGTGGGCTGGAACAAAACTTCTTTTCCCCACGGAATCCTTGGAAGCTCCTGAATCACCATCCCCATCTGAAAAGGGAACTGTCCCTTTAGAACCAGTTCTTGCCTGGAAATGACCCGACAGGTTTAAAAAATCTCGACAAGTGAAACAAAGTAATCTGAAGCTGTTTGTTTGTTTCAGGTTATTGACGAGTTTAGTTGGAAGCACAGCAAATTGTGAGAACTTTAGTCTGTAGGTGGTGAAAAACTGACATTTGAACTATTTCACATAAAAACATGAAGTTTTTTTGTTATGTACTCATATAAGACTAATTGTTTGCAAGGCCTGACAAATCTGCAGGCTGGAGGTCTCTGAAGACTAACTCACTGTTGGATCCAGATCCTAGTGCTCAGCAGAGGAACTGCAACTTTCCTTCTTCATTCACTTCAACCCTGAGGTTGGAAAAGCACAACATCCATCCATCCATCCATCCATCCATCCATCCATCCATCCATCCATCCATCCATCCATCCATCCATCCATCCATCCGTCCGTCCGTCCGTCCATCCTTCCGTCCGTCCGTCCGTCCGTCCATCCATCCATCCGTCCATTTATCCATCCATCCATCCATACGTCCGTCCACCCGTCCATCCATCCGTCCGTCCATCCTGGCATCCGTCCGTCCGTCCGTCCATCCATCCATCCATCCATCCATCCATCCATCCATCCATCCATCCATCCATCCATCCATCCATCCGTCCGTCCGTCCGTCCGTCCGTCCGTCCGTCCATTTATACGTCCGTCCGTCCGTCCGTCCATCCATCCATCCCACCACCACAATTCCTTCTTCGTATCAGTAAAACATGTCTCAGTGTCATTTCACTCCTGGCTGGATCCTATAGAACCATGTAGTAATGTCCAATGTGATCATGTAAATATCAGACAATGTTTACAATCTGAGTGTCCTGTAAGGCTGAGCTATCGGATGGATTTATGCTGTAGAACTGAGCTGTGGTCATCAAGGTTTGTGGGAGGTCTGAGTGAGCTGTTATCAGTCAGTGACAGACGGTGGCGGTGACCCTGCAGCCTCACCAGAGGACGAAGCTGCCGCACAGCTCTTTATCTGTCTGACCCCGACCCAGCCGCTGATGGAGTTATTGTGGAGTGGTGGGGGGATCAGGCAGCAGAATCAGTGTAGAGGCGGAGGACACTGGGAGGATGGACATTTGGACGGGGCTGATAAGCCCCAGCAGCTGAACCATCCTTCACATTGTGAATGTGCAGCCGCTTTAACGTTTGTTCAGACACTAACGGCCTCATTAGTCACCTCATTACTGACAGCAAACACAGATTCTGGCTGGGGGGGGGGGTAATTAAAGTAGGCTGGCTCTGGCCCGACTGAAAGCCAGGTTTCACACAGCTGCGAGCAGCACCGTGGTGCCAGCTGCAGTGACATCCCACTCAGAAACACAACGACACTGGTTGCCTGGCAGCTATCGGCCGTCCCTGAATCGGCAGCCCTCAACACTAATTTTCTGGAGCCGTTAATCTGACCAATTCAGAGCGAAGGAGCACACGTTGGATAACAAAGCTGGTGTCAAGTCACATTTGTAGAGGCTGGATACCCAGACGGAAGCAATGAAAAAATCGTCAGTGTATGTATATACATTGTATATACATACATATATATATATACATATATACATATATATATATATATATATATATGTATATATATATACATATATGTATATATATATATATATATATATATATATATATATATATATATATATATATATATATATACATATATGTTTATATATATACATATATATATGTATATATATATATATATGTATATATATATACATATATATATATATACATACATATATGAGGATTTCGTCACCAGTCCAAGGCCATCATCCCTCCACCACCATGCTTGACAGTGGTTTTGAGGTCTTTCTGCTAAAACACGTGGTTCTGGGCATGCTTTCCATGTGCGCATAATCTTTGTCACTGTAGAATACAGTACTTCAAATAGTGTGGACATGGATTTATACCTCTTGTCACATTGATGTGCAGCAACAGTTGCTTCTCTAGGACAATTTCTGATGTCTTTCCTTCTTAGCATTGGGTTAACACAAACCTGAATGTTTCAAACCAGAAAACTGTTTTATTGTTATTGTTGACAGAAGGGAGATAAAGATGCACAGAAATTGTCTGGTTCAGAAAATGTAATTCTAGGAGTGAAGTGAGACCTTATCTGCAGTTTTTTGACTGTCCTTGAAGGAAACTTCAAGGGTAAATTTGACCAGAGGCATGTTGTAGTGAAACAGGAAAACATTTTTGTCACCTCTGGTTCACAGAAGGTTGATATATTATCAAGACACGTTACTATTCCTCCCACAGAGAGACTTCACTAGGAGTTTGTTCAGAGGTACACTCACCTTGAACAAAGCTCCTCCAGGATAGATAAACCAGTGTCTGACGCCCCCACCACCACAATTCTGGCATTGATGGTGACCTTCCGCTCCAGGGTCAGCTTCCTGCTGATGAGGCTGAGAGCGAACGGCACCTGAGATGAATGGAGACGAGAAGTTCACAACTCCTACAATGACTGATTAAGTTGTCAGATAATTAAATCCTTCATCAAACATGTTCCCCTTCATAATCAAATCCCTGAAACCAAAACATCCAGTTTTCAGCCACTTAAAACTGACAGCCTTCATGTGCAGGCTTTTGGTCCACAAACATCATAATCTATTAAAACTTAAAACTTGCTTAAAACTTAAAGCAACATTTGAGCTGGATTGAACATCTAGAACATCTGTGCTGACTAAAATCACATGAACATTAATTGAAGGTCCTTTCTCAGGTTTTCAGGATAGTCACACTCTTCCAAAAGAGCTCTGACCGGTTCACTAGCCTGGGTCCACAGTCTCCTGCAGCAAGCTCAACTCAACCTGTGGCCGGTCTGGGAAGCACCGTCAGGTACCGGTTGTTAGGATCATAGGTTAACATGCACTGAGCCAAGCCAGAAAAGACCTGCTCTTTTCATCATCAACCAGGGTGGGTGGAGTCAGTTCCTTCCAACATGGTGCCCTGAAGTAAGATGGTCAAAGAAACTATCCAGATGTGCTCTTATGAATCCTGTGGAGCCGGATCAGGGGGTTCTTTGTTAACAGTCTCAGCTGAAGTGACCTCGGTTTGTCTTTGAGTCTGGTCAAAGGATTAAAACAGGGACTTATTCTAGCGCAGCTCCTGGGCTAACACTGTCTTTTTGCAGTAACTCATATTTTGTTTTAACTCAAAACTGCTTAAATTCATCTTGTTTTGGTCCTCATCAAAACTTTACACTCCATACCATCTAATAATAGGGCTGTTCTCCAAAATGCTCCTTAAACTATTCTTAAGACTTAGTTCTTCCTGCGTTACTGCCTCTGATAAACACAAAACTCCACTTCTCAAGTCATCTTCTACTGTCCTCTACCTCCTCTACTGACCGCTAGGGACGGGATCCAGACCTACGGTTCCTCTACTGACCGCTAGGGACCGGATCCAGACCTACAGCTCCTCCACTGATTGCATGTTGTCATGTTGCAAATGTTCACCAACAACTCAGCAGCTCCTCCAGCATGGACCAGTTGAAGGAGCTGGAGAATATTCAAAGGACACTTCCAAGTGGAAGTTGGCTGGGACCTGCGGTACATCAGACTACACAATCATATACACTACAAGCAGCCAGGTCTCAGCGGAGCTCTACTAGTCCTGGTTTCAGCTCTGCTTCAGTGTTCTTAGTCCTGGTTTTAGTTCTACTAGTCCTGATTTCAGCTCTGCTTCAGTGTTCCTATTCCTGATTTTAGTTCTACTAGTCCTGGTATCGGCTCTCCTTCAGTGTTCCTAGTCCTGGTTTTAGTTCTACTAGTCCTGGTTTCAGCTCTCCTTCAGTCTTCCTAGTCCTGGTTTTAGTTCTACTACTCCTAGTTTCAGCTGTGCTTCAGTGTTCCTATTCCTGGTTTTAGTTCTACTAGTCCTGGTTTCAGCTCTGCTTCAGTGTTCTTAGTCCTGGTTTTAGTTCTACTAGTCCTGGTTTCAGCTCTGCTTCAGTGTTCCTATTCCTGATTTTAGTTCTACTAGTCCTGGTATCAGCTCTCCTTCAGTGTTCCTAGTCCTGGTTTTAGTTCTACTAGTCCTGGTTTCAGCTCTGCTTCAGTGTTCCTAGTCCTGGTTTTAGTTCTACTACTCCTAGTTTCAGCTGTGCTTCAGTGTTCCTATTCCTGGTTTTAGTTCTACTAGTCCTGGTTTCAGCTCTGCTTCAGTGTTCTTAGTCCTGGTTTTAGTTCTACTAGTCCTGGTTTCAGCTCTGCTTCAGTGTTCCTATTCCTGATTTTAGTTCTACTAGTCCTGGTATCAGCTCTCCTTCAGTGTTCCTAGTCCTGGTTTTAGTTCTACTAGTCCTGGTTTCAGCTCTCCTTCAGTGTTCCTTGTACTGGTTTTAGTTCAACTAGTCCTGTTATCAGCTCTCCTTCAGTGTTCCTTGTCCTGGTTTTAGTTCTACTAGTCCTGGTATCAGCTCTCCTTCAGTGTTCCTATTCCTGGTTTTAGTTCTAATACTCCTGGTTTCAGCTCTGCTTCAGTGTTCCTATTCCTGGTTTTAGTTCTACTACTCCTAGTTTCAGCCCTCCTTCAGTGTTCCTTGTCCTGGTTTTAGTTCTACTAGTCCTGGTTTCAGCTCTGCTTCAGTGTTCCTATTCCTGATTTTAGTTCTACTGGTCAATGTTTCAGTCCTTCTAGTCCTGGTTTTAGTTCTACTACTCCTACTTTTAGCTCTTCTTCAGTGTTCCTATTCCTGGTTTTAGTGCTACTAGTCCTGGTATCAGCTCTCCTTCATTGTTCCTTGCCCTGGTTTTAGTTCTACTAGTCCTGGTTTCAGCTCTGCTTCAGTGTTCCTACTCCTGGTTTTAGTTCAACTAGTCCTGTTATAAGCTCTCCTTCAGTGTTCCTTGTCCTGGTTTTAGTTCAACTAGTCCTGGTATCAGCTCTCCTTCAGTGTTCCTTGTCCTGGTTTTAGTTCAACTAGTCCTGGTATCAGCTCTCCTTCAATGTTCCTTGTCCTGGTTTTAGTTCTACTAGTCCTGGTTTCAGCTCTCCTTCAGTGTTCCTAGTCCTGGTTTTAGTTCTACTAGTCCTGGTTTCAGCTCTGCTTCAGTGTTCTTAGTCCTGGTTTTAGTTCTACTAGTCCTGGTTTCAGCTCTGCTTCAGTGTTTGTAGCCTTGGTTTTAGTTCTACTATTCAATGTTTCAGTCCTCCTAGTCCTGTTTTTAGTTCAACTAGTCCTGTTATCAGCTCTCCTTCAGTGTTCCTTGTCCTGGTTTTAGTTCAACTAGTCCTGGTATCAGCTCTTCTTCAGTGTTCCTTGTCCTGGTTTTAGTTCAACTAGTCCTGGTATCAGCTCTCCTTCAGTGTTCCTATTCCTGGTTTTAGTTCTACAACTCCTAGTTTCAGCTCTGCTTCAGTGTTCCTAGTCCTGGTTTTAGTTCTACTAGTCCTGGTTTCAGCTCTGCTGCAGTGTTCCTTGTCCTGGATTTAGTTCTACTAGTCCTGGTTTCAGCTCTGCTTAAGTGTTCCTATTCCTGGTTTCAGTTCTACTACTCATAGTTTCAGCTCTGCTTCAGTGTTCCTATTCCTGGTTTTAGTTCTAATACTCCTAGTTTCAGCTCTTCTTCAGTGTTCCTAGTGCTGGTTTTTGTTCTACTAGTCCTGGTTTCAGCTCTGCTTCAGTGTTCTTATTCCTGGTTTTAGTTCAACTAGTCCTGGTATCAGCTCTCCTTCAGTGTTCCTTGTCCTGGTTTTAGTTCAACTAGTCCTGGTATCAGCTCTCCTTCAGTTTCCTTGTCCTGTTTTTAGTTCAACTAGTCCTGGTATCAGCTCTCCTTCAGTGTTCCTTGTCCTGGTTTTAGTTCAACTAGTCCTGGTATCAGCTCTCCTTCAGTGTTCCTTGTCCTGGTTTTAGTTCAACTAGTCCTGGTATCAGCTCTTCTTCAGTGTTCCTTGTCCTGGTTTTAGTTCAACTAGTCCTGGTATCAGCTCTTCTTCAGTGTTCCTTGTCCTGGTTTTAGTTCAACTAGTCCTGGTATCAGCTCTTCTTCAGTGTTCCTTGTCCTGGTTTTAGTTCAACTAGTCCTGGTATCAGCTCTTCTTCAGTGTTCCTTGTCCTGGTTTTAGTTCAACTAGTCCTGGTATCAGCTCTCCTTCAGTGTTCCTTGTCCTGGTTTTAGTTCAACTAGTCCTGGTTTCAGCTCTCCTTCAGTGTTCCTAGTCCTGGTTTTAGTTCTACTAGTCCTGGTTTCAGCTCTGCTTCAGTGTTCCTAGTCCTGGTTTTAGTTCTACTAGCCCTGGTATCGGCTCTCCTTCAGTGTTCCTAGTCCTGGTTTTAGTTCTACTAGTCCTGGTTTCAGCTCTGCTGCAGTGTTCCTAGTCCTTGTTTTAGTTCTACTAGTCCTGGTTTCAGCTCTGCTTCAGTGTTCCTAGTCCTGGTTTTAGTTCTACTAGTCCTGGTTTCAGCTCTGCTTCAGTGTTCCTAGTCCTGGTTTTAGTTCTACTAGTCCTGGTTTCAGCTCTGCTTCAGTGTTCCTAGTCCTGGTTTTAGTTCTACTAGTCCTGGTTTCAGCTCTGCTTCAGTGTTCCTATTCCTGATTTTAGTTCTACTGGTCAATGTTTCAGTCCTTCCAGTCCTGGTTTTAGTTCTACTACTCCTAGTTTCAGCTGTGCTTCAGTGTTCCTATTCCTGGTTTTAGTTCTACTAGTCCTGGTTTCAGCTTTGCTTCAGTGTTCGAAATTCTGGTTTTAGTTCTACTAGTCCTGGTATCAGCTCTCCTTCAGTGTTCCTATTCCTGGTTTTAGTTCTAATACTCCTGGTTTCAGCTCTGCTTCAGTGTTCCTATTCCTGGTTTTAGTTCTACTACTCCTAGTTTCAGCCCTCCTTCAGTGTTCCTTGTCCTGGTTTTAGTTCTACTAGTCCTGGTTTCAGCTCTGCTTCAGTGTTCCTATTCCTGATTTTAGTTCTACTGGTCAATGTTTCAGTCCTTCTAGTCCTGGTTTTAGTTCTACTACTCCTACTTTTAGCTCTTCTTCAGTGTTCCTATTCCTGGTTTTAGTGCTACTAGTCCTGGTATCAGCTCTCCTTCATTGTTCCTTGCCCTGGTTTTAGTTCTACTAGTCCTGGTTTCAGCTCTGCTTCAGTGTTCTTAGTCCTGGTTTTAGTTCTACTAGTCCTGGTTTCAGCTCTGCTTCAGTGTTCCTATTCCTGATTTTAGTTCTACTAGTCCTGGTATCAGCTCTCCTTCAGTGTTCCTAGTCCTGGTTTTAGTTCTACTAGTCCTGGTTTCAGCTCTCCTTCAGTGTTCCTTGTACTGGTTTTAGTTCAACTAGTCCTGTTATAAGCTCTCCTTCAGTGTTCCTTGTCCTGGTTTTAGTTCTACTAGTCCTGGTATCAGCTCTCCTTCAGTGTTCCTATTCCTGGTTTTAGTTCTAATACTCCTGGTTTCAGCTCTGCTTCAGTGTTCCTATTCCTGGTTTTAGTTCTACTACTCCTAGTTTCAGCCCTCCTTCAGTGTTCCTTGTCCTGGTTTTAGTTCTACTAGTCCTGGTTTCAGCTCTGCTTCAGTGTTCCTATTCCTGATTTTAGTTCTACTGGTCAATGTTTCAGTCCTTCTAGTCCTGGTTTTAGTTCTACTACTCCTACTTTTAGCTCTTCTTCAGTGTTCCTATTCCTGGTTTTAGTGCTACTAGTCCTGGTATCAGCTCTCCTTCATTGTTCCTTGCCCTGGTTTTAGTTCTACTAGTCCTGGTTTCAGCTCTGCTTCAGTGTTCCTACTCCTGGTTTTAGTTCAACTAGTCCTGGTATCAGCTCTCCTTCAGTGTTCCTTGTCCTGGTTTTAGTCCTACTAGTCCTGGTTTCAGCTCTCCTTCAGTGTTCCTTGTACTGGTTTTAGTTCAACTAGTCCTGTTATCAGCTCTCCTTCAGTGTTCCTTGTCCTGGTTTTAGTTCAACTAGTCCTGGTATCAGCTCTCCTTCAGTGTTCCTTGTCCTGGTTTTAGTTCAACTAGTCCTGGTATCAGCTCTCCTTCAATGTTCCTTGTCCTGGTTTTAGTTCTACTAGTCCTGGTTTAAGCTCTCCTTCAGTGTTCCTAGTCCTGGTTTTAGTTTTACTAGTCCTGGTTTCAGCTCTGCTTCAGTGTTCTTAGTCCTGGTTTTAGTTCTACTAGTCCTGGTTTCAGCTCTGCTTCAGTGTTTGTAGCCTTGGTTTTAGTTCTACTATTCAATGTTTCAGTCCTCCTAGTCCTGTTTTTAGTTCAACTAGTCCTGTTATCAGCTCTCCTTCAGTGTTCCTTGTCCTGGTTTTAGTTCAACTAGTCCTGGTATCAGCTCTTCTTCAGTGTTCCTTGTCCTGGTTTTAGTTCAACTAGTCCTGGTATCAGCTCTCCTTCAGTGTTCCTAGTCCTGGTTTAAGTCCTACTAGTCCTGGTATAAGCTCTGCTTCAGTGTTCCTTGTCCTGGTTTTAGTTCTACTAGTCCTGGTTTCAGCTCTCCTTCAGTGTTCTTATTCCTGGTTTTAGTTCTACTAGTCCTGGTATAAGCTCTGCTTCAGTGTTCCTTGTCCTGGTTTTAGTTCTACTAGTCCTGGTTTCAGCTCTCCTTCAGTGTTCCTATTCCTGGTTTTAGTTCTACTACTCCTAGTTTCAGCTCTGCTTCAGTGTTCCTAGTCCTGGTTTTAGTTCTACTAGTCCTGGTTTCAGCTCTGCTGCAGTGTTCCTTGTCCTGGATTTAGTTCTACTAGTCCTGGTTTCAGCTCTGCTTAAGTGTTCCTATTCCTGGTTTCAGTTCTACTACTCATAGTTTCAGCTCTGCTTCAGTGTTCCTATTCCTGGTTTTAGTTCTAATACTCCTAGTTTCAGCTCTTCTTCAGTGTTCCTAGTGCTGGTTTTTGTTCTACTAGTCCTGGTTTCAGCTCTGCTTCAGTGTTCTTATTCCTGGTTTTAGTTCAACTAGTCCTGGTATCAGCTCTCCTTCAGTGTTCCTTGTCCTGGTTTTAGTTCAACTAGTCCTGGTATCAGCTCTCCTTCAGTTTCCTTGTCCTGTTTTTAGTTCAACTAGTCCTGGTATCAGCTCTCCTTCAGTGTTCCTTGTCCTGGTTTTAGTTCAACTAGTCCCGGTATCAGCTCTCCTTCAGTGTTCCTTGTCCTGGTTTTAGTTCAACTAGTCCTGGTATCAGCTCTTCTTCAGTGTTCCTTGTCCTGGTTTTAGTTCAACTAGTCCTGGTATCAGCTCTTCTTCAGTGTTCCTTGTCCTGGTTTTAGTTCAACTAGTCCTGGTATCAGCTCTTCTTCAGTGTTCCTTGTCCTGGTTTTAGTTCAACTAGTCCTGGTATCAGCTCTTCTTCAGTGTTCCTTGTCCTGGTTTTAGTTCAACTAGTCCTGGTATCAGCTCTCCTTCAGTGTTCCTTGTCCTGGTTTTAGTTCAACTAGTCCTAGTTTCAGCTCTGCTTCAGTGTTCCTATTCCTGGTTTTAGTTCTACTACTCCTAGTTTCAGCTCTTCTTCAGTGTTTCTTGTCCTGGTTTTAGTTCTACTAGTCCTGGTTTCAGCACTGCTGCAGTTTTCCTAGTCCTGGTTTTAGTTCTACTAGTCCTGGTTTCAGCTCTGCTTCAGTGTTCCTTGTCCTGGTTTTAGTTCAACTAGTCCTGGTATCATCTCTCCTTCAGTGTTCCTTGTCCTGGTTTTAGTTCTACTACTCCTAGTTTCAGCTCTTCTTCAGTGTTCCTATTCCTGGTTTTAGTTCAACTAGTCCTGGTATCAGCTCTTCTTCAGTGTTCCTTGTCCTGGTTTTAGTTCAACTAGTCCTGGTATCAGCTCTCCTTCAGTGTTCCTTGTCCTGGTTTTAGTTCTACTAGTCCTGGTTTCAGCACTGCTGCAGTTTTCCTAGTCCTGGTTTAGTTCTACTAGTCCTAGTTTCAGCTCTGCTTCAGTGTTCCTATTCCTGGTTTTAGTTCTACTACTCATAGTTTCAGCTTTTCTTCAGTGTTCCTATTCCTGGTTTTAGTTCTACTAGTCCTGGTTTCAGCTCTGCTTCAGTGTTCGTTGCCTTGGTTTTAGTTCTACTAGTCCTGGTATCAGCTCTCTTTCAGTGTTCCTAGTCCTGGTTTTAGTTCTACTAGTCCTGGTTTCAGCTCTGCTTCAGTGTTCGTTGCCTTGGTTTTAGTTTTACTAGTCCTGGTTTCAGCTCTGCTTCAGTGTTCCTAGTCCTGGTTTTAGTTCTACTAGTCCTGGTTTCAGCTCTGCTTAAGTGTTCCTATTCCTGGTTTCAGTTCTACTACTCATAGTTTCAGCTCTGCTTCAGTGTTCCTATTCCTGGTTTTAGTTCTAATACTCCTAGTTTCAGCTCTTCTTCAGTGTTCCTAGTGCTGGTTTTTGTTCTACTAGTCCTGGTTTCAGCTCTGCTTCAGTGTTCTTATTCCTGGTTTTAGTTCAACTAGTCCTGGTATCAGCTCTCCTTCAGTGTTCCTTGTCCTGGATTTAGTTCAACTAGTCCTGGTATCAGCTCTCCTTCAGTTTTCCTTGTCCTGTTTTTAGTTCAACTAGTCCTGGTATCAGCTCTCCTGCAGTGTTCCTTGTCCTGGTTTTAGTTCAACTAGTCCTGGTATCAGCTCTCCTTCAGTGTTCCTATTCCTGGTTTTAGTTCAACTAGTCCTGGTATCAGCTCTTCTTCAGTGTTCCTTGTCCTGGTTTTAGTTCAACTAGTCCTGGTATCAGCTCTCCTTCAGTGTTCCTTGTCCTGGTTTTAGTTCTACTAGTCCTGGTTTCAGCACTGCTGCAGTTTTCCTAGTCCTGGTTTTAGTTCTACTAGTCCTAGTTTCAGCTCTGCTTCAGTGTTCCTATTCCTGGTTTTAGTTCTACTACTCATAGTTTCAGCTTTTCTTCAGTGTTCCTATTCCTGGTTTTAGTTCTACTAGTCCTGGTTTCAGCTCTGCTTCAGTGTTCGTTGCCTTGGTTTTAGTTCTACTAGTCCTGGTATCAGCTCTCTTTCAGTGTTCCTAGTCCTGGTTTTAGTTCTACTAGTCCTGGTTTCAGCTCTGCTTCAGTGTTCGTTGCCTTGGTTTTAGTTTTACTAGTCCTGGTTTCAGCTCTGCTTCAGTGTTCCTAGTCCTGGTTTTAGTTCTACTAGTCCTGGTTTCAGCTCTGCTTAAGTGTTCCTATTCCTGGTTTCAGTTCTACTACTCATAGTTTCAGCTCTGCTTCAGTGTTCCTATTCCTGGTTTTAGTTCTAATACTCCTAGTTTCAGCTCTTCTTCAGTGTTCCTAGTGCTGGTTTTTGTTCTACTAGTCCTGGTTTCAGCTCTGCTTCAGTGTTCTTATTCCTGGTTTTAGTTCAACTAGTCCTGGTATCAGCTCTCCTTCAGTGTTCCTTGTCCTGGTTTTAGTTCAACTAGTCCTGGTATCAGCTCTCCTTCAGTTTCCTTGTCCTGTTTTTAGTTCAACTAGTCCTGGTATCAGCTCTCCTTCAGTGTTCCTTGTCCTGGTTTTAGTTCAACTAGTCCCGGTATCAGCTCTCCTTCAGTGTTCCTTGTCCTGGTTTTAGTTCAACTAGTCCTGGTATCAGCTCTTCTTCAGTGTTCCTTGTCCTGGTTTTAGTTCAACTAGTCCTGGTATCAGCTCTTCTTCAGTGTTCCTTGTCCTGGTTTTAGTTCAACTAGTCCTGGTATCAGCTCTTCTTCAGTGTTCCTTGTCCTGGTTTTAGTTCAACTAGTCCTGGTATCAGCTCTTCTTCAGTGTTCCTTGTCCTGGTTTTAGTTCAACTAGTCCTGGTATCAGCTCTCCTTCAGTGTTCCTTGTCCTGGTTTTAGTTCAACTAGTCCTAGTTTCAGCTCTGCTTCAGTGTTCCTATTCCTGGTTTTAGTTCTACTACTCCTAGTTTCAGCTCTTCTTCAGTGTTTCTTGTCCTGGTTTTAGTTCTACTAGTCCTGGTTTCAGCACTGCTGCAGTTTTCCTAGTCCTGGTTTTAGTTCTACTAGTCCTGGTTTCAGCTCTGCTTCAGTGTTCCTTGTCCTGGTTTTAGTTCAACTAGTCCTGGTATCATCTCTCCTTCAGTGTTCCTTGTCCTGGTTTTAGTTCTACTACTCCTAGTTTCAGCTCTTCTTCAGTGTTCCTATTCCTGGTTTTAGTTCAACTAGTCCTGGTATCAGCTCTTCTTCAGTGTTCCTTGTCCTGGTTTTAGTTCAACTAGTCCTGGTATCAGCTCTCCTTCAGTGTTCCTTGTCCTGGTTTTAGTTCTACTAGTCCTGGTTTCAGCACTGCTGCAGTTTTCCTAGTCCTGGTTTTAGTTCTACTAGTCCTAGTTTCAGCTCTG
Organism: Xenentodon cancila; assembly: GCA_014839995.1. NCBI lineage: Eukaryota > Metazoa > Chordata > Actinopteri > Beloniformes > Belonidae > Xenentodon > Xenentodon cancila. The sequence continues at coordinate 646,627 of CM026209.1, read as the reverse complement.
CTTCAGTGTTCCTATTCCTGGTTTTAGTTCTACTACTCATAGTTTCAGCTTTTCTTCAGTGTTCCTATTCCTGGTTTTAGTTCTACTAGTCCTGGTTTCAGCTCTGCTTCAGTGTTCGTTGCCTTGGTTTTAGTTCTACTAGTCCTGGTATCAGCTCTCTTTCAGTGTTCCTAGTCCTGGTTTTAGTTCTACTAGTCCTGGTTTCAGCTCTGCTTCAGTGTTCGTTGCCTTGGTTTTAGTTTTACTAGTCCTGGTTTCAGCTCTGCTTCAGTGTTCCTAGTCCTGGTTTTAGTTCTACTAGTCCTGGTTTCAGCTCTGCTTAAGTGTTCCTATTCCTGGTTTCAGTTCTACTACTCATAGTTTCAGCTCTGCTTCAGTGTTCCTATTCCTGGTTTTAGTTCTAATACTCCTAGTTTCAGCTCTTCTTCAGTGTTCCTAGTGCTGGTTTTTGTTCTACTAGTCCTGGTTTCAGCTCTGCTTCAGTGTTCTTATTCCTGGTTTTAGTTCAACTAGTCCTGGTATCAGCTCTCCTTCAGTGTTCCTTGTCCTGGATTTAGTTCAACTAGTCCTGGTATCAGCTCTCCTTCAGTTTTCCTTGTCCTGTTTTTAGTTCAACTAGTCCTGTTATCAGCTCTCCTGCAGTGTTCCTTGTCCTGGTTTTAGTTCAACTAGTCCTGGTATCAGCTCTCCTTCAGTGTTCCTATTCCTGGTTTTAGTTCAACTAGTCCTGGTATCAGCTCTTCTTCAGTGTTCCTTGTCCTGGTTTTAGTTCAACTAGTCCTGGTATCAGCTCTCCTTCAGTGTTCCTTGTCCTGGTTTTAGTTCTACTAGTCCTGGTTTCAGCACTGCTGCAGTTTTCCTAGTCCTGGTTTTAGTTCTACTAGTCCTAGTTTCAGCTCTGCTTCAGTGTTCCTATTCCTGGTTTTAGTTCTACTACTCATAGTTTCAGCTTTTCTTCAGTGTTCCTATTCCTGGTTTTAGTTCTACTAGTCCTGGTTTCAGCTCTGCTTCAGTGTTCGTTGCCTTGGTTTTAGTTCTACTAGTCCTGGTATCAGCTCTCTTTCAGTGTTCCTAGTCCTGGTTTTAGTTCTACTAGTCCTGGTTTCAGCTCTGCTTCAGTGTTCGTTGCCTTGGTTTTAGTTTTACTAGTCCTGGTTTCAGCTCTGCTGCAGTGTTCCTAGTCCTGGTTTTAGTTCTACTAGTCCTGGTTTCAGCTCTGCTTAAGTGTTCCTATTCCTGGTTTCAGTTCTACTACTCATAGTTTCAGCTCTGCTTCAGTGTTTCTATTCCTGGTTTTAGTTCTAATACTCCTAGTTTCAGCTCTTCTTCAGTGTTCCTAGTGTTGGTTTTTGTTCTACTAGTCCTGGTTTCAGCTCTGCTTCAGTGTTCTTATTCCTGGTTTTAGTTCAACTAGTCCTGGTATCAGCTCTCCTTCAGTGTTCCTTGTCCTGTTTTAGTTCAACTAGTCCTGGTATCAGCTCTCCTTCAGTGTTCCTTGTCCTGGTTTTAGTTCAACTAGTCCTGGTATCAGCTCTCCTTCAGTGTTCCTTGTCCTGGTTTTAGTTCAACTAGTCCTGGTATCAGCTCTTCTTCAGTGTTCCTTGTCCTGGTTTTAGTTCAACTAGTCCTGGTATCAGCTCTTCTTCAGTGTTCCTTGTCCTGGTTTTAGTTCAACTAGTCCTGGTATCAGCTCTTCTTCAGTGTTCCTTGTCCTGGTTTTAGTTCAACTAGTCCTGGTATCAGCTCTCCTTCAGTGTTCCTTGTCCTGGTTTTAGTTCAACTAGTCCTGGTATCAGCTCTTCTTCAGTGTTCCTTGTCCTGGTTTTAGTTCAACTAGTCCTGGTATCAGCTCTCCTTCAGTGTTCCTTGTCCTGGTTTTAGTTCTACTAGTCCTGGTTTCAGCACTGCTGCAGTTTTCCTAGTCCTGGTTTTAGTTCTACTAGTCCTAGTTTCAGCTCTGCTTCAGTGTTCCTATTCCTGGTTTTAGTTCTACTACTTATAGTTTCAGCTTTTCTTCAGTGTTCCTATTCCTGGTTTTAGTTCTACTAGTCCTGGTTTCAGCTCTGCTTCAGTGTTCGTTGCCTTGGTTTTAGTTCTACTAGTCCTGGTATCAGCTCTCTTTCAGTGTTCCTAGTCCTGGTTTTAGTTCTACTAGTCCTGGTTTCAGCTCTGCTTCAGTGTTCGTTGCCTTGGTTTTAGTTTTACTAGTCCTGGTTTCAGCTCTGCTTCAGTGTTCCTTGTCCTGGTTTTAGTTCTACTAGTCCTGGTTTCAGCTCTGCTTCAGTGTTCCTATTCCTGGTTTCAGTTCTACTACTCATAGTTTCAGCTCTGCTTCAGTGTTCCTATTCCTGGTTTTAGTTCTAATACTCCTAGTTTCAGCTCTGCTTCAGTGTTCCTATTCTTGGTTTTAGTTCTAATACTCCTAGTTTCAGCTCTTCTTCAGTGTTCCTAGTGCTGGTTTTTGTTCTACTAGTCCTGGTTTCAGCTCTGCTTCAGTGTTCTTATTCCTGGTTTTAGTTCAACTAGTCCTGGTATCAGCTCTCCTTCAGTTTCCTTGTCCTGTTTTTAGTTCAACTAGTCCTGGTATCAGCTCTCCTTCAGTGTTCCTTGTCCTGGTTTTAGTTCAACTAGTCCTGGTATCAGCTCTCCTTCAGTGTTCCTTGTCCTGGTTTTAGTTCAACTAGTCCTGGTATCAGCTCTCTTCAGTGTTCCTTGTCCTGGTTTTAGTTCAACTAGTCCTGGTATCAGCTCTTCTTCAGTGTTCCTTGTCCTGGTTTTAGTTCAACTAGTCCTGGTATCAGCTCTTCTTCAGTGTTCCTTGTCCTGGTTTTAGTTCAACTAGTCCTGGTATCAGCTCTTCTTCAGTGTTCCTTGTCCTGGTTTTAGTTCAACTAGTCCTGGTATCAGCTCTCCTTCAGTGTTCCTTGTCCTGGTTTTAGTTCAACTAGTCCTGGTATCAGCTCTCCTTCAGTGTTCCTTGTCCTGGTTTTAGTTCTACTACTCCTAGTTTCAGCTCTTCTTCAGTGTTTCTTGTCCTGGTTTTAGTTCTACTAGTCCTGGTTTCAGCACTGCTGCAGTTTTCCTAGTCCTGGTTTTAGTTCTACTAGTCCTGGTTTCAGCTCTGCTTCAGTGTTCCTATTCCTGGTTTTAGTTCAACTAGTCCTGGTATCATCTCTCCTTCAGTGTTCCTTGTCCTGGTTTTAGTTCTACTACTCCTAGTTTCAGCTCTCCTTCAGTGTTCCTATTCCTGGTTTTAGTTCAACTAGTCCTGGTATCAGCTCTTCTTCAGTGTTCCTTGTCCTGGTTTTAGTTCAACTAGTCCTGGTATCAGCTCTCCTTCAGTGTTCCTTGTCCTGGTTTTAGTTCTACTAGTCCTGGTTTCAGCACTGCTGCAGTTTTCCTAGTCCTGGTTTTAGTTCTACTAGTCCTAGTTTCAGCTCTGCTTCAGTGTTCCTATTCCTGGTTTTAGTTCTAACTAGTCATAGTTATCAGCTCTTCTTCAGTGTTCCTATTCCTGGTTTTAGTTCTACTAGCTCCTAGGTTTCAGCTCTGCTTCAGTGTTCCGTTGCCTTGGTTTTAGTTCTACTAGTCCTGGTATCAGCTCTTCTTCAGTGTTCCTTGTCCTGGTTTTAGTTCTACTAGTCCTGGTTTCAGCTCTGCTTCAGTGTTCGTTGCCTTGGTTTTAGTTTTACTAGTCCTGGTTTCAGCTCTGCTTCAGTGTTCCTAGTCCTGGTTTTAGTTCTACTAGTCCTGGTTTCAGCTCTGCTTAAGTGTTCCTATTCCTGGTTTCAGTTCTACTACTCATAGTTTCAGCTCTGCTTCAGTGTTTTTATTCCTGGTTTTAGTTCTAATACTCCTAGTTTCAGCTCTTCTTCAGTGTTCCTAGTGTTGGTTTTTGTTCTACTAGTCCTGGTTTCAGCTCTGCTTCAGTGTTCTTATTCCTGGTTTTAGTTCAACTAGTCCTGGTATCAGCTCTCCTTCAGTGTTCCTTGTCCTGGTTTTAGTTCAACTAGTCCTGGTATCAGCTCTCCTTCAGTTTTCCTTGTCCTGTTTTTAGTTCAACTAGTCCTGTTATCAGCTCTCCTTCAGTGTTCCTTGTCCTGGTTTTAGTTCAACTAGTCCTGGTATCAGCTCTCCTTCAGTTTTCCTTGTCCTGTTTTTAGTTCAACTAGTCCTGTTATCAGCTCTCCTTCAGTGTTCCTTGTCCTGGTTTTAGTTCAACTAGTCCTGGTATCAGCTCTCCTTCAGTGTTCCTTGTCCTGGTTTTAGTTCAACTAGTCCTGGTATCAGCTCTTCTTCAGTGTTCCTTGTCCTGGTTTTAGTTCAACTAGTCCTGGTATCAGCTCTTCTTCAGTGTTCCTTGTCCTGGTTTTAGTTCAACTAGTCCTGGTATCAGCTCTTCTTCAGTGTTCCTTGTCCTGGTTTTAGTTCAACTAGTCCTGGTATTAGCTCTTCTTCAGTGTTCCTTGTCCTGGTTTTAGTTCAACTAGTCCTGGTATCAGCTCTCCTTCAGTGTTCCTTGTCCTGGTTTTAGTTCAACTAGTCCTAGTTTCAGCTCTGCTTCAGTGTTCCTATTCCTGTTTTTAGTTCTACTACTCCTAGTTTCAGCTCTTCTTCAGTGTTTCTTGTCCTGGTTTTAGTTCTACTAGTCCTGGTTTCAGCACTGCTGCAGTTTTCCTAGTCCTGGTTTTAGTTCTACTAGTCCTGGTTTCAGCTCTGCTTCAGTGTTCCTATTCCTGGTTTTAGTTCAACTAGTCCTGGTATCATCTCTCCTTCAGTGTTCCTTGTCCTGGTTTTAGTTCTACTACTCCTAGTTTCAGCTCTCCTTCAGTGTTCCTATTCCTGGTTTTAGTTCAACTAGTCCTGGTATCAGCTCTTCTTCAGTGTTCCTTGTCCTGGTTTTAGTTCAACTAGTCCTGGTATCAGCTCTCCTTCAGTGTTCCTTGTCCTGGTTTTAGTTCTACTAGTCCTGGTTTCAGCACTGCTGCAGTTTTCCTAGTCCTGGTTTTAGTTCTACTATTCCTGGTTTCAGCTCTGCTTCAGTGTTCCTATTCCTGGTTTTAGTTCAACTAGTCCTGGTATCATCTCTCCTTCAGTGTTCCTTGTCCTGGTTTTAGTTCTACTACTCCTAGTTTCAGCTCTTCTTCAGTGTTCCTATTCCTGGTTTTAGTTCAACTAGTCCTGGTATCAGCTCTTCTTCAGTGTTCCTTGTCCTGGTTTTAGTTCTACTAGTCCTGGTTTCAGCTCTGCTTCAGTGTTCGTTGCCTTGGTTTTAGTTTTACTAGTCCTGGTTTCAGCTCTGCTTCAGTGTTCCTAGTCCTGGTTTTAGTTCTACTAGTCCTGGTTTCAGCTCTGCTTAAGTGTTCCTATTCCTGGTTTCAGTTCTACTACTCATAGTTTCAGCTCTGCTTCAGTGTTTTTATTCCTGGTTTTAGTTCTAATACTCCTAGTTTCAGCTCTTCTTCAGTGTTCCTAGTGTTGGTTTTTGTTCTACTAGTCCTGGTTTCAGCTCTGCTTCAGTGTTCTTATTCCTGGTTTTAGTTCAACTAGTCCTGGTATCAGCTCTCCTTCAGTGTTCCTTGTCCTGGTTTTAGTTCAACTAGTCCTGGTATCAGCTCTCCTTCAGTTTTCCTTGTCCTGTTTTTAGTTCAACTAGTCCTGTTATCAGCTCTCCTTCAGTGTTCCTTGTCCTGGTTTTAGTTCAACTAGTCCTGGTATCAGCTCTCCTTCAGTTTTCCTTGTCCTGTTTTTAGTTCAACTAGTCCTGTTATCAGCTCTCCTTCAGTGTTCCTTGTCCTGGTTTTAGTTCAACTAGTCCTGGTATCAGCTCTCCTTCAGTGTTCCTTGTCCTGGTTTTAGTTCAACTAGTCCTGGTATCAGCTCTTCTTCAGTGTTCCTTGTCCTGGTTTTAGTTCAACTAGTCCTGGTATCAGCTCTTCTTCAGTGTTCCTTGTCCTGGTTTTAGTTCAACTAGTCCTGGTTTCAGCTCTTCTTCAGTGTTCCTTGTCCTGGTTTTAGTTCAACTAGTCCTGGTATTAGCTCTTCTTCAGTGTTCCTTGTCCTGGTTTTAGTTCAACTAGTCCTGGTATCAGCTCTCCTTCAGTGTTCCTTGTCCTGGTTTTAGTTCAACTAGTCCTAGTTTCAGCTCTGCTTCAGTGTTCCTATTCCTGTTTTTAGTTCTACTACTCCTAGTTTCAGCTCTTCTTCAGTGTTTCTTGTCCTGGTTTTAGTTCTACTAGTCCTGGTTTCAGCACTGCTGCAGTTTTCCTAGTCCTGGTTTTAGTTCTACTAGTCCTGGTTTCAGCTCTGCTTCAGTGTTCCTATTCCTGGTTTTAGTTCAACTAGTCCTGGTATCATCTCTCCTTCAGTGTTCCTTGTCCTGGTTTTAGTTATACTACTCCTAGTTTCAGCTCTTCTTCAGTGTTCCTATTCCTGGTTTTAGTTCAACTAGTCCTGGTATCAGCTCTTCTTCAGTGTTCCTTGTCCTGGTTTTAGTTCAACTAGTCCTGGTATCAGCTCTCCTTCAGTGTTCCTTGTCCTGGTTTTAGTTCTACTAGTCCTGGTTTCAGCACTGCTGCAGTTTTCCTAGTCCTGGTTTTAGTTCTACTAGTCCTAGTTTCAGCTCTGCTTCAGTGTTCCTATTCCTGGTTTTAGTTCTACTACTCATAGTTTCAGCTTTTCTTCAGTGTTCCTATTCCTGGTTTTAGTTCTACTAGTCCTGGTTTCAGCTCTGCTTCAGTGTTCGTTGCCTTGGTTTTAGTTCTACTAGTCCTGGTATCAGCTCTCTTTCAGTGTTCCTAGTCCTGGTTTTAGTTCTACTAGTCCTGGTTTCAGCTCTGCTTCAGTGTTCGTTGCCTTGGTTTTAGTTTTACTAGTCCTGGTTTCAGCTCTGCTTCAGTGTTCCTAGTCCTGGCTTTAGTCCTACTAGTCCTGGTTTCAGCTCTGCTTCAGTGTTCCTAGTCCTGGCTTTAGTCCTACTAGTCCTGGTTTTAAGCATGAATGTAAAGTATCACTAATTAGAATATAGTAATACCTGTGATTGAAAGGAGTATGGCGTGTTCCAACCATCTTTCAGGTCTTTTTGTTTCTCCCATTTACATTTACAACACAACAAGGAAAATGAGGCTCTGAAAACACTCTTCAGAAACCTGTGGACGACATCACACGAGAGTATGACCAGTTCTTCTGCTGCTTCCTGTCAGCCAGCTGTGTTGCCCACCTGCTGCTCTGTGATCTGACTGGATGGGGCATTGATGCCGAGTTCTTCCAGCGGGTAGATGATCTGTTGTCGCGGTCGGATGGGGACGGCACAGCTCAGGACAGAATCCAGGGGGTACATGCAGGAATTCTGGGTGCAGAAGAATAGGGAGCAGTAAAACAAAAAAGTCTTCCTGGAAGTCAGACATTATCAGTGCGGAGTTTAGAGGCGAGATGGTGATATTGAGACCCTGGAAGTTTGACACAATGGAAACAAACTGCTTTGAAATTGGAAAACAACCCCCATGGTGATAACGCTCCCTAGCTTCGGCCATTACTCTATTGACACATTATCATCTCCCAATCTGCTGCTTGTTTGTGGAAGGTAATTAGCAGAGGAAGTGAGATGTAGAGGAGATGTCAGGTTATGATGTAGAGAAGTGAAGCTGGCAGCTGCAGGGGTGCCCAACAGCCTGCTGAGATCTGCAACATGAAAACAAACATGCTTAGACCTGGTTACATGGTGCAACAAAACGCTGAGACACTGATCTGATCTTTACTGCAGTAACACAGTCCGTTACAGCAATGGACCAAGTTAACTAACATAGTCCCCACCCCCCAACAATGACAATGACAATGCTGGTCAGGAAATTCACTAGATTTTCCATCCAAATCACAACAGCTGGTTCATGCTCAATTATACGCAAAAATTTGTTCCCCCTCTATTAATCCTGTGTTATGTTCAAACAAAATAAAGTCATCTGATCATAAAGTGTCTTAGAATTACTGAAATACAACCTGAGGCAAACAGACACATAACTTTTCTCACCTTCCATTATTTATTTTAAATAAATAAATAACACTAAGTCCCCCCATGATTCCAGAGGTTGTAGAGCCACCTCCAGAAGGAATAACTTGAAGTAGCTGTTTCTCTCACAAGGTTGTGAAGAAATTGTGGTCCATTCTTCTTAACAACATTTACAATGTTCTCCACTCAGGTCCAGAGCATCACCCCTCCACCTCTGTGCTTGTCAGTGGGTCTGAGGTGTTTCTGCTGATTTTCTCCAAGCATGGTTCTGGACATGAAGACAAAACATCTCCACGTTGGTCTCATCTGTTCCAGATGTCTGCTGGTTTGTTCAGATGTAGTTTTGAACCTTGAACCTTCATTTGTGAAATGGTTTCAGAACTCTTTCTAGCTGCTTAGGTTTTGTTTTTGTTATAGTCAACAAGATTATTTCTTTCATTGTTACTTTCAGTTTTAGTCCTAGATTTATTTAACTGTAATAACTCAGCTCTGAAGCTCCTTGCTGCCTCCAGACGGACGGGGAGAGTTGGGTACCTGGCCGGGGGGGGGGGCCCGACACTGCACTGTGGCAAAGGACCAGAGGGGGGGAGAAGCAGACAGGTGGAAATCCAGAGAGGCGGAAAGGGGCTGTTCAATTTTCCCAGACTGAATATTGTAAATAATTAATAAAAAGTGACACGTTTGTGTTTTTTGGAGTTTGTATTTGTTATACACTGCGAACCACAACAGATTATTTTTATTCTATTGTTACCTAAAAAGTGCATAGAATTAAAAGAGGCGGTCCTAATCTATGCACATGACCCTACATCCTGTGACTTTGTACTCTGCTGTGTATGATTTTCTTTCCACTTTTAATTAATTAGTTAATCAGGGATGGTTCAACACTTCTGGTCAATATATTGTATTTTTAATGGTGTTTGTTACAGAATGACTGGCATCAATTTTCCTGAAGACACATTTAAAACCATCAGCTGTAGTTTTGGTGAATAAAACAAGTTTCCTAGTGGATTTTACTTTTACAGCGTGTGAACTGAGGCTCCTCACTCTGAAGGAGATGAGGGCCGCGAGGGTCCGAGAGTCCCTCTGCACCCACCTCCTGGTGCTGACGGGGGTAGAACCGGTGGTACAGGCAGGACTTGTGTGCCAGGCGCAGGACCTCCTTGAACAGGTGTCGGCTGAGGAACTGGAAGGAGCGTCTGAGGACGAAGTGGCGGATGTGAGCGTGCTCGTCGTAGCGATGGTAGCTGAAATAGATGAAGTTCTCGATGTTGTAGTGGGCGCGGAGATACTCGATGTCCTGATAAAGACAGCCATGTTAGTTCTCTGGAACATTTCCGGGACAGATGTTCATACTTGTCTGTTTTTCATGTACTTCGAACAGTCCTCTAGTTTCTCCATATAAATAACCCACAACAGCTGAAGCTTCTGGTACGCTATCTAAATTGTTCAAGGTAACTGGAAACCCACCTGCAGAGGGTGGGCATGGGCCAAATGCATGGCATCATGGGAAAATCCAAAAACATCAGCCAAGACATCAAGAATACAATACTGAATACTGAGTGTGCTTCATCCTTGTCTACAGTTTGCAGATGTCTGAAGGACCACACAGAGAGGGGAAGACTGTTAGGAGGAATAAGAGGGACACTTGCAGGCTTCAAAACTCTGTGGAGCATGGGGGTGGCAGGATCATGACATGTGGCTGTGCTTCTCAGGAGCTACTGGTCCACTTCACCTGACAGTAGCATGAGGAAAGAAGCTTCTGTGGATAAACTGAGGCAACATCTCAAGACGTCAGCACCCAAGTTAACAGTTGGTTCCAGTACAAGTCCTGTCATCTGCAGAAATACATCATGGGAGAAGAACTGGAGGTGGTGGAAGAGTATAAGTACCCTGGTGTTCACCTGGACACCAGACTGGACTGGAGAAAGTAATGGTGTTTATAAGAAAGGACCTCTTCAGGAGACCCTCCGGACCGCTGCAGGAGTTGCTTCAGAACAGATTTTTATGTTTTTACTCAATAGAATGTGGAGCTGGAAGAGGAGGTGCTAAGTTTTGAACATGACCAGATATAAAATGACAGCTGTGCAGTGAGGAGACTTTGTGGTGTTCTTATGTTTTGTGCAACATTCACCTGCTCATCCCTGATGATAAGAATCCCAACAATCTGACTGTCCACCTCCGTGATGAAGGCTCTCAGTGGGACTGCATCCTGGGAAATGAGATTACAAAACAAAACAAAAGGACTAAATGTGTGTTTTCTGTTCACTGAGGGAGCCCATCGCCATGAATACGCATGAAGAGGCTGCATCGTCTGCATGTGAGGAGCAATTATCGGGTTGGGAGCTGCGGTGGTGACAGCTGGGGTGTCAGTCAGTCAGGAAAACCTGTTGTCTGGCAAATGAGCGGCTCCTCATTATCCGGAGACAATCGTCACAGTGCGGTTGTCACTCCAAGTAATCATCATCACGACCGCTTCTAAGTCAAGATTTTAAAAGTTACATTTGTACCGGACTGTACTATACGATTTGCTATTTCAGCAAGAACAAGTATGTCATTATCCTAACGGGGTCCGTTTGTGAGATACATGGTGTAAAATTATATTTCTAATAAAAATGAGTATATCTCATTAACCACAAGGAGTATTTGAATATATATTTGAAGACTGGAATAATTATTTGGTATTTAAATAAAAGTAACACATGTGAGATTCCAGCAGACGTGTTAAATTAAGGATCAATCTGTCAGAGGGAACAAAACTGATTCTGATCTCAGAGTTCCATGAATGTAGGTAAGGTTTTCACTGGAATCTGATTCCTGATGGTGAAACATCAAAGATGAGACTGAATTCAGAGTTGGCGTGTAGAGCGTAGTTAGGTAAGTTGTGTTTTTGTGTCAGAGTGCTCATCTTCTCACCGCTACAATCTCTGGGGCCGTCGCTTTAAGACACTAATAGACTAGTGTTGCCCATTTGGCTGTTCATTTAGCTGTTTTCTGTTAATTTTGTGTTTTGTTTAAGTGTAAATGGTGTTCATAAGATTAAAGTGGGGTGTTTTTACATTTGTCTGATGTGCTGCATGTGGATGTTGTTTCATGTTTTGTGTGAATAAAAATGGCTTGAATGATCTCTGCGCATGGTTCCTGAGGAACAGGTTGATCACCTGACAGACAAAGAGCAAAAATACAAATGATTGTTGCTGTAAGTAAAAGAAAATAAGAAAGTTGTTGATGTTTTCTTACTGCTCAGTTTTCAGCTGGACTGTTTACTTTGCCTGTAAAAAGACTTCAAACACAATCGTGCTAGAAGCTGAGTGAGCTTTTTCTGAGATCTGACTGGCTCTGTCTCTGTGAACTGACTGCATCACTGCGGGTCTTGTAGAAGGAGTCCAAGTCCTGCAGAAGGGACTCGCTGAAGTTCAGGTCCTTCACCAGACCGGAGACAGCGTCGTAGTCTGCAGGCGCCGCCGGCCTCACCACCACACTCCTGCAGGAGAGAGCGAACACCGAAACTCCAGTCTGACAAAGTCACTTTCAAAGTAAAACAAGTCTGTTGTGGTGCTGATCAATATGAACACGGATCAATACTGCATAATATAAGACTTTAAAGAGAGTTGAAACTCTTTCAAGTCCCATTGGACTAAGGCCCCCAAAAGTGCAGTAAAGGGTCTACCAGGAACTGGTCCACTGCTCTGTGATGGATGCAGCAGTCTCTGGAAACTGTAGATGTTTCTTTATTCCTGTACAGGATTTAACGACATTAAGAAGAAAAACACTTTTCTGTGCTGACCATAAGACCAAAAAGTTAGATATGGCTCAAGCTCTCACTTTGTTTGGGTCTGAACATCTGTACTACAGATCTGGCAGTTCTCTGAAATCACAGACCACAAAAGGTAGAAATATCCAGCCTCCATCTGTTCCTCCACCCAGCGTCACTTCATCCGGCGTTTTCTGCTCCACTGCAAAGCTGTAGCCCTGATTACAAATGATGAACACTCCAAAGAGAAGCTGGGTGGAGTCAAGAATGTCATCTGACTCCGCCCCCTAAAACCAGCTACTGTGAACATGCGTGGTTGAACAGGAGGCTGTTATTCTGTATCTGTGTGATCATTTTCCCAAAAACATGTCAAACATGTCACAGGTATTTCATTAAGGCCTCAATACAATATATACTGACAATATATCTGTGTCTCTCCTCTGGTCTTCATGCTCTCTTTCCTATCTCGCTTTTACTGTTCTACCCGGCTGGTCTTCAGCAGGAGGGTCCCCCTTATGATCCAGGTCCTGGTCCAGGTTTCCTCCCCCTTATGATCCAGGTCCTGGTCCAGGTTTCTTCCCTCTTAAAAGGGAGTTTTTACCTGCCGTTGTTTATGTAATAATTGATTGGGAGTCTAATTTTGGAAGCGACTTGTATTGTAAAAGACACTAATTAAATAAAATCAAACTGAACACATGTCTCTTTTAATGAGCCCCATATTTTAATTTTTTTAGAACTAAATTTATCAACAGATGAATTACAGGTAAAACCTTTTCTGAGCGTAGTACAGAACCATGTTCGGTTTTGTTTTTGGACAACGTGACCCACCCCCGCCTGGCGCCGTGGAGGACATAGAGTTCACAGAGTGCCAGTGTGGTGGGACCAGATGGGACACGGACGAAGTTCTGCAGCAAGGGGACTTCAGGGGAAGAAGGCGAGACGGTGGCGATGCAGTATTTCAGGTCCTGGCAGACACAATGACAACACCATTAAAGTCATCCGGATCACAGTATTGGAAAAATAACCACAGATTAACCACACGTACGTTTTTACCCTGTGTGATCATTAAGGCGTGTTTTAACACCATGCCAAGAAAGAAAGACATCAGCAAAGATCTTAGAGAAACATTTGATAATACACAGCTATCTGGACAAGTTTAAAAAAACAAACATTTCCAAGCCATTTGGAGTTTGACTTTCTATAATCACAAAGAGAAGTGGAAATGTCATAAGCCAGGCTTCTGCTGGCTTTCTCGTTTTCTTTATTTTCTAAGTCGTGTACACTGATTCATTTTCACTGTTGTGATTTCAATTGTGCTGTTTTCTTGATCTTGTTTGGATAAAGATTTTTGGTTTTCTTTCTCTGCTTGTTAGTCCTTTTCTGTGTTTCTGTTCATCATAGTCATCAAGGTTCTGGAATTACCAGGATAAAGTCCAGACCTGAACCTGATTGAGATGCTGAGATGGGACCTTCAGAGAGCTGTGGAGAAGTGAATGTCTAAAAACCTCAAGAACTAGAAGCAACGTTGGAAACAAGAATGGACAAGAATTCCTCCAGATCCATGAGACACTGATGAAGGCAGACGGAAAACATTTACTGAGAGTTACTGCCACTGAAGGAGACCTTGTGTTGCCTATATGATTTCTTTTCAGTTTCATTTTTGGGAAATAAATGGTGATAAAAGTTATATGTTGTATTCGTCTTTTATCTACAGTGATAGGCTGATTTTATATTATTACTCAATATAATAAAGCATAGTATTCTCAGGGTGCAGGTTTCCTCGTAGTTCCCAGAAGATCCAGATGTAGATCTGGAGGACGGGTCTTCTGCTATCAGGAACATCACTATGGAACCAACTTCCAGTTTGGGTGAAGGAGGCTGACACCACCTCTACCTTTAAAACCAAACTTCAAACGTTTGTGTTCAGTAAAACTTCTAGTTGGTGTAAACTTTAGTGTGTCAGGACCAGTAGTCACAGCTGCAGCTGCAGGACCAGACTGGAGCAGCTGGTCTTCAACACAGCTTCATCCTGGATCTGCTGCTGTAAACCTGCTGCAGGGGGACACCAACATGATCCACTGACCTGCAGTCCCACCTCTGACCACCTCAGTGTCTGCTTACCACACCTGTTTAGATAGTGGTCTCTGTAGTCCACCAACTAACCAGGTACCAGTCTGGTGGACAGAAAACTCTCAGTTCTCCAGTTAACAGATGATTATACTGATGGATCTGGTCTTTGGTACCTTTGACGGTGTGTCTGTGTCTCTTCTCTCTACTTCCTGTTCTACCTGCTGGTCTTCAGCAGGAGGGTTCCCCCTTATGATCCAGGTCCTGGTCTAGGTTTCTTCCCTCTTATGATCCAGGTCCTGGTCCAGGTTTCTTCCCTCTTATGATCCAGGTCCTGGTCCAGGTTTCTTCCCTCTTATGATCCAGGTCCTGGTCTAGGTTTCTTCCCTCTTATGATCCAGGTCCTGGTCCAGGTTTCTTCCCTCTTATGATCCAGGTCCTGGTCTAGGTTTCTTCCCTCTTATGATCCAGGTCCTGGTCCAGGTTTCTTCCCTCTTATGATCCAGGTCCTGGTCCAGGTTTCTTCCCTCTAAAAGGGGAGTTTTTACCTGCTGTTGTTTATGTAATAATTGATCGGGGTCGTGTTCTGGTCTCTGGATCCTGGAGACGACTTAGGTTGTAATAGACGGTGTATAAATAAAATTTTATTTAACTGAGTATATAGTGAAGGAAGGGATACAAACTTTTTTAAATGACTGTCAAGTGCCCCTAAAAACCACGTTCAGAAGTGTAAAGTGTTACAAAGTTCTGGTAAAACTCCACCTGATGTGTGAAGAAAACCCTTTAAGGTCCAGTTACATTCTGTAAATTTAATCTAAACATCATTCCAGAGACACACATTAGTTTTTATTTACTGTCACTTTAGTGCTTCAACAAATATTTAGAGATGGTACTCACAGGAAAAAGTTGGAGCATGTATGAGATGAAGTCCACTGATCTGAAAGAGAAGGAGATGAGGGGGGGCTAAGTGAAAATATGTGTCTGTGCCAGCCTGATGATCAGTGTGGTGGAACAACTGGCCGACCAATCTGCCCGCTGCTTCCCGCTCTCGTCTTCAGCTCTCTGTCACTTCAAGCTCAGCTCTCATTAATAACGTGCTCACTCTCGGCAGGAAGCAACTCGACTCCGCGTTTGGGAACAGCTGGGAGGTGAGAGCGGCTCAGCGCGAGCCAATAACAGTCTCTCTGCTGCTTCCAACGCAGCAGATGACGGATGCTGCTCTGGACCGCTGCCACCACAAACAACATGGAGCTCAGCAAAATGCCCAAGTCTGGAACTGACACCACTTAAAATCTGCCGTCTACATTAACTTGACCTTTTTTCACTATTTCTAGTCTGCAAAAATACCTTCTGCCCCTCTGAACCTATAACACTTTAAAAAACTTGTTTTAAGAACACTAAAACATTTTATGTTTCATGTTTTTGATCTTTGATTCACAAATCATGTTATAGAATGCATCAAAAGTGTTTAATACATGACTTTTAATTTGAACTTTACATTTAACCCATGTCAGTTTCATCCCTGTGCACAAGTCAGCTGAAAACCAGTTTGCCTACAAAAGAAACAGATAAAACTGGTCTCCAGATACTACTATTATCTAAACAACCTCAGATGAACAACTACATCTTATTTTTTCACAATGTCATTGTTTCCTTAACAAAAGTGAATTCAAAACAAAATAATAATAATAATTTGGACAATACTAAGGACCCACATGATTCAACAACATGTAGATCCACCTTTGGCAACAGTAATTTAAAGTAGTACCCCTGCCCCTTGCCTGGAATAAGTTGGGATAGGCTCCGGCAGACCCCCGTGACCCGGCACAGAATACAGCGGGTATAGGAAATGGATAGATGGAACTTAAACTAGTTGTTTCCACACAGAAGTGCTGCAAGGTGTTCCCCAAGACCATTGCTGATGTATTTCCCTCTTGGCAATGTGTTAACACATACCTGTATGTTTCAGACCAACACCCATAACATCTGCTTTTCTAGAGCTCTACATAGCTGCTGATGATCGGTTCATCAGTGATGGTGATCGCAGCACCTGACTGCAGCTTACAGTCATTCATTTATTCAAACAGCTCACTGCCGTATATCAGACAGGACGACATGTATTTTCAGCGGCGGATTACTCCGTGTTTTCGCTGAAACCTGGGGCAGCGGGATGACGGATGGCGCCCTGACTCATCATAAACTCTGGAGTTTCTGTTCATGCTTATGGAGGAAAACACAAGTCCATCTAACAGAAACATTTAATGTTGCTTTTAAAGAGGACATATTATATTTTTGATATTTGTTTTTATTTTTGTTCTAACTTTAATAGTGTCTAAATTTGAAAGGTCTGTGAAATCCCCATCAAATGCAGTTAAATCCTACCACCAACAACCCATCCATCCATCCATTATCTATACCCGCTGTATCCGTTTCCGGGTCACGGGGGTCTGTCGGAGCCTATCCCGACGCATATCAGGCGAAAGGCAGGGGTACACCCTGGACAGGTCGCCAGTCTATCCAGGGCCACATACAAACAACCAATCACACTCACATTCACACCTAGGGAGAATTTAGGATGATCAATTAACCTACACTGCATGTTTTTGGACTGTGGGAGGAAGCCGGAGTACCCGGAGGGAACCCACGCAAGCACGGGGAGAACATGCAAACTCCACACAGAGAGACCCACCGGGCCGGGAATCGAACCAGGAACCTTCTTGCTGTGAGGCAACAGTGCTGCCCACCAAGCCACCATGCTGCCACCAACAACATTATTCCTAAATGCTTCATTTGTAATTTAAAAAAGAATTTAAATTCAGTTTAAATGTAAATCACCAATTTATAACAAAAGCCCTCCCAGGGCACTTTTCTAAGAACGTAAGCAAGTTCAATGTAATATATTACACATCGGTTTTTTACATTTCAGCTGCAGATACATAAAATGTAGCCTTCACAAGGAACACTAATAAGATCTTCTCTTAATTTGAATTCTTCATTCTCGTTATTTGATGACATCACTATGAAACACACCCTCCAACAAGAATGACCACAGATGCTGGATGAACTTCTGGCAGAAACCTGGAGAAGCTGGATCATGACTGCTGCATCATATTTTCACCAGATAAAAAAAAAAAGAATCAATATCCTATAAAGAAAAGGTCTCCACGATGCGTTGCTTTGATCTGTTGCTGACCAGTGAGAGGAGACTGGGCCTTAAAACATTTAACGTTCTATGAGCCACAAATCTAAATACATTTCTTGAAACGAACAGGATGAAAGCTCTTCATATTTTCACTTATACTCAGAGCTCCAAACTTCATCCTTTAAATCTTATAAACCTTACCTCATCTCATAATTCTTGTCAATACCAAAGAGGTGAATACAGAAAACGCTGGTTTCCTCTGGTAATGTTCCTGTCAACTGAACCTCCTCCTGCTGAAATAAGAGAGATGACAACAATAAAGAATCAAGACAAAACTGTTCATTCATGAGCAAAGATCTGGAAG
>CM026209.1:571798-624298 GCA_014839995.1 Xenentodon cancila | reverse complement strand
AGCTGGAACAAAGAAAAGACGGGGAAGACCTAGAAATGCCCAAAACACCTTTCTGGGGCAGTCCACAGCTGAACAGGTAAACAGGTGAACAGGTGAACAGGTGAACAGGTGAACAAGTGAACAGGTGAACAAGTGAACAGGTGAACAGGTAAACAGGTAAACAGGTGAACAAGTGAACAGGTGAACAGGTAAACAGGTGAACAAGTGAACAGGTGAACAGGTGAACAGGTGAACAGGTGAACAGGTAAACAGGTGAACAAGTGAACAGGTGAACAGGTGAACAGGTGAACAGGTAAACAGGTGAACAAGTGAACAGGTGAACAGGTGAACAGGTAAACAGGTGAACAAGTGAACAAGTGAACAGGTGAACAAGTGAACAGGTGAACAGGTAAACAGGTAAACAGGTGAACAAGTGAACAGGTGAACAGGTGAACAGGTGAACAAGTGAACAGGTGAACAGGTAAACAGGTGAACAAGTGAACAGGTGAACAGGTGAACAGGTGAACAGGTAAACAGGTGAACAAGTGAACAGGTGAACAGGTGAACAGGTGAACAGGTAAACAGGTGAACAAGTGAACAGGTGAACAGGTGAACAGGTAAACAGGTGAACAAGTGAACAGGTGAACAAGTGAACAGGTGAACAGGTGAACAGGTGAACAGGTAAACATGTGAACAAGTGAACAAGTAAACAGGTGAACAAGTGAACTGGTGAACAGGTGAACAGGTGAACAGGTAAACAGGTGAACAAGTGAACAGGTGAACAGGTGAACAGGTAAACAGGTGAACAGGTAAACAGGTGAACAAGTGAACAGGTGAACAGGTGAACAGGTAAACAGGTGAACAAGTGAACAGGTGAACAGGTAAACAGGTGAACAAGTGAACAGGTGAACAGGTGAACAGGTGAACAGGTAAACAGGTGAACAGGTAAACAGGTGAACAAGTGAACAGGTGAACAGGTGAACAGGTGAACAGGTGAACAGGTAAACATGTGAACAAGTGAACAAGTGAACAGGTGAACAGGTAAACAGGTGAACATGTGAACAAGTGAACAAGTGAACAGGTGAACAGGTGAACAGGTGAACAGGTGAACAAGTGAACAGGTGAACAGGTAAACATGTGAACAAGTGAACAAGTGAACAGGTGAACAGGTGAACATGTGAACAAGTGAACAAGTGAACAGGTGAACAAGTGAACAGGTGAACAGGTGAACAGGTAAACAGGTGAACAGGTGAACAGGTGAACAGGTGAACAGGTAAACAGGTGAACAAGTGAACAGGTGAACAAGTGAACAGGTGAACAGGTGAACAGGTAAACATGTGAACAAGTGAACAAGTAAACAGGTGAACAAGTGAACAGGTGAACAAGTGAACAGGTGAACAGGTAAACAGGTGAACAAGTGAACAGGTGAACAAGTGAACAGGTAAACAGGTGAACAAGTGAACAAGTGAACAAGTGAACAAGTGAACAGGTGAACAGGTGAACAGGTGAACAAGTGAACAGGTGAACAAGTGAACAGCTGAACAGGTGAACAAGTGAACAGGTGAACAGGTAAACAGGTGAACAGGTGAACAAGTGAACAGGTGAACAGGTAAACAGGTGAACAAGTGAACAGGTGAACAGGTGAACAAGTGAACAGGTGAACAGGTAAACAGGTGAACAGGTAAACAGGTGAACAAGTGAACAGGTGAACAGGTGAACAGGTGAACAGGTGAACAGGTGAATGGGAACCTGGCGAACAGGTGAAAAGGTGAACAGCTGATCAGGAAACAGGTAAACAGGTGAACAGGTGAACAGGTGAATGGGAACCTGGCGAACAGGTGAAAAGGTGAACAGCTGAATAGGAAACAGGTAAACAGGTGAACAGGTGAACAGGTTAACTGCTAAACAGGGGATAAGGTGAACAAGGAAACAGGTTAAAAAGTAAAAACAGGTGAATAAGAAAAAAGGTGAACAGGTGAACTGGAAACAGGTGCGTGTCATGAGTGGGTGTAAAAGGATGGATGACATTCACCACTTTGTGATCAACTATGTGGGTAAAGAGTCCAATAGTTTAAGAATGTTTCTCAGTGCACAATTTCAACTTTTGGGGATTTCACCATCTACAGTCCATCACATCATTAAAAGATTTTGAGTGAATCTGGAGACATTTCTGGTGAAAGGCTGAAAACCATTGAACACTGAATACTATAAAATAAGAATACGAAGACCATTATGAAGTGTAAAATACAGCAATGGAGAGCTCGGACCGTTGAATAACTGGAATCATTTTCTATTCAGTTCAATTCAAATTTGATCTAAAAATGTATCTTTTTTACAATACATGTTGTCTCTAGGCGCTTTCCAGAAACTCGGAACATGATAGATCGTAGAAGAATGGGAAATAATTCCACCTACAACTACTTCAACACTTAAGTGGCAGTTCCTTAAAGCTTATTGAGTGTTGTAAAAGGAAAACCGTGATAAAAGCAACCCCATCCCAGTTTTGTTGGGACGTGTTACAGGCATCAAATTCTAAAACTGTGAATATTGGAAAAAAGAAAAAACAGGTTTATCAGTTTAAAAATGACATATCTTATCTCTGTAATGCGTTGAACTGAATATAGACTTTAAAAGGATTTGCAAGTCATTGTACTCTGTTGTTCTTTACGATTCACACACCATGCAAACTTTATTGGATTTGGGGTTTGTATAATAAAAAACAAAAAAAGAAGGGTTTTCTGTGTATTTTCCCAAGTGTGAAGTGAAGTTTCAGACCTCATAATCTCCTTTGCAGCTGCAGTTGCAAAACTCTCCAGTGCCACAAAAAGGTGCATGAACAGAGTATTCAGAGGCTGCAAACAGGAGATGCTGACATTAACAGCAGCTTTACTTCATGCTTAAAACTGTGAAAAAAAATATTCTGGCAGGACCACAGATTAATTTGATGCTTATAAAAGCAAA
Source organism: Xenentodon cancila (assembly GCA_014839995.1). Taxonomy (NCBI): domain Eukaryota; kingdom Metazoa; phylum Chordata; class Actinopteri; order Beloniformes; family Belonidae; genus Xenentodon; species Xenentodon cancila. Next base: position 621,358 of record CM026209.1, on the reverse strand, counting down.
CTCACTATTAATGAGTGACTGATACCCACAGTGCAATCGTCAGCGCTGAAGTGTTGGTGGAGGAAAGGTTCCCAGTGAGCCTGGTCCACCAGCTCTTCTGCAGGGTGATCAAGGAAGGAGGCATGAGCCAGGACGTGGTCCTTCCCATCAGCCACTGTCACAGCCAGGTTGGCTTTCTCCCTGAAGAGAGCAGAAGACCAGAGTGGAAACTAGGAGAGATTCCCACACACCTGCTGCTGAACCTCTTAGGTTTTACACAAATACGTCTGGATTATCATTGTCCCTCCTCAGCAATGCAACCGGCAGTAAACGTCTTAAGGGAGTATGAGATCACAGAGGAGAAACTAGTCAAATCAGAGGCATGACCTGACCAGATGAGAAATGAAACCGGAGATACCCAAGTGAACCATAGGAGACAGTGGTTGTCGTCTGCTCCACAACATGTGTAAGAAAAATAAATATGTGGTACAATATTGCAGTGGTGGTTTTAAAGTAGTGGACACTGGATATTTTGGTGTTTTTACACCAACAAAACTTATGTAAGTACAACCCACTTTATGTAAAAGTGTCTAAATCTGTGTAAAAGCATTTAGATAAATGTAGTTGTGACATGAGGTTACTAGTTATGAGCAAAAGTTCGTATCTGCTCTTAAGTCAATGTTATTTTGTCAAAAAAAACCATTCATTAACATTTTCACTGGACTTTTATCAGTTTTTTCACAGTAATATCTGCTGTTACTCATTTTACTGAAATAAACTTCCTCCACCTCTGTGTGTCAGCGTTTCTCCTGTTTATAGTCTACCATTTAAAAAAGAGACATATTTTGATCTCACAGAAGATGGATGACGTTGATCTTCCCAAAAACTGCTTGAGCTGAGGGATTAACAAGACCGCTGATTCCCGAAGCATCCATGGACTCACTCCTCCTCAGGGTCACAGCTTCCACCTGGCCAGTGGCTGACATTATCGTCCTCATCATCACCTGAAACAAAGAAACACAATGTCATTTCTGGAAACAATACAAACTAAACTGACTGCAGGTCCTAATATTAATGATTAATAGTACTAATACTACTACTAATGTTTGCATTTTCAAAAGCAACAGAGCTCAAGGTGACCTTCAAGAATCTGCATTCATGAATAAAAAACTTGCCAAAGAAAATGAAGGTGAGGATGGAAATATCTTGAATATAAATTAAAAACAGCTTTGTCCTTCCAATTGTTATAAAACAAAAATGTGGCTTAATGAAAAATAAATCTGGAGCTCCAGATTGCTGTGTTAAGAGGTAGGGAAATTATGCTCATAAAGCAACATTACCAGGTACATATGATCATCTGATTATTTAAATGAACATATTCTGTAAGAAAATGTATTTAAATAAGTCCTCCTTTCTTAAAAAAAAAAAAATAATAGAACAAACCAGAAACAATGTTTGGCAAGTCAGTAGAGTCATAGGATTTCTGGCTCTGCTTGATATCTGTTGCAGCCCATCCTTGGTCGTAAGACAATTAGAATAGAATAGAATAGAATAGAATAGAATAGAATAGAATAGAATAGAATAGAATAGAATAGAATAGAATAGAATAGAATACCTCCTTTATTGTCATTCAAAACATACATCAAAACAGTGCACTTTAATAATGACATTTTGGTGCATGAGACTCAAAAAGTATAGCAGCATTCCATCCACAAAAATGTGCCACTAGAGGGAATTTGAAGCCATTTCTAACTTATGCTGGTGTATAAAATCGAGGTCTTCCATAGTACACATTGAACACTTTATTTTAATTGTAACAGCCCCTCCAGACAGGCAGGCAGGCAGGCAGGCAGGCAGGCAGGCAGATAGATAGATAGATAGATAGATAGATAGATAGATAGATAGATAGATAGATAGATAGATAGATAGATAGATAGATAGATAGATAGATAGATAGATAGATAGATAGATAGATAGATAGATAGATAGATAGATAGATAGATAGATAGATAGATAGATAGATAGATAGATAGATAGATAGATAGATAGATAGATAGATAGATAGATAGATAGATAGATAGATAGATAGATAGATAGATAGATATTCTACTTCTTCTGCTGAATTGGAAAACAACTCAAAATGTGCAGTTGCTGGTAGTCTTAGTTAGTTACCACTTTAAATACTTACCCGTGGTAAGTCCTAGGTGAAATTAGATGTCAAAACTCTTCTAAAGTACCTAAAAAGGTGAATCTTTCGTGAAAACGTACTAAGAAAACTGATCAGATGTTTTCGCTTTGTAACGATAATTCCGTCGCCATGGCAACAGAACCCTGCAGGAAGTAGGCGGGGTTGATGGGAGGCTGCAAGGCTGCAATGCATTGTGGGAACTGTGATGGTGGTTAGCTACCCGTGTTGTTGTTTTAGCTGCTGTTGACTTGTTTAAGTTGACATTTGAAGGTAGTTTTTGGCTTAAACCTCCGAGGAGAATGGCGTCCACCGCGGCAGGGAAGCAACGGATACCGAAAGTGGCGAAGGTAAATCAAACCGACATTATACGAAGCTAAGCTAATGCTAACGCGCATGACTGACGTTGGACTCAAAATGTTCACGTTTCCTTCCTTTTCTACGGGAGAGAGAGGGAACGAAAGACTGGTAGTAGAGGGAACGAAAGACTGGTAGTAGAGGGAACGAAAGACTGGTAGTAGAGGGAACGAAAGACTGGTAGTAGAGGGAACGAAAGACTGGTAGTAGAGGGAACGAAAGACTGGTAGTAGAGGGAACGAAAGACTGGTAGTAGAGGGAACGAAAGACTGGTAGTAGAGGGAACGAAAGACCTGGTAGTAGAGGGGAACGAAAGACTGGTAGTAGAGGGAACGAAAGACTGGTAGTAGAGGGAACGAAAGACTGGTAGTAGAGGGAACGAAAGACTGGTAGTAGAGGGAACGAAAGACTGGTAGTAGAGGGAACGAAAGACCGGTAGTAGAGGGACGAAAGACCGGTAGTAGAGGGAACGAAAGACCGGTAGTAGAGGGACGAAAGACCGGTAGTAGAGGGAACGAAAGACCGGTAGTAGAGGGGACGAAAGACCGGTAGTAGAGGGGACGAAAGACCGGTAGTAGAGGGAACGAAAGACCGGTAGTAGAGGGAACGAAAGACCGGTAGTAGAGGGAACGAAAGACTGGTAGTAGAGGGAACGAAAGACTGGTAGTAGAGGGAACGAAAGACTGGTAGTAGAGGGAACGAAAGACCGGTAGTAGAGGGACGAAAGACCGGTAGTAGAGGGAACGAAAGACCGGTAGTAGAGGGACGAAAGACCGGTAGTAGAGGGGACGAAAGACCGGTAGTAGAGGGACAAAGACCGGTAGTAGAGGGAACGAAAGACCGGTAGTAGAGGGAACGAAAGACCGGTAGTAGAGGGAACGAAAGACTGGTAGTAGAGGGGACAAAAGACCGGTAGTAGAGGGGACAAAAGACCGGTAGTAGAGGGAACGAAAGACCGGTAGTAGAGGGAACGAAAGACCGGTAGTAGAGGGAACGAAAGACCGGTAGTAGAGGGAACGAAAGACTGGTAGTAGAGGGAACGAAAGACTGGTAGTAGAGGGAACGAAAGACCGGTAGTAGAGGGACGAAAGACCGGTAGTAGAGGGAACGAAAGACCGGTAGTAGAGGGACGAAAGACCGGTAGTAGAGGGGACGAAAGACCGGTAGTAGAGGGACAAAGACCGGTAGTAGAGGGAACGAAAGACCGGTAGTAGAGGGAACGAAAGACCGGTAGTAGAGGGAACGAAAGACTGGTAGTAGAGGGAACGAAAGACCGGTAGTAGAGGGAACGAAAGACCGGTAGTAGAGGGAACGAAAGACCGGTAGTAGAGGGAACGAAAGACCGGTAGTAGAGGGGACGAAAGACCGGTAGTAGAGGGAACGAAAGACCGGTAGTAGAGGGAACGAAAGACCGGTAGTAGAGGGAACGAAAGACTGGTAGTAGAGGGGACGAAAGACTGGTAGTAGAGGGAACGAAAGACTGGTAGTAGAGGGAACGAAAGACCGGTAGTAGAGGGGACGAAAGACCGGTAGTAGAGGGACGAAAGACCGGTAGTAGAGGGACGAAAGACCGGTAGTAGAGGGACGAAAGACCGGTAGTAGAGGGGACGAAAGACCGGTAGTAGAGGGACGAAAGACCAGTAGTAGAGGGGACGAAAGACCGGTAGTAGAGGGACGAAAGACCGGTAGTAGAGGGACGAAAGACCGGTAGTAGAGGGACGAAAGACCGGTAGTAGAGGGGACGAAAGACCGGTAGTAAAGGGGACGAAAGACCGGTAGTAGAGGGACGAAAGACCGGTAGTAGAGGGGACGAAAGACCGGTAGTAGAGGGGACGAAAGACCGGTAGTAGAGGGACGAAAGACCGGTAGTAGAGGGACGAAAGACCGGTAGTAGAGGGGACGAAAGACCGGTAGTAGAGGGACGAAAGACCGTTAGACCGTTAGTAGAGGGACGAAGGACGGGACAGAGAGGGGACGAAGGAGCGACAGTAGAGGGGACGAAAGACCGGTAGTAGAGGGACGAAAGACCGGTAGTAGAGGGACGAAAGACCGTTGGTTGAGGGGACGAAAGACCGGTAGTAGAGGGACGAAAGACCGGTAGTAGAGGGACGAAAGACCGGTAGTACAGGGACGAAAGACCGGTAGTAGAGGGGACGAAAGACCGGTAGTAGAGGGGACGAAAGACCGGTAGTAGAGGGGACGAAAGACCGGTAGACCGGTAGTAGATGGACGAAGGACGGGACAGAGAGGGGACGAAGGACGGGACAGAGAGGGGACGAAGGAGCGACAGTAGAGGGGACGAAAGACCGGTAGACCGGTAGTAGAGGGACGAAAGAGTGGTAGTAGAGGGACGAAAGACCGGTAGTAGAGGGGACGAAAGACCGGTAGACCGGTAGTAGAGGGACGAAAGACCGGTAGTAGAGGGGACGAAAGACCGGTAGTAGAGGGGACGAAAGACCGGTAGACCGGTAGTAGAGGGGACGAAAGACCGGTAGACCGGTAGTAGAGGGGACGAAAGACCGGTAGACCGGTAGTAGAGGGGACGAAAGACCGGTAGTAGAGGGGACGAAAGACCGGTAGTAGAGGGACGAAAGACCGGTAGTAGAGGGACGAAAGACCGATAGTAGAGGGACGAAAGACCGGTAGTACAGGGACGAAAGACCGGTAGTAGAGGGGACGAAAGACCGGTAGTAGAGGGGACGAAAGACCGGTAGACCGGTAGTAGATGGACGAAGGACGGGACAGAGAGGGGACGAAGGAGCGACAGTAGAGGGGACGAAAGACCGGTAGACCGGTAGTAGAGGGACGAAAGAGTGGTAGTAGAGGGGACGAAAGACCGGTAGTAGAGGGGGCAAAGGACGGAACAGTAGAGGGGACGAAGGACGGGACAGAGAGGGGACGAAGGACGGGACAGAGAGGGGACGAAGGACGGGACAGTAGAGGGGACGAAGGAGCGACAGTAGAGGGGACGAAGGACCGGACAGAGAGGGGACGAAGGACAGGACAGAGAGGGGACGAAGGAGCGACAGTAGAGGGGACGAAGGACCGGACAGAGAGAATATTATTTGTTTGGGGTATTAGAAAACAGATAATACTTAACTAATAGGGATCTGAAATAGAACCAGGAACCTTCTTGCTGTGAGGTAACAGTGTAAACTAGAAGCCACCGTGCTGCCAGTTATTCATTCAGCATAAAATAAGAGGAGGGATAGAGAGTACAGATGTAAATAGAACATAAAGAGGTGGGATAGATAGGTTGGGCACAAAGGAGAGGACTAGTGAATACATGGATCAGAGGATGCTGGAGATGGAGCTGTTAGGCAGGAGAAACAGGGAAGACAAAAGGTGATGAGCAGCTGGTTGATGTGGATGACACAAGAAGTTGGAAAAATGTGAGCTGATATGACAGGCACTGAAAGGAAAACAGAAGAAGAGCAGCTGGAGGCTGATTCATGATGTTGATATGAGCTTATTGTGTGTCCTATCCAACAAATTAAATAAGTAGGGCTTTGAAAGACAAGAATTTAAGCCTCCTTATTTTACCCAGGAAGTTAAGACATTCTTCTCTATCTTTCCAGAGGTTGGTGGAAGCTGCTGGGGTCTGCCATTAAGACCCACCGTGTCACAACATACCCACAGATGCCTCTGACTATTACTCGTCTATTTGTGCTCAGGCTTTGATTGATGCCAGTTATTAAAATATGGCCAATAATCAGCCTGATCAATCAACAGTTGCTATACAGACCAGTTTATTAGAGATTCACCAGTTGAAATTTAAGTACTGATGTTGTAGCAGCCCCGATTCTGAATTATTTTGTCATTATTTTGCCGCACCTTTATGTAGCACCTTAAGTATCATTAAAGCCACTCTATATAGTTATACCATGTCTGACCACATGGGGGTGTACAGATCTGCTGTGTTCACATAAGTCACTGACAATGATGTGTTAATGAGTGGGCGCGGTCCAGCATCTCTTGTTATACCATGTCTTGTTTTGATATATTACTTAGCATTACATTTGTTGTTTTTATGCCGCCGAGTGACAACATGAAACACAAAATCCCAGTTGATGTCATTTAGATTCCTTTTTTTTACCCCCTAAAACACATGGAACATGGATGGAGAACAACATTTTAAAGGGACTGGTTGTGATGTTTCAGGTGAAGAATAAAGCTCCTGCAGAGGTGCAGATCACTGCTGAGCAGCTGCTGAGAGAAGCTAAAGAGAGGGAGCTTGAACTTCTGCCACCGCCACCGAAACAAAAGATCACTGATAAGGAGGAGCTCAATGACTACAAACTAAGGAAGAGGAAGGTATGCTTCATACTTGTTTTGGATGCAATCTGGACATACAGTTACAACGACCAGCATAAAAGTAGTTCATTCTGATATCAGTGAAGCAAAGACCTTTTTTCTTAAAACAAACATCAGTTTTAGTTTCTTAATTTCATGATGAGCTGTTTTCTTGAAGGCCTTTGAGGACAACATCAGGAAGAATCGAACTGTCATCAGTAACTGGATCAAATACGCACAATGGGAGGAAAGTCTGAAGGAGATCCAGAGGTATTCCTCCTTCTAAAAGCCCCTTTTTTCCTATATTAGTAGTAACTGCCAGTAACTGCCAGGTTAGGATCTTTTTCTCTTGAATACCAAAAACTACACCTTATTTGTATATGACTGGTATAACCTGGGCACCTGCGGTAGTTCAAAAATCAACCCCCATGTCTGTTTCATGCAGTGCATTCACATCAATACATCTGTGCCTTATTATTTACAAATGTTAGTCGACACACGTGTCATCAGAGATTAGAAATATGATATGAATCCAGGGCTTGTTTGTACACAGCTGTGGAGAAATTTAGGATTAGGGTCTGATTTATTTGCCTTCAATGAAAAGACGTGGTGACAAAACCTAAAAAATGACAAATGTGCTTAAGTTACCATGGTAACAGTAAACGGAACAGAACTGAACTATAGTGATTAGTGCAGTAGCAGGTTCTGTGCTGTCAGACCAACGTCAGACCAGCTTATTGTAGCGTGCTGCTGCTCGTCATGCATCTCATTGTCAGTCTTCGACTGGCTCTGAGATTCTTGCTTTTCATGGGTATTCATGTGCAGCTTCAAGCTGACAAATTTCTTTATATATATTATTTTCCCCAACAAATATCATTGATTATTATCACAGCTGTCGTGATTCTGCTAAGAATGAGGCAGACAAGGTGGTTAGAAGAAACCACTGGTGGATGAGCGTTGTTGGATTTACAGTAAAAACATACTGATTGGAGGTGTTTTTAACATTAGTATTAACAGTGTTGTGATTATTAAAATAACTGAGATAAATGTTCATTTTTGATACTCCAGCTTGCTGTTTTCTAATCCCAATCAAAAACCTTAATTTCTTCTGTCTGAATCCTTCTCGCCGTCAACTCGTCTGTTGTCAGGGCTCGTTCCATTTACGAGCGAGCGCTGGATGTGGATCACCGCAACATCACCTTGTGGCTGAAGTATGCCGAGATGGAGATGAAGAACCGGCAGGTGAACCACGCCCGCAACATCTGGGACCGAGCCATTACCATTCTCCCTCGAGTCAACCAGTTCTGGTAGGTCAAACGCTGCTGCACTTGCTCAGAGGTTGTCCTGCTGCGTGGCTCTGATAAAAAATGCTTTAACTTAGATTGATTATTATCTTTTATTACACCATTTAATTTTGTTGTTAGGGTTAAGGCCAACATGAGTTACATTTTTTGAGAAAAACTCAATTTGGCTTCAGTTAATGTCTGGGTGCCAGTGCAGATGTTCGCACCAGTCACTGTGAATCCCAGCTGTTCAAATCAGTGATTGGTCCAGTCACATTCACTAAGAATCAGTTAAGGAGCATCCTGTAGAGAAAAGCCACTCTGCTAAGCAAATGTGCTGAATATTTTAGTGCTTAGCCACAGCAAAACGCAGAAGTTTAACCATCACTAAGACCCGCCCCTCAACCAAAGATGAGCCAATGGTTGTTGAGTATGAGTTTCACAGGGAGCAGAACTCATCTGTATCGACCAAAATGTTTGCTTTGGATAAAACTGTCAACATCCAGAAGATCATCAAGGACGTCTACATCAGTTCTAAAATGAATCAAAACAACTATGATTTTAACTCATGTAACCTCATGTAACACCTAAAAGTATTTAATCACAATTGTTACATAGAAACACAAACTTTGAAGATTAACGTTAACTAATTCATCAGAGACAAAATTTATTTTATTTCCAAACACAAGCAAAATTATACTTTATCTATCATTCGGTAGTAAAGTTGTACTTTAATCTATCGTTGGGTAGTAAAGTTGTACTTTAATCTTGTGTTGAGTAGTAAAGTTGTACTTTATTCTATCGTTAGGTAGTAAAGTTATACTTTAATCTAGTGTTAGGTAATAAAGTTATACTTTATTCTATCGTTAGGTAGTAAAGTTATACTTTATTCTATCGTTAGGTAGTAAAGTTGAACTTTAATCTAGCGTTGGATAGTAAAGTTATACTTTATTCTATCGTTAGGTAATAAAGTTATACTTTATTCTATCGTTAGGTAGTAAAGTTATACTTTAATCTAGTGTTAGGTAGTAAAGTTATACTTTAATCTAGTGTTGGGTAGTAAAGTTGAACTTTAATCTAGCGTTGGATAGTAAAGTTATACTTTATTCTATCGTTAGGTAATAAAGTTATACTTTATTCTATCGTTAGGTAGTAAAGTTATACTTTAATCTAGTGTTAGGTAATAAAGTTATACTTTATTCTATCGTTAGGTAATAAAGTTATACTTTATTCTATCGTTAGGTAGTAAAGTTATACTTTATTCTATCGTTAGGTAGTAAAGTTGAACTTTAATCTTGTGTTGAGTAGTAAAGTTGTACTTTAATCTTGTGTTGAGTAGTAAAGTTGTACTTTAATCTTATGTTGGGTAGTAAAGTTGTACTTTAATCTTGTGTTGAGTAGTAAAGTTGTACTTTAATCTTATGTTGGGTAGTAAAGTTATACTTTAATCTAGTGTTAGGTAATAAAGTTATACTTTATTCTATCGTTAGGTAGTAAAGTTATACTTTATTCTATCGTTAGGTAGTAAAGTTGAACTTTAATCTAGTGTTAGGTAATAAAGTTATACTTTATTCTAGTGTTAGGTAATAAAGTTATACTTTATTCTATCGTTAGGTAGTAAAGTTGAACTTTAATCTAGCGTTGGATAGTAAAGTTATACTTTAATCTAGTGTTAGGTAATAAAGTTATACTTTATTCTAGTGTTAGGTAATAAAGTTATACTTTATTCTATTGTTAGGTAATAAAGTTATACTTTATTCTATCGTTAGGTAGTAAAGTTATACTTTATTCTATCGTTAGGTAATAAAGTTATACTTTATTCTATCGTTAGGTAGTAAAGTTATACTTTATTCTATCGTTAGGTAGTAAAGTTGAACTTTAATCTAGCGTTGGATAGTAAAGTTATACTTTAATCTAGTGTTAGGTAATAAAGTTATACTTTATTCTATCGTTAGGTAGTAAAGTTATACTTTATTCTATCGTTAGGTAATAAAGTTATACTTTATTCTATCGTTAGGTAATAAAGTTATACTTTATTCTATCGTTAGGTAGTAAAGTTATACTTTATTCTATCGTTAGGTAGTAAAGTTATACTTTATTCTATCGTTAGGTAGTAAAGTTGAACTTTAATCTAGCGTTGGATAGTAAAGTTATACTTTATTCTAGTGTTAGGTAATAAAGTTATACTTTATTCTATCGTTAGGTAATAAAGTTATACTTTATTCTAGTGTTGGGTAATAAAGTTATACTTTATTCTATCGTTAGGTAGTAAAGTTATACTTTATTATATCGTTAGGTAGTAAAGTTATACTTTAATCTAGTGTTAGGTAATAATGTTATACTTTATTCTATCGTTAGAATAAAGTACAACTTTACTACCTATCGTTAGGTAGTAAAGTTGTACTTTAATCTAGCGTTGGATAGTAAAGTTATACTTTATTATATCGTTAGGTAGTAAAGTTATACTTTATTCTATCGTTAGGTAATAAAGTTATACTTTATTCTAGTGTTGGATAGTAAAGTTATACTTTATTCTATCGTTAGGTAGTAAAGTTGTACTTTAATCTAGCGTTGGATAGTAAAGTTATACTTTATTATATCGTTAGGTAGTAAAGTTATACTTTATTCTATCGTTAGGTAATAAAGTTATACTTTATTCTATCGTTAGGTAATAAAGTTATACTTTATTATATCGTTAGGTAGTAAAGTTATACTTTATCGTTAGGTAGTAAAGTTATACTTTATTCTATCGTTAGGTAATAAAGTTATACTTTATTATATCGTTAGGTAGTAAAGTTATACTTTATTCTATCGTTAGGTAGTAAAGTTGTACTTTAATCTAGTGTTGGGTAATAAAGTTATACTTTAATCTAATGATAGATTAAAGTATTGTTTGATCTCAAGATCCACAATGATCCTAGAATAATGTTCCTGGGATTGATACCTGAAGCCATATCCCAAGTAAAAGATGTCCCGCTGAGGCCAGAAGAGAACTGCTGTGAAACGGGACCAGGTGGGAACCAGGGCTCAGCTAAGAAGTCCTCCCCTGTGTGTTTGGAAGGTAGCGCAGAGATTATTCAAGCCATTTTTAATCCCACCAGTCATGACGCAACATCCACATGCAGCACAGGAAAACGACTGGGGAAAAATTATCGCTTTAATCCTGCAAAAACCATTTCCACGTAAACCCAAATGCCAAGCTACGTGAACTCAGCATTTGTGGTAGCCTAGTGGTTACAGAGATGGACCTGGACCTGAAGGACCATGGTCCAAGGGTTGGCAACCAAGATGAACCACTATAGGCCCCTGAGCAAGGCCCTTAACCTCCTAAGTGATTGATTTTTACTGTGTTTCATGACATGTCTACTGATAAATGAAGATTATGGGGAAAACAATCAAGATACAATGAATTAACCTACATCAGTCAGCTGGATGACACAAAGTCAGCTATGATATGATTTTGATTCGATTTTAATCGGAAGCCACTGATTAATACCAGACAATATTACATGTTGATTGAACACAGTTGTTGTATTTGTGCTGTGCTCCATCTGCGTTTACTGTGTTCTGATAGTAGTTATACTTCATTTTACACTTCTGCTGGAATCCCACATTGTTTTCTTTATTTAGATATCAGATTTATTTGCATACAACTCGTAATGGATGAGATTTGCTAAACTTAGAGCCGGGGTCTCAAAAAGAGTGTCTTTACTGTTGTTGTTTTGACAGGTACAAGTACACCTACATGGAGGAGATGTTGGGGAACGTGGCTGGCTGCAGGCAGGTGTTTGAGCGCTGGATGGAGTGGGAGCCCGATGAACAGGCGTGGCACTCCTACATCAACTTTGAGCTCCGCTACAAGGAAGTGGACAAAGCCCGCACCATTTATGAGCAATATATCCTTCTGTCTGATCCGTTTATCTCAATGGAAGTAGTTCAGCCGCTGGTTGTGTGAGATCTTAGTCTTCAGGAGAACAAGAAGCAAATGAAGACAAAAGTGAACCGCATCACTCAAAACATCAACTCTTCTCCTGTGCTGACGAGACTTTCTAACAGTTGTTGGTATTTATGGACTCAATTTCTTTGGTTGTTTTGTTTTTCTTTCAGAGCAGATGCATCACAAATTGACATTCGCAGTCTCTGAGATAACATTTCTATATCATGTGAGAATTTCTTGACTCCTTTGCACTTGTCATCGTTCACCCCGAAGTGAAGAACTGGATCAAGTACGCTCGCTTTGAGGAGAAGCATGGCTACATCGCTCACAGCAGGAAGGTGTACGAGAGGGCCGTGGAGTTCTTTGGAGAGGAACACGTAGAAGAAAACCTCTTTGTGGCCTTCGCTAAGTTTGAGGAGACACAGAAGGAGGCGAGTGCTGTCAGACTTTCCATTCCCTTTCCCACTAGCTGCACAGTCAACAACTTGGCAGGTTCAGGGTTGAACTCCAACAAGTCACGTGACTTCCTGTTGTTTTGTCTTCAGCCATGGTTTAGCCTGCAGCTGAAGGTTTGCTTCATCTGTCTCGCTGTCCTCAAAAAAGGACCTTTAACCACAAGAAGTCTCTCTAAATTAGAAACATGCTTCCCATGAGCACAACTAGCTGCCATGTTTTACGTGTCTTTTTCTGCAGTTAATGACGGTCCTTTCCTTCACAGTTTGAGCGGGTTCGAGTCATCTATAAGTATGCTTTGGACAGAATTCCTAAACACCAAGCACAAGAGCTCTTCAAGAACTACACCATGTTTGAGAAGAAGTTTGGAGACCGGAGGGGGATAGAGGATGTCATCATCAGCAAACGAAGGTTCCAGTACGAAGAGGAAGTCAAGGTAGAAACTGCTGAAAGGTTTCCAGGAAATGTATGAAAACTGGAAGACAAACGGAAGCAGGACATGTTATTTTGGAGAGTATTCCAGTCTAGTACATGATGCACAATAGGTACATAGTTCAGTTGATTTGCAGCACTATCTGCGTATTTGTAATTTGGCTTAGTTTATGATTCTTTCTTTATATTGTTACTTCACATGCTGCATTTTTAGATTGTTTTAAGACGATATACTGTTGGGTATTGGTTGCGGACAGCAAAGAAAGGCTTTCATTGTACAGAGAAGCATGTTTCCTACTACTCATATGACAATATACCTTGTTTCTGAACGTAGTGATTTTCAAAGTTAGCCTGACCTGCTGTATTCTTTTCCTTGTTGGGTAAAAAGAATCAGTCTGGTTTCTCTGGATTTAATCTGGACTTCCAGGAGGTGGTACCACCAGATGCAGAAGAAGCTGTCTCTGGATGCCCTTGAATACACATCCAACCAATAAGAGAAAGGAATTATGTGGCAAGCAGAGCTACAACCAGACTAGAATCAACAAAACATGTCTCAAATGTCTGCAGTGCAACAGGAACGCTGGTTGAACAGCTGTTGTTGGTTGGACAGTTAAAATGTAGTTAGGGATTCTGTAGGATCTTTGTTGTTTTGAATAGTTTCTCTTAGACGCTGTTGTAGGAGTCATATTGTGATTGATTTTAAGGATACTTTATCATCACATTTATCCTGTTTGCTTTCAGGCAAACCCCCACAACTACGACGCCTGGTTTGATTACCTCCGCCTGGTGGAAAGTGACGCAGATGCCGGCACGGTCCGAGAAGTTTACGAGAGAGCCATTGCCAACGTCCCACCCATCCAGGAGAAGAGACACTGGAGACGATACATCTACCTGTGGATCAACTATGCTCTGTACGAGGAGCTGGAGGCCAAGGTCATTTATCATTCACTTTTATTTTCACTAAAAACATAATTAAAACTCATGTGATCAGAGTGGGTCTTAGTATTGGCAAATCCAACCTCAGAGAACAACAAAACTTCATCATTTTCTTTTGCTTCTGCACAAAAAAACCTCCCGTTTCTGTTTTTTCTTTTGTTTCTGCACATAAAAACGTCCAGTTTCTGTTTTTCTTTTGTTTCTGCACATAAAAGCTTCCAGTTTCTGTTTTTCTTTTGTTTCTGCACATAAAAACTTCCAGTTTCTGTTTTTCTTTTGTTTCTGCACATAAAAACTTCCAGTTTCTGTTTTTCTTTTGTTTCTGCACATAAAAACTTCCAGTTTCTGTTTTCCTTTTGTTTCTGCACATAAAAACTTCCAGTTTCTGTTTTTCTTTTGTTTCTGCACATAACAAATTCCAGTTTCTGTTTTTCTTTTGTTTCTGCACATAAAAACCTCCAGTTTCTGTTTTTTTTTTGCTTCTGCACAAAAAAACTTCCAGTTTCTGTTTTCCTTTTGTTTCTGCACATAAAAAATTCCAGTTTATTTTTTCTTTTGTTTCTGCACATAAAAACTTCCAGTTTATTTTTTCTTTTGTTTTGCACATAAAAAACTCCAGTTGCTGTTTTTCTTTTGTTTCTGCACATAAAAACCTCCAGTTTCAGTTTTTCTTTTGTTTCTGCACATAAAAACCTCCAGTTTCTGTTTTTTTTTTGCTTCTGCACAAAAAAACTTCCAGTTTCTGTTTTCCTTTTGTTTCTGCACATAAAAAATTCCAGTTTATTTTTTCTTTTGTTTCTGCACATAAAAACTTCCAGTTTATTTTTTCTTTTGTTTTGCACATAAAAAACTCCAGTTGCTGTTTTTCTTTTGTTTCTGCACATAAAAACTTCCAGTTTATTTTTTCTTTTGTTTCTGCACATAAAAACTTCCAGTTTCTTTTTTTCTTTTGTTTCTGCACATAAAAACCTCCAGTTTCTGTTTTTCTTTTGTTTCTGCACATAAAAACCTCCAGTTTCTGTTTTTCTTTTGTTTCTGCACATAAAAACCTCCAGTTTCTGTTTTTCTTTTGTTTCTGCACATAAAAACTTCCAGTTTATTTTTTCTTTTGTTTCTGCACATAAAAATTTCCAGTTTCTGTTTTTCTTTTGTTTCTGCACATAAAAACCTCCAGTTTCTGTTTTTCTTTTGTTTCTGCACATAAAAACCTCCAGTTTCTGTTTTTCTTTTGTTTCTGCACATAAAAACCTCCAGTTTCTGTTTTTCTTTTGTTTCTGCACATAAAAACTTCCAGTTTATTTTTTCTTTTGTTTCTGCACATAAAAACCTCCAGTTTATTTTTTCTTTTGTTTCTGCACATAAAAACCTCCAGTTTCTGTTTTTCTTTTGTTTCTGCACATAAAAACCTCCAGTTTCTGTTTTTCTTTTGTTTCTGCACATAAAAACTTCCAGTTTATTTTTTCTTTTGTTTCTGCACATAAAAACCTCCAGTTTCAGTTTTTCTTTTGTTTCTGCACATAAAAACCTCCAGTTTCTGTTTCTTTCTGGCAGGATCCTGAGAGGACGAGGCAGGTTTACCAGGCCTGTCTGGAGCTCATCCCTCACAAAAAGGTTATGTTTAAAAACAGAATAACAACCTGGTCTTGATGGGGTTTTTGGTGCTGACAGTCATTTCTTGTTTTTCAGTTTACATTTGCTAAAATTTGGCTGCTGTGCGCTCAGTTTGAGATTCGACAGAAGAATCTGCAGGCAGCCAGAAAAATCATGGTACGATTTAGCAGTTTGCCTTTAACACTGTTGGATTTGTCCGTGACGTGAGGGAATAATGGCGCTCAGTAATGTGCAGGTTTAGTGAATGTCTTAGCGGCCGTCTTTGTCCTCCTCCTTCTCAGGGAACAGCGATTGGTAAATGTCCAAAGAACAAACTGCTGAAAGGCTACATCGAGCTGGAGCTGCAGCTGCGAGAGTTTGACCGCTGCAGGAAGCTCTACGAGAAGTATCTGGAGTTCACTCCTGAAAACTGCACCACCTGGATCAAGTTTGCAGAGCTGGAGACCATCCTGGGAGACACCGACCGGGCTCGCGCCATCTTTGAGCTCGCCATCGGACAGCCACGACTGGACATGCCAGAGGTATGGCTCCAGTGGCGGGGCAGAACGTGGCTTAGAACTGTGAACTTTATTTGAGGTCCTGTTTTCTTTGTCTTTTTCTTTCACTCACTCTTCCCTCTGTTGAAGACAGTCTTCTCTGTTCTTCCTAATTGTTTATTGGCTGATAAATCTGCATGTTTCTCTGTGTTGCCATCCTAAAGAAGAGGCTACAGGAAGTACAGAAACCTGGTTGTAGGAAAGTCCCCACTGACCTCCATGTTCAAATGTCCACCTTTACAGCAGAAATAAACATATTCACAGTTTTGGTGTCCAGAGTTAGATTCTACATCTGTGACGACGGTACGGGGGATTTATTTGAACCTCATCAGGTAAATTTATATTAAACCACTACTTTATGCATTGCTAGGTGTGTGGTCTTTGGATTGGAGGGGTGTACAGCCAAGACTTTAGCGACTTAGTCGCCGTAACCCTGGCACAGCAGGCAAGACCTGGTTGAACATCATTAGGACAGGAGCTGGTGTCGGCGCTGCCATGTAGGCGTCTGTTAGGACGCTAGACACCCTCATCTGTCCACTCATGCCAGGCACTGATTATCCTGAATAATCGGCTCTCTCGGGGGCCAAAGAAACCAACATTTAGCCAAACTGACAGTTTTACAGTCGGAGTGTCTGATTCTGAGTCTGTGTCCAAATACAATTAACTGATGGTCGTTTGCTGCTGTCTGGTGAGGGTTTGCTCACCAACATCACGTCGTCTTCTCATCTCATTGTCTGATGTTTTCTCTCACAGGTTCTGTGGAAGTCCTACATCGACTTTGAGATCGAGCAGGAAGAGTTTGAAAACACGAGAGACCTTTACAAGAGGCTGCTGCAGCGCACGCAGCACGTCAAGGTGAGGGCGAGGGGCTCCTGCTCGCCGAGCACGAAGCTGCTCCGTGACCGTTTACAAATCTCCGCCTGATCTCCTTATTTGTGAGATTTCTCAGGTTATAAATGGATCACGGAAGAATGATCCAAATAGGTCCAGTTTAATAATCTCCAAACGTTTCATACATGTGTCCTTTTCTTTTGTACAAAACTAGAATGTTTTTGTGTCTCCGTCTTAATGAAAACTAAAAGTTCGAGGCCAGAAAGTGTCGCTAAAGCCCGTCTGCCCTGGCAGGTCTGGATCAGTTACGCCAAGTTTGAGCTGTCCATCGACGGACCCGAGCGGCTGCAGAGGTGCCGGCAGATCTATGAGGAGGCCAACAGGAGCATGAGGAGCTGCGAGGAGAAGGAGGAGCGGCTGATGCTGCTCGAGTCCTGGAGGGACTTCGAGAAGGAGTTCGGCTCTGACGGCACAAGGGAACGGGTCAGGAAGCTGCTGCCTGAGAAGGTGAAGAAGCGGCGAAAGCTGACGGCCGAGGACGGGGTAAGAACCGCACCGGCACTGCCGTCTCTTCAACATACTCAGGCAGCGCCACTCAATTCCAAGCATCTGTTTCATCAAACACTGTGAGAGAAGGAACATTCAGTGTTTGCGTGCTGGTGTTGTCACAGCAACGGCAGGTGGAAACGACGCGTCTCATGCTTTGACTTTATTTTGAGACCTCATTGTAGATTAGTTATGTCACTTCAAAATTCCCCCTCGTTAGAAGAGGTCGATAATTTTGAATGCTTTCTCTCATCCCGTCAGTCGGACGCAGGTTGGGAGGAGTACTACGACTACATCTTCCCAGAAGACGCTGCAAACCAGCCCAACCTCAAGCTGCTCGCCATGGCCAAGATGTGGAAGAGGCAGCAGTTACCTGACAGCGGCGAGCAGCCTCCGGAAAAAGCTGCGTTTGCCGAAGAGGCGATGTCGACATCCTCTGAACCCGCAGGTCCTGAAAACGAGCCAGACGACGAGTCCGGCAGGAAAGACGTTCCTGAGCAAGAGCAGGAGGCGGAGGATGACCGCGATGACGACAGCAGTGGCGGCAGTGATGACAACAGAGAGGAGAAGCAGCGGAGCAGCGGCGAGGAGAAGGATTAAAGCCCCGCCTCCTGGAGCTGGAGGAGAGTAGACAGTCCTGAAGAGTTTCTAGTTTTATAAGAATAAAAGCATCTGTTTTTCTCTGTGTCTTCACACACTCAGACTCACTTCCTCTGTTCTTTCTTAAACAAATGTTTATTCAGAATTTACAGGAAATTAAAGGTTTCAAAGCATTTGCATTTTGTCCATTCAGTGGCTCTCTGACTGAAGGGAAAGCAGCCTGGGTGTCGGTTATGTACATGGTCGTGGATCCAGGACAGGCTGAGGGTCACGATCGAAGCTGGGAGCAGCGGTGAGTCAGAGCGCCACGGTGGGCGTTACTCGATGTCCTCCGGCCTGACAGGGTGAGGCAGCGGGATGATGGACTTCTTCTCTGCGTCTCTGGACAGAGCTTTCCTCATGTCTGCAGGAAAACGGGAAAAGATCAGCTTTGTCCTCGGAATAAAGTACAAAATATCCAACAGCTTTACTGTTGAACGTCTGTTAGAGCTGTCCAGCAAAGGCAAACGGCAGAAACGAACGTGGTGGTCCCGGCTACTCGGTGCAGATGTTGGGCTTCTTACAGCACCACAGCACCCAGTCCTCAACTGGACGCAAAGCAGCGCTTCCCGCCGCTCCATGTGCGAGGCGGCGCAGCAGCGGCCCCTAAATGAAACGCTAGTTAAGGGTCGGAGTGCGTCGCCTGCATGTTGCCGCTTTACGGTAAACGCCGAGCTCACTGTGGACATCGGCTCAGAAAACTGTCAACGCCTTTCTCCTCAATATGACCTGGGTTTGTGAACTAGTTCCTGTAGGAGTTCCTACAGGTCAAACACGTCCACCTGTTCACCTGCTCATACCGTAAGCGTCTTCGTCAGGCTCTCCGTTGCTGGCTGAGTAGTACTCGATCACGGTCCGGTACACGCTGTAGCCCAGACGTTTGTACATGTTCACTGCCACCTGGTTGGAAACTCGCACAAACAGGTCCACGAAGAATCCCCCCTTCCTGGAAAACACAGCCGCCAAGCTCACTGTGGGGACGGGCGTCTTCATCTAGACCAGCATGTTGTCCTCAGACATCTGTTTTGACAAAGACTCCTACCTCTCTGAGATCTCCTCCAGCATCTCCATGAGCTTGGCGGCGAGGCCGAGCCGCCTGAACTCCGGTGCGACGGACAGAGCGGTGACGTGGCCGTGCCACTCCTCCCGAGCCACAGATCCCTCCGCCTTCCCCATGACTGCAAGAGAAGGTTGATCTGGTCAAAAGCACCATCTGTATCCAGTTTTTTTTGTTCTTCCAGCTCATTAGTTTTGAAATAAATAACAAATCTCATTTCTATAAAGTCATGTTAACAAAATGTGAGGAACTGGGAGAACCTACTGTATCCCATCAGCTCGCCACCAGGAGCCTCAGCAACGATGAAGTACTCGGGCCAGTGGGCCAGGTACTGCAGGTAAAACGGGATCCCATACTGGAGCAGCTTTGAGGAGAACCAACGGTTCTGCTGTTACGTTTGCTGACATGTCTGAAGGTTAGTACGTCTGTGAGCTATTTTACAATTTTAACAAAAACTACAAATGAAAAATACACTTCACTGCACCATTATTTATTTAACATAAATGAAGTCAAAAAGAAAAATGACGGGACAATACAAAGTAACCCCATGATCCAGAGATTCTAGATCCACCTCCAGCACCAGGAACCCTCAGTAGATGTTTCTCCTTCTCTTCTACACAGCTCTCTCAAGGTCCCACTACAGCATCTCAACCAGGTTCACGTCTGGACTTTGATCAGGTCCTTCCAAACTATTGATTATTTTATTTTCCATCATTCTGCTGCTGTGTTTCCAGTCACATGACGTGGTTTCAGCTAAGCTTCAGCTGTCAGACAGATGGATCCTCACATCTGTCTCTAGAGGTCTACAGAGGAGTTCATGGTCCACTCAGTGATTGACAGATGTGCTTCACAGTGGCTCTGAGGTGTTTCTGCTGGTTTTCTCCAAACATGCTTCTGGACATTCAGACCAAACATCTCCACTTTGGTCTCATCTGTCCAGAGGACACTGTTCCAGAAGTCTGCTGGTTTGGTCTGATGCAGGTTTGTGAACTTCAGTCGTGCTTTCATGTTCTTGTTAGACAGAAGAGGTCTTCTCCTGGAAACGTCTCCAAACAACCTGTCCTGGTTCAGTTTTCTTCTGTCATGTCATGGACTTGAACATCTAACATGTTCAGTGAGGCCTGTAGGATCTGAGGCGGCGATCTTGGGTTTCTGTTTTCCACTAGAAGGTAATCTCACTGCATAGTGATGAACTCCAAATATTCTGAGATGTTTCCTATCTTGCAGCTTGATGTGCAGCAGCACTTGCTCCTCTAGACCACTGCTGATGTCTTCCCTGATGATGATCAGCAGCACCTGACTGCAGCCTACCTTCAATCCTGTGACCGTGGTCAGGGGGTACTTAGGATTGTCTACTAACTTTATTTGTGTTAAATATAAAACGGTAAGGTGAAAAAGAGACCTGCGTTGTTCGCGTGAGGTCACACTTGCTTCATACTTCAAACCAGATCGTTTTGTTTTGTTTTGACACAAAACAAGAAGGACAGTTGACGTTTGCACGTGACCACATGTCATCTTTGATTACGTTCAGTTTTTATTCCGAGCATCAGAAGTCCAAGTAACAGCGTGTCAACACCAAAGCAAGGATACTGTTTCCGTCAGCGGATCCAGATTTCTGTTGGATGAAACACAAACAGGTTTGAAAGAGCAGCCGCGGCAGTAAAAACAGCTGATGTGTAAACGTGAATGTCCGCTGGGAGCCGCGCCGCGCCGCGCCGCGCCCCGCCCCGAGCCGCCCCGCCCCCGCCGCCGTGTAACCGTCACGACCAACTGCAACAGATCTCCACTTACATGTTGTTGAACTTGAATAAATCGTCGCAGGTAAACGGCCGGAGCGTCGTCATGTCGTCGCGCTGCTGCTGACCTCTGACCCGCACGAGCACGCGCACAGATGCAGCCCCGCCCCAGCACGCGGCCGGAAGCAGAGCCGCTTCTTCAGCGGCCCAAACGAGGCAGGAGCGCGCATCCGCGCCACCTGCTGGACGACTGCAGCTTGTGGACGCGCACAGGAAAGTTATATATATGCCTGGCGTCTACGTACAACTACAACAATAAAAGCGTCAATCCGAAGTTCGAGCAAAAAAAGAAAACAGCAAAAGCTGAATGTAAAGATTTAACACATTTCATTTAAAAGAAAACGTGGCAAACATGAAATGCTTCAAACAGAAGAAATGTACCGCCTGGAGCTGCGTTATGTCACGGCTGACCTTCTGACCTTCCAGTGGGTTCATGTCCAGCTCCCCCGTCCTGCTCCAGCTCACGTTCATGACAGCTGGACGGGGACTTTACGTGTCTTTGTGCACCAGCATGTTTCACAGGCTGGTCACCCGCGAAGATGTTTTTAACTTTAATCTTTTTAAAGTTTGAGTGGTGGAAGTGTGTGACGACGTTCCTCGTTTCCCGGTCAGATGTGCAGAGACAGCTCCACCCTGGTGAGAACGTTACTCCTCATTAAACCGGACTCACTGGTGCAGCCGCTGCAGGGGGACAGGTGATCAGTCACTGTCTGCAGGTTTGAATGCAGCGTGGCTGATGTCATTCCCTGACAGTGGTGTGTTTTCCGTGCCTGACTGCAGTCATGTCAGTTAATACTCATGTTCGTTGTTCTTGGTTGTGTAGCTGAACATGTCAACGTTCTTGAGGGCCGTCACTGTTTTTACTTTTAAGCTTAAGTTTCAAAACTTGATTAAATTTTAACCACTTTATTACTGTTTATTGCCACGTTTTTATCTATTGTTCTTTTTTCTTTCTCTCTTTTGTTTACAGTTTAAATCATGCTTTTTATTTATGTGATGTTTTAATGTCTCTGTAAAGCTCTTTGAATCACCTTCTTGTTGAATTGTGCTGCACAAATAAACTTCCTTGCCTTGTGGAGGATCAGGACAGGATGGTTGAAGAGATCCTAATGCAGCAGATGAGGAGTCAGTGGGGCTGGATGGACCTGTCCCATCAAACTCCAACCGAGATGCCTTCAGAAGATATGGAGGTTCCCGTTTCTGCAGATGGAGTCGTTCCAATCCACAGAGAGGTCCACAATCGAACACAGGTCCTCACTATCGATCACATGCTGATGCTTGGCATTCATCTACATGTACAGTAGTGTGTCATCTGTGCAGAGTAAGAACACAGATTTTTGGAGACGTCTAAAACTCTGATCAAAATGTTTTATGACTGATCTGGGTTTCGGCGCAACCATAGCAGAGATATATTTGTAACATTGTAAATGACCTCAGGCTCAATGTGGATGAGCAGGATCTGTTTTAGTTCTTCTCCATCCTCTGGACAGACCTCTTTAGATCTATTTTTAAGTTATTTGAATTGTTTCTTACTGACAGAGAATTTCTTGTCACTATGGATCCATATACGTCTGAACTATGGGGCTCCTCAAGGTTCAGTTTTAGGTCCAACACTTGCTAATATTTACATGCTTCCTCTTGGAGACACATCTTCAGTGACACGTTTATTTCTATAACCCATTTCATGTACAAGAGAATTCAAAGTGTTTTACATAAAAAAAATTCAAATGCACATGAAAAAGTAAAAGTTCAAAAGCTGAATAAAGAATCAAAGAAAGCAGAGCTACACTACATGTCCAGAAGTATCGTCTCACCTGCCTCGACTCCACATGACCTTCAGTGACCTCCCATTCCTGATCCAGAGGGTTCAATATAAGTTCGGTCCACCTCTGCAGCTGTAACAGCTTCTTCAACTCTTCTGGGAAGGCTGTCCACAAGGTTTAGGAGTGTTTATGGGAATCATTCTTCCAGAAGCACATTTGTGAGGTCACACTGATGTTGGACCAGAAGGTCTGGATCTCAGTCTCCACTCTGATTCATCCCAAAGGTGTTCTGTCGGGTTGAGGTCAGGACTCTGTGCAGGACAGTCAAGTTCATCCACACCAGACTCTGTCATCCAGGTCTTCATGGACCTGCTTTGTGCACTGGTGCACAGTCATGTTGAAGAGGAAGGGTCCAGCTCCAGACTGTTCCCACAAAGTTGGGAGCTGGAATTGTCCAAAAGTTCTTGGTCTGCTGAAGCATTCAGAGTTCCTTTGACTGGAACTAAGGGGCCACGTCCAGCTCCTGAAGAACAACCCCACACCATGATCCCCCCTCCACCAAACTTTACACTTGGAACAATGCAGTCAGACAAGTACTGTTGTCCTGGCAACCGCCAAACCCAGACTGGTCCATCAGATCACCAGATGGAGAAGCTCCATTCGTCACTCCAGAGAAGGCGTCTCCACTGCTCCAGAGTCCAGTGGCGGCGTTTTACACCCCTGCATCTGACGCTTTCCACTGCACTTGGTGATGTTTGTCTTGGATGCAGCTGGTCGGCTGGAGACCCCTTCATGAAGATCTGCACACTGTTCTGGAGCTGATTTGAAGACCACATCAAGTTTGGAGGTCTGTAGCGACTGAGCTGACTGAGTGATTCCCCGCTCAGTTTATGTGGCCGACCACTTGGTGGCTGAGTTGCTGTCGTTCCCAAACACTTCCATGTTCTTATAACACAGCTGACAGCTGACTGGAATATTTAGGAGCCAGGAAATGTCAGGACTGGATTTGTTGCAGAGGTGACGTCCTGTCACAGCTCCACCTGGACTTCACTGAGCTCCTGAGAGCGAAACGTTCTTTCACTAATAGATGTAAAAACAGTCTGCAGGCCGAGGTGCTGGATGTTATCCACCTGTGGCCGTGGAAGTGACTGCAACACCTGCATGTGCAGGCATGTGAGCAAGGTCACAAATTCCAGCTGATGTTTAAACCTTTCTACTCTGTTTTAGTTCTCTGTACCTTATGCAAATGCTAAAAACTTTCCCAACAGCAGACAGTCTTCTTTTCTTTGAAGGCTTCATTTTTGTGTCTGTGAACATGGGGCTGATATGACTTGTCAAAAAGCTCCAGTTATGTCTCTTCTGGCCAAAGAACCTTTTTTGAAGTTCTTCCAACAGTGGAGTCCTCCTTAGTTGTCCACCTTTTTCGAAAAGTGATGTATGGTGTGGTCGGACTGTGATGGACCTTGACGTTGGGGTTCATCTTCAATCCCTTTGGTTTCCCTTGGTTTTATCGTCTCGTTAGTTCATCAGTTGTCTTCTTCTGTCCACGTCCAGAGAGGTCGTCTTCAGTCCTGTGGAGTCTAAATGTCTGAATGAAACGTCCAACTGTAGTCACAGGAACATTCAGCTGCTTGGAGATGGCTTCTAGCCTTCAACATGCTGGTCTAGAAGGTTCTTCATGGCCACGACACCAAACAGAAATGGTGACTTTAAACCCTTTAAACAGTCAATCTAACTGAAGACATGTGAGATGTTCATTATGGGACTCACTTTCGTTCAATGCATCACCAGGCCAGTTTCAATTTCATTTATTCATCAGGATCATTGCACAGTACATATTTGTCCTCGTATAGGGTCATACAGGATGCTGCCATTGAATTCAAACCAAAACAAGAGTAAAGCCTTTTAAAAGCAGACCAGTCAACAATTCCTCAGCAGGTGGAGTGATACTGTGACTACTGGTGGCAGTTCATGAAGTTTAGAAATGTATTTTCCATACCTATTTATTTCTGTTTTTCATTATTTATTGCATCTGACCTTGAGTATTTTTATTGTTTAAGTATTTGCGTCTTCCTGCCAGGCTGAGGGTGTTGTTGGTTCTGGAGTCACTATACCTGGACTACTTTCACGTGTCTTTGGGTTTCATGCTTTCTTCTATGTGTTTAAAGTATTTTCATAAGTCTATGTGTTTTTTTATGTTCTCCTTTGGGTACAAAAATAAAAGACATCAAAGTGTAGAGCATCTCCTGTTTGCAGACAGTCGCGAGTCAGCTGACCTGATAAGCTCATGAACATGCAGGTCTGGAAGCAGAGATACCTGCAGAAACGTGTTAAAGACATGCAGCAGGTACCGGACGGAGGTTCCCATTGCATTCTGGCCAGTTTCCTTGCAGAACTCATCAGGCGATTCAGTGTTACCTGATGGCGGAGGCGAGTTGAGTGGCTTCCTTTTCCTTATTAGAGATCTGTCCTACAGCTTTGCGATAACTTTGTTTTGGCTCCCTCCTGATGGACGGCGGACAGCAGGGACATATACGTCATCAGGGAGGAGCCACATGACCTCCTGCTCCTTCTGCAGCCGCTGTTGAGCATCCACTCCGAGGCTGCGCCCCACAGCTGCTCATCTGTTTACCAGCCGCTCTGCTTCTCCTCTTCAGCCAGGGGACTTGAACCTGCGTCCTCCAGGTCCACCTCTGTAACCACAACACAACAAACAACAAAGCTTCAACAACAGCTTCAAAGCCGTCGTGATGGACAAGTGAGTGGAGGTGGGAACGTTGGTCCCACATGTGGACATGAGGAGCAGGTGAGGTCAGTGGGATGACGTGTTTCACATCTGTAGACTGGACTGAAAACATCTGCCATGCTGCATCAACACATGTTGGGTTACTCTCAGTGTCTGATAAATAAATCCACCCAGTTTAGATAAAAAAAACAAAACAGCAACATTCATTAACTGTGCTGGATGTTTAACTCGTTTACATTAATGAACTGCATTCTTTATTAACGTTATGTCAGTGTCTCTCATAAACAATGTGGAAACACCACAAATAACACATGTGCAGCTTTCTCATGCATGGGACTGAACACAGGACCACAAACGGTCACTACAATCAACATTTTTACTTTCTATGGTGGGATAATACATACTCTAATCCACATTTTTCAAATTCAGAAATACTAAATCACCAAAATCCATCAAAGTTTAGAAAATACTCTGATACATTACATGATTACTCCTGTTTACAAGTAGTAGACTAGTGACCGAAGGATGACTCTGGGGCTGCAGAGGGACTACAGTGAGTATATACAAATCTAAAACATTTAAAAACACCAGCTAGTGACTCATTCCATGGTAGTTTTTCTACTTTGTTCGTTATTCCCAGCAAAAAGTTGAAGGAAAATAATAAATACGGAATCATCAACTGTAATGACCCTGTTATTCCACCAGGTGGTGCAATGTCGGTTGAGATTGTGGCTCATTTAAAATACACCTACAAACGGATCTATACAAACGGATCTTTACAAACGGATCTATACAAATCGATCTATACAAATCGATCTGTACAAATGGATCTTTACAAACGGATCTATACAAACGGATCTTTACAAACGGATCTATACAAATCGATCTATACAAATGGATCTGTACAAATGGATCTTTACAAACGGATCTATACAAACGGATCTATACAAACGGATCTATACAAACAGATCTATACAAACGGATCTATACAAATCGATCTATACAAATCGATCTGTACAAACGGATCTTTACAAACGGATCTATACAAATGGATCTTTACAAACGGATCTATACAAACGGATCTATACAAACGGATCTATACAAACGGATCTATACAAACGGATCTATACAAAAGGATCTTTACAAATGGATCTATACAAACGGATCTATACAAACGGATCTATACAAACGGATCTATACAAACGGATCTATACAAAAGGATCTATACAAACGGATCTATACAAACGGATCTATACAAACGGATCTATACAAAAGGATCTTTACAAATGGATCTATACAAACGGATCTATACAAACGGATCTATACAAACGGATCTATACAAATGGATCTTTACAAACGGATCTATACAAAAGGATCTTTACAAAAGGATCTTTACAAATGGATCTTTACAAACGGATCTTTACAAACGGATCTTTACAAACGGATCTATACAAATCGATCCATACAAACGGATCTATACAAATCGATCCATACAAACGGATCTATACAAACGGATCTATACAAACGGATCTATACAAATGGATCTTTACAAACGGATCTATACAAACGGATTTATACAAACGGATCTATACAAACGGATCTATACAAATGGATCTTTACAAACGGATCTATACAAACGGATCTATACAAACGGATCTTTACAAACGGATCTATACAAACGGATCTTTACAAATGGATCTATACAAACGGATCTATACAAACAGATATATACAAATGGATCTTTACAAACGGATCTATACAAACGGATCTATACAAACGGATCTATACAAACGGATCTTTACAAACGGATCTATACAAACGGATCTTTACAAATCGATCTATACAAATGGATCCTGGGATCACATCACCTACCTGCACATGAAACGTCAGTGAAATTACTTTTTACACTCTAAGAAGTTAAATTCCACTTGAAGCCAGTTACACATAGTAGGCTAATTTAACTTTATTTTTTGGTAGTTTTATTGTTATTGTTGCTATTATAATTGTGCTTTTTTGACATCGCTTTATTTTTGCTCCAGGTTTGTCCTGTTCAGGCTATCGTCATGGATGTAGCTGGAGCCAGCTGTCATCTGGTGAAGCTGACTTTTAAAAGATGAATGTTTAAACAATAGAAAGGGGAATTAAGGTTATCTATGTTAGAATCTTCACTAAATCAATGTTAAATTTAACAAAACCCCACGCTGAAAAAATAAAGCATAAACATGCCTCTTTCTTTGTGAGAAAATTTGGATTAAAAACACAGGAATCCGCCCTCGCTGGAGCATCTGGACCATCACTCGGCTATGAGACACCAGATCAGATCCTGATGAGAAATAAACAAAACCAGAAGCTGAACATTTCCTGTGAATGCTGGTTCAATAATTTAACAAAAAAGAAAGCAAAAGAGGAAAAATAATCATAAGTGGGCAATACCAAGTACCCCGTGTTTATTTAACTAGCTGATTTACTCTAAGCATCAATAACTGAATGTTCTCTGAAGGTCCACACAGCATCTCAACCAGGTTCAGGTCTGGACTTTGACCAGGTTGTTCCAGAGCGTTGGCTCTTTTATTGTCTATCATTCTGATGTAGATCTGCTGCTGTGTTTGGGATCATTTCCTGTCACATGATCTAGTCCTCATCTGTCCGTCAGATGTCCTCACATGTGTCTCTAGAAGACGCTGGTCTACAGAGGACTTCATGGTCCACTCAGTGGCTGTTAGGTGTCCAGGTCCAGACCATCGTCCCTCCACCACGTGCTCACAGTGGGTGTGAGGTGTTTCTGCTGAAATGCTTCTGGACATTAAGATCAAACTTCTCCAGTTTGGCCTCATCTGTCCAGATGACATTGTTCCAGAAGTCGTTCCAGCAGACGTCTGGATGCAGATGCAGTTTGGTGAACCTCAGTCGTGCTTCCATGTTCTTGTTAGACAAAAGAGATTTTCTCCTGGAAACTCTTCTAACCAAACCCAACTAGTTTAGTCCTCTTATGACTTTTATATGATGGACCTGAACATCGAACATGTTCAGTAAGATCTGGAAACTCTGAGATGGAGCCTTTGATTTGTATTTCTCAACACTGCAATCTGACCTCCAGGGAAATCTGCTGGGATGTCTACAACTGGGAAGCCTGACTGTGTTGTATGTTTGATGTAATCTTGCTCTATGTACAACATTAATCTATAAACAATCTTGAAATGGTGTTAACCTTTCCACACTGAGGAGCAGTAACAGCTGGTTTTCTAAGAACATTGGTGAAGTCTTATCTCATCATTTTGTTTAAATAAACCGGAGTGCTCCAAACCCAGAAACAAACAAATGTTTGCTTTTGTAGATGTCTGTTTGTTAAGGACTGATGTAGAAGTTATTGGAAGGAAAAATACATTTTAGTTTTCTTTGGAGATAATGAGGTGCTTTGGTCGACTTAATAACAAAGGACTGTCAACACCAGTCTGACTGAAAACGGTCGCTTTTCTAACAGTAACAGTTTTTCCTCCAGATGACTCGAAAATGGATCAAGCTACGTCTCCCAGCTCCACCAGTAGGTGCCACTCTTGCTCCACCGAAGCACGAAAACGGGACCAACCTGACTTGAACTTGACCAAACTGTAGCTTTCCATGACACAGAGGTAACAACGGGGAAACTTAACACAGGCTTTCACGTGCGCTGCGAAAGTGGAGGCTCTGCGAGCGTCTCAGGCTGCCACCGTTAATGGGAGGCAGATGGTTCTGGAACCAAGTGCAGCAGCTTAATGAGGGAAATATGGAAACTGTGAAGGTTTCACACAGGCAACCACATGAGATGCTGACTGTATATTTTCTCTGTCAAACAGAAAAGGGTTGGTCAGTTATTCTGCTTGACAACTGGGAAGAAAACATCCCAACAAATGTGTTAATTTCAGGTGATTTTGAAGAATCGGGGAATCATTTTAATTTTGAGCCCCACAGATGTACTGTAATCTGTTTTACAACAGATTTGTTAATGTGTGTTTCCAGGAAGAATGGCCCACATGTGGTCCACAACTGGATGGTGATGTTGTCTGTAAACCAAGCTGCTTTTTTACAACCTCCTTTGCAGTCTGAATTCAGATTTAACAAAGACACATTCAAAAAGGCAGAGCCCCATAAAGCATTACTCCAGAGAGGATGAGGTCAAAGCTCAGAAACTTGTTACACAAGCCTGAGAGCTTCTTTATGGTGACGAGGATGACAACACACATGAGTGTTTTCTCTACAAATCACAATCCTGCTTTCACATGTTGTGGCTCCTGCTGCAGGGACATGGAGATTACCAGTGGGGTATCTGGACTACAGCAAGGCAGCTTTATCTTTATAGTGTACTTCAAGCACAGGGGCAATTCCAAAGGATTTCTATCAGGAAAGGAATGCCCCAGCACATTAGAAACACAGTAAAAGAAGCAATAAAATGTATGGAGAGAATGAAAAACAATGACAAATAAATACACAATTAAGACAAAATGACTTACAAAAATTACATAAGGAACATATTGATGAGGTACAGAAGAGGCCAGAAGGAGTTTCATTGTGTCTTTGTAGATAAATATACAACTGAGTGCCAGTGACAGAGGGGGGAAAGGTGAGATTGCTTAAGTCTGGAATGGAAAAAAATATATGTTTGGGTGTTTCACCTTGGCACTATTCAGGACGGACATGAGTATGCTTCACTTGGGTGGATGTGAACACAGAACCTGTATATCACTGTCAAATGATCGCACCCAGACCTCTTTGACGAGGTGTACTCGGTACATCTATCAACTGACACTGGTTTGTGGTGTGAAAGCTCCGTGACCTCAATTTCACCCAACTACACCACATCTTTGAGCTAAAAAAGCTTCCATCCACAGTGAGGCAGTGCACTGTGGGTTGTGAAGGAGCACATAAACTTGGTTAAACAAAGTAATCCTTACGGTTGTGAACAACTTCCAGAAGCAGTTGTGCCTCATTTACAAACTGTTTCCTAGAGTGACATAAACAATATAGAAACAAATGTTAATTTAGCAACAGTGTGAAGTGAACGTGAGTGTTGTCTGCATAGAAGCATTGGCTTATTTTACATAGAAGAAAAATGTAGAGGTTGTCCAACAGCGGTTCAAGAATCAACCCCTGAGGTACTCCTTGTGCTATGGTGAACTTGGATTTATGCTCACTAATGGAAGCAAGACCTGGGAGACCTGGATCTGATAATCCCAGCCTGTTTTTCAGTCTGTCAGATATTATTTATGCAGAGAAACAAAGGCTGAACTAACATGTTTGTCAATGACACTTTAAAAAAGAATAACTCTGAGAAGCATGAGAACATCTTGTGACTTCTTAATTTTAGTAGGAAATCACATCTGAGGGTGAAGATGGAGTTGTTCAAAGTCAAACCAGGCACTCAATATAACTGAAATCAGGTTTACAAATAACCATAAACTAAATCTGATAACTTGGTCAAAGCTAAAGTTGCTTAACAAGCCCAACGAGACATGACTTGAATATTCTGAAGTTTACTGAGCCAAGATTTTAGCAGGTGTGTATGGCGTCAGTTCATGGCAAAATGTACCTGGGATCAAAAACCAAAACCTGAGAACCAGAACTCAGAATCAATCTTTATTTGTATAGCTCTTTTAAAACAACCAGGATTGACCAAAGTGCTTTACAATTAAAATAAAAACATTGAGTAGAAAAAGAATCATAAAACATAAAAACTTAAAATAAGTGCTATTATTAGCCAAATGTCATTCTGAACAGGTAGTTTTGGTTTGAACAGAGGTGGGCCAGTAAGGGCAGTGTCATCAAAGTTTGGGACCAGCGACTGCAAAACAACCATCACAGCATTTTTTCTCCATCGTTTGTGGAACATCGCAACGCTTACAAGTGTTGGGCTGCTGAATACAAAGTTCTGCTGGTTCACTGAAAAAAAAAAATCAATCTGTAACAGGGTGCAGTCATCATTCTGGGTTGCACTTTTCCTTGCTCATTATCTATTCTACAACCCTCTCCGTTTTGGAACCGTCCGTTTCAGTTACACTTTTTCTTTTTGTGGTTTCAATTCTGAAAGAAGTGTCGTATCAGGGGATGCGGAGAGGTCTTTGATAAGGGACGGGGAAGGTCGCAGGTCTGGGATGGGGAAGGTCGTAGGTGTGGTACGGGGAAGGTCGTAGGTCTGGGATGGGGAAGGTCGTAGTTCTGGGATGGGGAAGGTCGTAGGTGTGGTACGGGGGAGGTCGTAGGTCTGGGATGGGGAAGGTCGTAGGTGTGGGACGGGGGAGGTCGTAGGTGTGGTACGGGGGAGGTCGTAGGTGTGGGATGGGGAAGGTCGTAGGTGTGGGACGGGGGAGGTCGTAGGTGTGGTACGGGGGAGGTCGTAAGTGTGGTACGGGGGAGGTCGTAGGTGTGGGATGGGGAAGGTCGTAGGTGTGGGACGGGGGAGGTCGTAGGTGTGGTACGGGGGAGGTCGTAGGTGTGGGACGGGGGAGGTCGTAGGTGGGGGACGGGGAAGGTCGTAGGTCTGGGACGGGGGAGGTCGTAGGTGTGGGACGGGGGAGGTCGTAGGTGTGGGACGGGGAAGGTCGTAGGTGTGGTACGGGGAAGGTCGTAGGTCTGGGATGGGGAAGGTCGTAGGTGTGGGACGGGGGAGTTCGTAGGTGTGGGATGGGGAAGGTCGTAGGTGTGGTACGGGGAAGGTCGTAGGTCTGGGATGGGGAAGGTCGTAGGTGTGGGACGGGGGAGGTCGTAGGTGTGGGACGGGGGAGGTCGTAGGTGTGGGACGGGGACGTCCTTACATACATAACTGGTCTCTCCTTCTGTACGCCTTTTTGTCTACCCTGGCAAGTGGAAAATAGAGATGACTGTGTTTAACGTCTTTCCAAAAAGCAGCTCTTTCATACAGGCACCAGGACCAGGAAAAGGGGAAATGGCTGGATTCACTGTTGCGTGCAATTTATTTGTATTGCTGAAAAGTAGAGAGAGAATTTGAACTAATGCAGGTATGAATACAATAAAAGTAAAAAATGCTACTTTGAAATAAAAGATTATGAAATGTTATTGTGCAGCTAGATTGTATCCTGAATGATTTAGAAACGCTGCGGCGCTGATCCATGATTCTCTTGTTTCTGACCTTGTATGTGATTGTGTAACAAAGCTGCCGTGCTGAGTGTTTTTTCATGTTGGGTCCAGCTCAGAGTTGCATGTAAGTGTTGGCTTCATGTTTTGGGGTAATGGTGTAACCTCAAGCCCCCAAGCTGCTCTTTAGTCTCAGTCTTGAGTTCCAGCTGCTGGACTCCAGCAGCCAACACAAACAGCCAGTGTTACCTAACAGCAGCGCTCCAGATACGACCTCCATCGGACCAACACCCCAATGATGTGTGATCAGCGAATTTAAGAGCAGATTTCTCTAAAACTGTAATCAGTGATGGTGAACAGACTAAAACGATCAACAAGCACACATGTAAATATCCTTCTGGTAAAGTCATGTGACCACTTACAGTTGTTAATGCCGGAAGGTCGACTTGACCCCAGAATCTCACATCAGCCACAAGAGACGTGCTTTTACATAAACCTGATACAGGCAAGGTTTAACAAGAGTAAGACATTTCTTTGAAAAAAAAATCACCCTATACACAGCTAAAGAGATATTTAAACCCACTTATTTAGGCCCAGGCCAAAAAGATGCAGTTAAGGTACTTAACTAAGGACTCAGTCAGAGCTCAGTCAGAGTTCAGTCAGAGCTCAGTCAGAGTTCAGAGCTCAGTCAGAGTTCAGAGCTCAGTCAGAGTTCAGAGCTCAGTCAGAGTTCAGAGCTCAGTCAGAGTTCAGTCAGAGTTCAGAGCTCAGTCAGAATTCAGTCGGAATTCAGTCAGAGCTCATTCAGAGTTCAGGCAGAGTTCAGGCAGAGTTCAGGCAGAGTTCAGGCAGAGTTCAGTCAGAGTTCAGTCTGAGCTCAGTCAGAATTCAGTCAGAGCTCAGTGCTTAGTCAGAGTTCAGTCAGAATTCAGTCAGAGCTCAGTCAGACTTCAGTCAGAGCTCAGTCAGACTTCAGTCAGAATTCAGTCAGAGCTCAGTCAGAGTCCAGTCAGAGTTCAGTCAGAGCTCAGTCAGAGTTCAGAGTTCAGTCAGAATTCAGAGCTCAGTCAGAGCTCAGAGTTCAGTCAGAGCTCAGTCAGAGTTCAGTCAGAGCTCAGTCAG
Organism: Xenentodon cancila; assembly: GCA_014839995.1. Classification (NCBI taxonomy): domain Eukaryota; kingdom Metazoa; phylum Chordata; class Actinopteri; order Beloniformes; family Belonidae; genus Xenentodon; species Xenentodon cancila. The sequence goes on along the minus strand of CM026209.1, from coordinate 587,791 downwards.
AGTTCAGAGCTTAGTCAGAGTTCAGTTAGAGCTTAGTCAGTGTTCAGTCAGAGCTCAGAGTTCAGTCAGAGCTCAGTCAGAGCTCAGAGTTCAGACAGAGCTCAGAGGTCAGTCAGAGGTCAATCAGAATTCAGTCAGAGCTCAGTCAGAGTTCAGTCCGAGTTCAATCAGAGCTCAGTCAGAGTTCAGTCAGAGTTCAGTCAGAGTTCAGAGGTCAGTCAGAGGTCAATCAGAGTTCAGTCAGAGCTCAGTCAGAGCTCAGTCCGAGTTCAATCAGAGCTCAGTCAGAGTTCAGTCAGAGTTCAGTCAGAGCTCAGTCAGAGTTCAGACAGAGCTCAGAGTTCCATCAGAGTTCAGTCAGAGCTCAGACAGAGGTTAGTCAGAGGTCAGTCAGAGCTCAGTCAGAGTTCAGAGCTCAGTCAGAGCTCAGTCAGAGTTCAGTCAGAGCTCAGGCAGAGTTCAGGCAGAATTCAGTCAGAGTTCAGTCAGAGTTCAGAGGTCAGTCAGAGCTAAGAGTTCAGTCAGAGCTCAGTCAGAGCTCAGTCAGAGCTTAGAGCTCTGTCAGAATTCAGTCAGAGCTCAGTCAGAGTTCAGACAGAGCTCAGACAGAGGTTAGTCAGAGGTCAGTCAGAGCTCAGGCAGAGTTCAGGCAGAATTCAGTGAGAGTTCAGTCAGAGTTCAGAGTTCAGTCAGAGCTCAGAGTTCAGTCAGAGTTCAGTCAGAGCTCAGTCAGAGCTCAGTCAGAGCTTAGAGCTCTGTCAGAATTCAGTCAGAGCTCAGTCAGAGTTCAGACAGAGCTCAGCGTTCAGTCAGAGCTCAGACAGAGGTTAGTCAGAGGTCAGTCAGAGCTCAGTCAGAGTTCAGAGCTCAGTCAGAGCTCAGTCAGAGTTCAGTCAGAGCTCAGGCAGAGTTCAGGCAGAATTCAGTCAGAGTTCAGTCAGAGTTCAGAGGTCAGTCAGACTTCAGTCAGAGCTCAGTCAGACTTCAGTCAGGTCTCAGTCAGACTTCAGTCAGAATTCAGTCAGAGCTCAGTCAGAGTCCAGTCAGAGTTCAGTCAGAGCTCAGTCAGAGTTAAGGCAGAGTTCAGGCAGAGCTCAGTCAGAGTTCAGTCAGAGTTCAGTCAGAGCTCAGTCAGAGTTCAGGCAGAGTTCAGGCAGAGCTCAGTCAGAGTTCAGAGCTCAGTCAGAGTTCAGTCAGAGTTCAGAGCTCAGTCAGAGTTCAGTCAGAGTTCAGTCAGAGTTCAGTCAGAGTTCAGTCAGAGTTCAGTCAGAGTTCAGTCAGAGCTCAGTCAGAATTCAGTCAGAGCTCAGTGCTTATTCAGAGTTCAGTCAGAATTTAGTCAGAGCTCAGTCAGACTTCAGTCAGAGCTCAGTCAGACTTCAGTCAGAATTCAGTCAGAGCTCAGTCAGAGTCCAGTCAGAGTTCAGTCAGAGCTCAGTCAGAGTTCAGAGTTCAGTCAGAATTCAGAGCTCAGTCAGAGCTCAGAGTTCAGTCAGAGCTCAGTCAGAGTTCAGTCAGAGCTCAGTCAGAGTTCAGAGCTTAGTCAGAGTTCAGTTAGAGCTTAGTCAGTGTTCAGTCAGAGCTCAGAGTTCAGTCAGAGCTCAGTCAGAATTCAGTCAGAGCTCAGTCAGAGTTCAGTCAGAGTTCAGTCAGAGTTCAGTCAGAATTCAGAGCTCAGTCAGAGCTCAGTCAGAGTTCAGTCAGAGCTCAGTCAGAGTTCAGAGCTTAGTCAGAGTTCAGTTAGAGCTTAGTCAGTGTTCAGTCAGAGCTCAGAGTTCAGTCAGAGCTCAGTCAGAGCTCAGAGTTCAGACAGAGCTCAGAGGTCAGTCAGAGGTCAATCAGAGTTCAGTCAGAGCTCAGTCAGAGTTCAGTCCGAGTTCAATCAGAGCTCAGTCAGAGTTCAGTCAGAGTTCTGAGTTCAGTCAGAGTTCAGAGGTCAGTCAGAGGTCAATCAGAGTTCAGTCAGAGCTCAGTCAGAGTTCAGTCAGAGTTCAGAGTTCAGTCAGAGCTCAGAGTTCAGTCAGAGTTCAGACAGAGCTCAGAGTTCCATCAGAGTTCAGTCAGAGGTCAGTCAGAGCTCAGTCAGAGTTCAGTCAGAGGTCAGTCAGAGGTCAGTCAGAGCTCAGTCAGAGTTCAGTCCGAGTTCAATCAGAGCTCAGTCAGAGTTCAGTCAGAGTTCAGAGTTCAGTCAGAGTTCAGAGTTCAGTCAGAGCTCAGAGTTCAGTCAGAGTTCAGTCAGAGCTCAGTCAGAGCTCAGTCAGAGCTTAGAGCTCTGTCAGAATTCAGTCAGAGCTCAGTCAGAGTTCAGACAGAGCTCAGAGTTCCGTCAGAGTTCAGTCAGAGCTCAGACAGAGGTTAGTCAGAGGTCAGTCAGAGCTCAGTCAGAGTTCAGAGCTCAGTCAGAGCTCAGTCAGAGTTCAGTCAGAGCTCAGACAGAGTTCAGGCAGAGTTCAGGCAGAGTTCAGGCAGAGTTCAGTCAGAGTTCAGTCAGAATTCAGAGCTTAGTCAGAGTTCAGACAGAGTTCAGGTAGAGTTCAGGCAGAGTTCAGGCAGAGTTCAGTCAGAGTTCAGTCAGATTTCAGACAGAGCTCAGAGTTCCATCAGAGTTCAGTCAGAGGTCAGTCAGAGCTCAGTCAGAGTTCAGTCAGAGTTCAGAGGTCAGTCAGACTTCAGTCAGAGCTCAGTCAGACTTCAGTCAGGTCTCAGTCAGACTTCAGTCAGAATTCAGTCAGAGCTCAGTCAGAGTCCAGTCAGAGTTCAGTCAGAGCTCAGTCAGAATTCAGTCAGAGCTCAGTCAGAGTCCAGTCAGAGTTCAGTCAGAGCTCAGTCAGAATTCAGTCAGAGCTCAGTCAGAGTTCAGTCAGAGTTCAGTCAGAGTTCAGTCAGAATTCAGAGCTCAGTCAGAGCTCAGTCAGAGTTCAGTCAGAGCTCAGTCAGAGTTCAGAGCTTAGTCAGAGTTCAGTTAGAGCTTAGTCAGTGTTCAGTCAGAGCTCAGAGTTCAGTCAGAGCTCAGTCAGAGCTCAGAGTTCAGACAGAGCTCAGAGGTCAGTCAGAGGTCAATCAGAGTTCAGTCAGAGCTCAGTCAGAGTTCAGTCAGAGTTCAGAGTTCAGTCAGAGCTCAGAGTTCAGTCAGAGTTCAGACAGAGCTCAGAGTTCCATCAGAGTTCAGTCAGAGGTCAGTCAGAGCTCAGTCAGAGTTCAGTCAGAGGTCAGTCAGAGTTCAGTCAGAGCTCAGTCAGAGCTCAGTCAGAGCTCAGTCAGAGCTTAGAGCTCTGTCAGAATTCAGTCAGAGCTCAGTCAGAGTTCAGACAGAGCTCAGAGTTCCGTCAGAGTTCAGTCAGAGCTCAGACAGAGGTTAGTCAGAGGTCAGTCAAAGCTCAGTCAGAGTTCAGAGCTCAGTCAGAGCTCAGTCAGAGTTCAGTCAGAGCTCAGACAGAGTTCAGGCAGAGTTCAGTCAGAGCTCAGAGGTCAGTCAGACTTCAGTCAGAGCTCAGTCAGACTTCAGTCAGGTCTCAGTCAGACTTCAGTCAGAATTCAGTCAGAGCTCAGTCAGAGTCCAGTCAGTGTTCAGTCAGAGCTCAGTCAGAATTCAGTCAGAGCTCAGTCAGAGTCCAGTCAGAGTTCAGTCAGAGCTCAGTCAGAATTCAGTCAGAGCTCAGTCAGAGTTCAGTCAGAGTTCAGTCAGAATTCAGAGCTCAGTCAGAGCTCAGAGTTCAGTCAGAGCTCAGTCAGAGTTCAGTCAGAGCTCAGTCAGAGTTCAGAGCTTAGTCAGAGTTCAGTTAGAGCTTAGTCAGTGTTCAGTCAGAGCTCAGAGTTCAGTCAGAGCTCAGTCAGAGCTCAGAGTTCAGACAGAGCTCAGAGGTCAGTCAGAGGTCAATCAGAGTTCAGTCAGAGCTCAGTCAGAGTTCAGTTCGAGTTCAATCAGAGCTCAGTCAGAGTTCAGTCAGAGTTCTGAGTTCAGTCAGAGTTCAGAGGTCAGTCAGAGGTCAATCAGAGTTCAGTCAGAGCTCAGTCAGAGTTCAGTCAGAGTTCAGAGTTCAGTCAGAGCTCAGAGTTCAGTCAGAGTTCAGACAGAGCTCAGAGTTCCATCAGAGTTCAGTCAGAGGTCAGTCAGAGCTCAGTCAGAGTTCAGTCAGAGCTCAGTCAGAGTTCAGTCAGAGCTCAGTCAGAGCTCAGTCAGAGTTCAGTCAGAATTCAGAGCTCAGTCAGAGCTCAGAGTTCAGTCAGAGCTCACAGTTCAGTCAGAGTTCAGTCAGAGTTCAGTCAGAGTTCAGTCAGAGTTCAGTCAGAGTTCAGTCAGTACAGTCAGAGTTCGGTCAGAGTTCAGTCAGAATTCAGAGCTCAGTCAGAACTCAGAGTTCAGTCAGAGTTTAGTCAGAGTTCAGTCAGAGTTCAGTCAGAGTTCATTCAGAGTTCAGTCAGAATTCAGAGTTCAGTCAGAATTCAGAGCTTAGTCAGAGCTCAGAGTTCAGTCAGAGTTCAGTCAGAGTTCAGACAGAGCTCAGAGTTCCATCAGAGTTCAGTCAAAGGTCAGTCAGAGTTCAGTCAGAGTTCAGTCAGAGCTCAGTCAGAGCTCAGTCAGAGTTCAGTCAGAGTTCATTCAGAGTTCAGTCAGAATTCAGAGCTCAGTCAGAGCTCAGAGTTCAGTCAGAGCTCACAGGTCAGTCATAGTTCAGTCAGAGTTCAGTCAGAGTTCAGTCAGTACAGTCAGAGTTCAGTCAGAGTTCAGTCAGAATTCAGAGCTCAGTCAGAACTCAGAGTTCAGTCAGAGTTCAGTCAGAGTTTAGTCAGAGTTCAGTCAGAGTTCAGTCAGAGTTCATTCAGAGTTCAGTCAGAATTCAGAGTTCAGTCAGAATTCAGAGCTTAGTCAGAGCTCAGAGTTCAGTCAGAGCTCAGTCAGAGTTCAGTCAGAATTCAGAGCTCAGTCAGAGCTCAGAGTTCAGTCAGAGCTCACAGGTCAGTCATAGTTCAGTCAGAGTTCAGTCAGAGTTCAGTCAGTACAGTCAGAGTTCAGTCAGAGTTCAGTCAGAATTCAGAGCTCAGTCAGAACTCAGAGTTCAGTCAGAGTTTAGTCAGAGTTCAGTCAGAGTTCAGTCAGAGTTCATTCAGAGTTCAGTCAGAATTCAGAGTTCAGTCAGAATTCAGAGCTCAGTCACAGCTCAGTCACAGCTCAGTCAGAGTTAAGTCAGAGCTCAGTCAGTGTTAAGTCAGAGCTCAGTAAGAGGCCAGTCAGAGTTCAGTCAGAGTTTAGTCAGAGTTTAGTCAGAGTTCAGTCAGATTTCAGGCAGATTTCAGTCAGGGACCATCTAATGGTCCTGCTCAAGGTTTCTTCCCTCCTAAAGGGGAGTTTTTCTTGCCACTGTTTGGCTTAAGGTTTTTCTTCCACTAGGGAAGTTTTTACCTGCCGTTGTTTATGTAATAATCTCTGCGGGGTCATGTTCTGGTCTCTGGAAAGATCTTAAAGACAACTTGTGCTGTAATAGACGCTGTATAAATAAAATTGAATTGAATTAATGCAAAAAAAGAAAAACATTATTTGATACACAAATGAAAGGAACATTTGGACGAGTATGAGAAGTGGTGCTTTTGAATTTGCAAAAGAGGTTGACGTTCAGTGTCAGGTCAGTGACCTTCTCTCATGGAGTGATGTGGACTTAGCCTGTCGTGTCCATCCTGAGCAAGGCTGCCTCCATGTATGTTTGTGTTTTACCTTTTAAATTTTGCTCGTAGGTGTTTAAACTGTGCGATGTTGAGCTGACACCATGGTACATTGGAAAAAAGAATCTTGAAAACAATATTGAACTCCTAATAATTTTAAATTGTTTGAAAATGCTTTTCAGTTTGATATTTGGCAACAATTGCTTCTCTAAGACCACTGCTGATGTCTTTTCCTCCTGGGATTGTGTTAAAACACACCTGAATGCTCCAGACTAGCAACCATCTGGTTTTATAGAAGTGTAGACATCTGCTGATGATTAGTTCATCAGTGGTGATGATCAGCAGGCTGAAACTTGTCCTCTTAACTCCTGTGGAATCAGAAAGGGGGTACTTAGAATTGCAGTATTATTGATGTTTGTCTTGTCTTTTTACTTCATTTTTGTTGGTTGCATGATGAAAGGTTATGTGGTTGCATTGGTCAGAGGTTGTATTTGGTACTGACAAGAACAATTATGATCAGATAATTGTTTTAACTAAAAAATAAATGATTAAAACATGGAGTTCTGACTTGCATATGACTGTAAAAGCCTAGGAAGCACATTCTGAATTCTTGGTGAATAAGATGTCTGTTCTGCATGATGTAAAGGAACATATAAAGCAATCTTATTGGCAGTAGGGCAAAATGAGTAATAATTTATTGGAGGTTCTGGAAGATGTCCAGAACTCAAGAGCCAAGTTTCCTGCACGTAAACTGTGTTAAGGACTGGAAAGTTGTCTGAAAACTTGGATGACCCTAATGCTTGCTTAAACCTATGCATTCTTGTTAGTGTTCTTGTTACTATTCTTGTTAGTATTCTTGTTAGTGTTCTTGTTAGTATTCTTGTTAGTGTTCTTGTTACTATTCTTGTTACTATTCTTGTTAGTATTCTTGTTAGTGTTCTTGTTAGTATTCTTGTTAGTATTCTTGTTAGTTTGCTTGTTAGTATTCTTGTTAGTATTCTCTTAGTGTTCTGTTAGTTTTCTTGTTAGTATTCTTGTTAGTGTTCTTGTTAGTGTTCTTGTTAGTGTTCTTGTTTGTGTTCTTGTTAGTATTCTGTTAGTGTTCTGTTAGTATTCTTGTTAGTATTCTTGTTAGTGTTCCGTTAGTATTCTTGTTAGTATTCTTGTTAGTGTTCTTGTTAGTATTCTTGTTTGTGTTCTTGTTAGTGTTTTTGTTTGTGTTCTTGTTAGTGTTCATGTTTGTGTTCTTGTTAATGTTTTTGTTTGTGTTCTTGTTAGTATTCTATTAGTATTCTGTTGATGTTCTGTTAGTATTCTATTAGTGTTCTGTTAGTGTTCTTTTAGCATTCTTGTTAGTGTTCTTGTTAGTGTTCTGTTAGTATTCTTGTTAGTATTCTATTAGTGTTCTGTTAGTGTTCTTTTAGCATTCTTGTCAGTATTCTGTTAGTGTTTTGTTAGTATTCTGTTAGTGTTCTTGTTAGTATACTGTTAGTGTTCTTTTATTATTCTTGTTTGTGTTCTTGTTAGTGTTCTTGTTAATGTTCTTGTTAGTGTTCATGTTTGTGTTCTGGTTAGTATTATTGTTAGTGTTCTTGTTTGTCTTTTTGTTAGTGTTCTGTTAGTATTCTTGTTTGTGTTCTTGTTAGTGTTCTGTTAGTATTCTTGTTAGTATTCTTGTTAGTGTGCTGTTAGTATTCTTGTTAGTATTCTTGTTAGTGTTCTTGTTAGTATTCTTGTTAGAAATCTGTTAGTGTTCTGTTAGTATTCTTGTTAGTGTTCTGTTAGTGTTCTTGTTAGTGTTCTTGTTAGTATTTTGTTAGTGTTCTATTAGTGTTCTGTTAGTGTTGTTATTAGTGTTCTTGTTTGTATTCTTGTTAGTAATCTTCTTAGTGTTCTGTTAGTGTTCTTGTTAGCATTCTTGTTAGTATTCTATTAGTGTTCTGTTAGTGTTCTTTTAGTATTCTTGTCAGTATTCTGTTAGTGTTTTGTTAGTATTCTGTTAGTGTTTTGTTAGTATTCTGTTAATGTTCTGTTAGAATTCTTGTTAGTATTCTATTAGTGTTCTGTTAGTGTTCTTTTTAGGGGTCTTGTTAGTGTTTTTGTTAGTATTCTTGTTAGTGTTTTTGTTAGTGTTCTTGTTAGTATTGTTGTTAGTATTGTTGTTATTATTCTTGTTAGTTTTCTGTTAGTGTTCTGTTAGTATTCTTGTTTGTGTTCTTGTTAGTGTTCTGTTAGTATTCTTGTTAGTATTCTTGTTAGTGTGCTGTTAGTATTCTTGTTAGTATTCTTGTTAGTCTTCTTGTTAGTATTCTTGTTAGAAATCTGTTAGTGTTCTGTTAGTATTCTTGTTAGTGTTCTGTTAGTGTTCTGTTAGTTTTCTTGTTAGTATTCTTGTTAGTGTTCTTGTTAGTATTCTTGATAGAAATCTGTTAGTGTTCTGTTAGTGTTCTTGTTAGTATTCTTGTTAGTGTTCTGTTAGTGTTCTTGTTAGTGTTCTTGTTAGTATTCTTTTTAGTATTCTTGTTAGTGTTTTTGTTAGTGTCCTTGTTAGTGTTCTTGTTAGTGTTTTTGTTAGTGTTCTTCTTAGTGCTCTTGTTAGTATTCTTGTTAGTGTTTTTGTTAGTGTTCTTGTTAGTGTTCTGGTCATTATTCTTGTTAGTGTTTTTGTTAGTGTTCTTGTTAGGGTTCTTGTTAGTGTTCTTTTTAGTATTCTTGTTAGTATTCTGTTAGTGTTCGTTTAGTGTTCTGTTAGTGTTCTTGTTAGTGTTCTTGTTAGTATTCTTGTTGGTGTTCTTGTTAGTGCTCTTGTTAGTATTCTTGTTAGTATTTTTGTTTGTGTTCTTGTTAGGGTTCTGGTCATTATTCTTGTTAGTGTTCTTTTTAGTGTTTTTGTTAGTGTTCTTGTTAGTGTTCTTGTTGGTATTCTGTTAGTGTTCTGTTAGTGTTCTTGTTAGTGTTCTTGTTGATGTTCTGGTTAGTGTTCTTGTTTGTATTTGTTGGTATTCTGTTAGTGTTCTGGTTAGTGTTCTTGTTTGTGTTCTGTTAGTGTTCTGTTAGCATTCTGTTAGTGTTCTTGTTAGTGTTCTGTTAGTATTTTGTTAATGTTTTATTAGTATTCTTGTTAGTATTCTATTAGGGTTCTGTTAGTATTTTTGTTAGGATTCTATTAGTTTTCTGTTAGTGTTCTTGTTAGTGTTCTTGTTACTTTTCTTGTTTGTATTCTTGTTAGTTTTTCTGTTAGTGTTCTTGTTAGTGTTCTTGTTACTTTTCTTGTTTGTATTCTTGTTAGTTTTTCTGTTAGTGTTCTGTTAGTGTTCTTGTTAGTGTTCTTGTTAGTGTTCTTTTTAGTATTCTTATTAGTATTCTTGTTAATATTCTTTTTAGTATTCTTGTTAGTGTTTTTTTAGTGTTCTTGTTAGTGTTCTTGTTAGTGTTTTTGTTAGTGTTCTTGTTAGTGCTCTTGTTAGTATTCTTGTTAGTGTTCTTGTTAGTATTCTTTTTAGTATTCTGTTACTGTTCTGTTTGTGTTCTTGTTAGTGTTCTTGTCGATGTTCTGGTTAGTGTTCTTGTTAGTGTTCTGTTAGTATTCTGTTAGTGTTCTGTTAGTATTCTGTTAGTGTTCTTGTTAGTGTTCTGTTAGTATTCTGGTAGTATTCTTGTTAGTATTCTTGTTAGTATTATTGTTAGTGTTCTGTTAGTGTTCTTGTTAGTGTTCTTGTTATTGTTCTTGTTAGTATTCTTGTTAGTATTCTTGTTATTGTTCTGTTAGTGTTCTTGTTAGTATTCTTTTTATTATTCTTTTTAGTGTTTTTGTTAGTGTTCTTGTTAGTGTTCTTGTTAGTGTTTTTGTTAGTGTTCTTGTTAGTGCTCTTGTTAGTACTATTGTTAGTGTTCTGGTCATTATTCTTATTAGTATTCTTGTTAGTATTCTTGTTAGTATTATTGTTAGTGTTCTTGTTAGTATTCTGTTCGTGTTCTGTTAGTATTCTGTTAGTATTCTTTTAAGTATTCTTGTTAGTATTATGGTAGTATTCTTGTTAGTGTTCTTGTTAGTATTCTGGTAGTATTCTTGTTAGTATTCTTGTTAGTATTATTGTTAGTGTTCTTGTTTGTATTCTTGTTAGTATTCTTGTTAGTTTTCTTGTTAGTTTTCTTGTTAGTATTCTGGTAGTGTTCTGTTTGTATTCTTGTTAGTGTTCTGTTAGTATTCTTGTTAGTATTCTTTTAGTGTTTTTGTTAGTATTCTATTTAGTATTCCTGTTAGTATTCTTGTTAGTGTTCTTGTTAGTGTTCTTGTTAGTATTGTTGTTAGTATTCTATTAGTGTTCTTGTTAGTGTTTTTGTTAGTTTTCTTGTTATTGTCCTTGTTAGTATTCTTTTAGTGTTCTGTTAGTGTTCTTGTTAGTGTTCTTGTTGATGTTCTTGTTAGTGTTCTTGTTTGTGTTCTGTTAGTGTTCTCGTAAGTATTCTGTTAGTGTTCTTTTTAGTGTTCTGTTAGTATTCTGGTAGTATTCTTGTTAGTATTCTGGTAGTATTCTTGTTAGTATTCTTGTTAGTTTTATTGTTAGTTTTCTTGTTTGTATTCTTGTTAGTATTCTTGTTAGTATTCTTGTTAGTTTTCTTGTTAGTATTTTTGTTAGTGTTCTTGTTAGTATTCTTGTTAGTTTTCTTGTTAGTATTCTGGTAGTGTTCTCTTTGTATTCTTGTTAGTTTTCTTGATAGTGTTCTTGTTTGTATTCTTGTTAGTATTCTTGTTAGTGTTCTTCTTAGTATTCTTGTTAGTTTTCTTGTTAGTATTCTGGTAGTGTTCTGTTTTTATTCTTGTTAGTGTTCTGTTAGTATTCTTGTTAGTATTCTTTTAGTGTTCTTGTTAGTATTCTATTTAGTATTCTTGTTAGTGTTCTTGTTAGTGTTCTTGTTAGTATTCTTGTTAGTATTCTATTAGTGTTCCTTTAGTATTCTTGTTAGTTTTCTTGTTAGTATTCTTTTAGTGTTCTTGTTAGTATTCTATTTAGTATTCTTGTTAATTTTCTTGTTAGTGTTCTTGTTAGTATTCTTGTTAGTATTCTATTAGTGTTCCTTTAGTATTCTTGTTAGTTTTCTTGTTAGTATTCTTGTTAGTGTTTTGTTAGTGTTCCGTTAGTGTTTTGTTAGTGTTCTGTTAGTGTTCTTGTTAGTATTCTATTTACTATTCTTGTTAGTGTTCTTGTTAGTGTTCTTGTTAGTATTCTTGTTAGTATTCTATTAGTGTTCCTTTAGTATTCTTGTTAGTTTTCTTGTTAGTATTCTATTAGTGTTCTGTTAGTGTTCTTTTAGTGTTCTTCTTAGTATTCTTGTTAGTATTCCGTTAGTGTTTTGTTAGTTTTCTGTTAGTGTTCTTCTTAGTATTCTTGTTAGTATTCTTTTTAGTATTCTATTAGTTTTCTGTTAGTGTTCTTTCAGTATTCTTGTTAGTGTTTTGTTAGTGTTCTGTTAGTGTTCTTTTAGTGTTCTTCTTAGTATTCTTGTTATTATTCTTTTTAGTATTCTATTAGTTTTCTGTTAGTGTTCTTTTAGTATTCTTGTTAGTGTTTTGTTAGTGTTCCGTTAGTGTTTTGTTAGTGTTCTGTTAGTGTTCTTGTTAGTATTCTATTTACTATTCTTGTTAGTGTTCTTGTTAGTGTTCTTGTTAGTATTCTTGTTAGTATTCTATTAGTGTTCCTTTAGTATTCTTGTTAGTTTTCTTGTTAGTATTCTTTTAGTGTTCTTGTTAGTATTCTATTTAGTATTCTTGTTAGTTTTCTTGTTAGTGTTCTTGTTAGTATTCTTGTTAGTATTCTATTAGTGTTCCTTTAGTATTCTTGTTAGTTTTCTTGTTAGTATTCTTGTTAGTTTCTTGTTAGTATTCTATTAGTGTTCTGTTAGTGTTCTTTTAGTGTTCTTCTTAGTATTCTTGTTAGTATTCCATTGGTGTTTTGTTAGTGTTCTGTTAGTGTTCTTCTTAGTATTCTTGTTAGTATTCTTTTTAGTATTCTATTAGTTTTCTGTTAGTGTTCTTTTAGTATTCTTGTTAGTGTTTTGTTAGTGTTCCGTTAGTGTTTTGTTAGTGTTCTGTTAGTGTTCTTGTTAGTATTCTATTTAGTATTCTTGTTAGTGTTCTTGTTAGTTTTCTTGTTAGTTTTCTTGTTAGTATTCTGGTAGTGTTCTGTTTGTATTCTTGTTAGTGTTCTTGTTAGTATTCTTGTCAGTATTATTGTTAGTTTTCTTGTTTGTATTCTTGTTAGTATTCTTGTTAGTATTCTTGTTAGTTTTCTTGTTAGTATTTTTGTTAGTGTTCTTGTTAGTATTCTTGTTAGTTTTCTTGTTAGTATTCTGGTAGTGTTCTCTTTGTATTCTTGTTAGTTTTCTTGATAGTGTTCTTGTTTGTATTCTTGTTAGTATTCTTGTTAGTGTTCTTCTTAGTATTCTTGTTAGTTTTCTTGTTAGTATTCTGGTAGTGTTCTGTTTTTATTCTTGTTAGTGTTCTGTTAGTATTCTTGTTAGTATTCTTTTAGTGTTCTTGTTAGTATTCTATTTAGTATTCTTGTTAGTGTTCTTGTTAGTGTTCTTGTTAGTATTCTTGTTAGTATTCTATTAGTGTTCCTTTAGTATTCTTGTTAGTTTTCTTGTTAGTATTCTTTTAGTGTTCTTGTTAGTATTCTATTTAGTATTCTTGTTAGTTTTCTTGTTAGTGTTCTTGTTAGTATTCTTGTTAGTATTCTATTAGTGTTCCTTTAGTATTCTTGTTAGTTTTCTTGTTAGTATTCTTTTTAGTTTCTTGTTAGTATTCTATTAGTGTTCTGTTAGTGTTCTTTTAGTGTTCTTCTTAGTATTCTTGTTAGTATTCCGTTAGTGTTTTGTTAGTTTTCTGTTAGTGTTCTTCTTAGTATTCTTGTTAGTATTCTTTTTAGTATTCTATTAGTTTTCTGTTAGTGTTCTTTTAGTATTCTTGTTAGTGTTTTGTTAGTGTTCTGTTAGTGTTCTTTTAGTGTTCTTCTTAGTATTCTTGTTATTATTCTTTTTAGTATTCTATTAGTTTTCTGTTAGTGTTCTTTTAGTATTCTTGTTAGTGTTTTGTTAGTGTTCCGTTAGTGTTTTGTTAGTGTTCTGTTAGTGTTCTTGTTAGTATTCTATTTAGTATTCTTGTTAGTGTTCTTGTTAGTGTTCTTGTTAGTATTCTTGTTAGTATTCTATTAGTGTTCCTTTAGTATTCTTGTTAGTTTTCTTGTTAGTATTCTTTTAGTGTTCTTGTTAGTATTCTATTTAGTATTCTTGTTAGTTTTCTTGTTAGTGTTCTTGTTAGTATTCTTGTTAGTATTCTATTAGTGTTCCTTTAGTATTCTTGTTAGTTTTCTTGTTAGTATTCTTGTTAGTTTCTTGTTAGTATTCTATTAGTGTTCTGTTAGTGTTCTTTTAGTGTTCTTCTTAGTATTCTTGTTAGTATTCCGTTAGTGTTTTGTTAGTGTTCTTCTTAGTATTCTTGTTAGTATTCTTTTTAGTATTCTATTAGTTTTCTGTTAGTGTTTTTTTAGTATTCTTGTTAGTGTTTTGTTAGTGTTCTGTTAGTGTTCTTTTAGTGTTCTTCTTAGTATTCTTGTTAGTATTCTTTTTAGTATTCTATTAGTTTTCTGTTAGTGTTCTTTTAGTATTCTTGTTAGTGTTTTGTTAGTGTTCCGTTAGTGTTTTGTTAGTGTTCTGTTAGTGTTCTTGTTAGTATTCTATTTAGTATTCTTGTTAGTGTTCTTGTTAGTATTCTTGTTAGTATTCTATTAGTGTTCCTTTAGTATTCTTGTTAGTTTTCTTATTAGTATTCTTTTAGTGTTCTTGTTAGTATTCTATTTAGTATTCTTTTTAGTTTTCTTGTTAGTGTTCTTGTTAGTATTCTTGTTAGTATTCTATTAGTGTTCCTTTAGTATTCTTGTTAGTTTTCTTGTTAGTATTCTTGTTAGTTTCTTGTTAGTATTCTATTAGTGTTCTGTTAGTGTTCTTTTAGTGTTCTTCTTAGTATTCTTGTTAGTTTCTTGTTAGTATTCTATTAGTGTTCTGTTAGTGTTCTTTTAGTGTTCTTCTTAGTATTCTTGTTAGTATTCCATTGGTGTTTTGTTAGTGTTCTGTTAGTGTTCTTCTTAGTATTCTTGTTAGTATTCTTTTTAGTATTCTATTAGTTTTCTGTTAGTGTTCTTTTAGTATTCTTGTTAGTGTTTTGTTAGTGTTCTGTTAGTGTTCTTTTAGTGTTCTTCTTAGTATTCTTGTTAGTATTCTTTTTAGTATTCTATTAGTTTTCTGTTAGTGTTCTTTTAGTATTCTTGTTAGTGTTTTGTTAGTGTTCCGTTAGTGTTTTGTTAGTGTTCTGTTAGTGTTCTTGTTAGTATTCTATTTAGTATTCTTGTTAGTGTTCTTGTTAGTGTTCTTGTTAGTATTCTTGTTAGTATTCTATTAGTGTTCCTTTAGTATTCTTGTTAGTTTTCTTATTAGTATTCTTTTAGTGTTCTTGTTAGTATTCTATTTAGTATTCTTGTTAGTTTTCTTGTTAGTGTTCTTGTTAGTATTCTTGTTAGTATTCTATTAGTGTTCCTTTAGTATTCTTGTTAGTTTTCTTGTTAGTATTCTTGTTAGTTTCTTGTTAGTATTCTATTAGTGTTCTGTTAGTGTTCTTTTAGTGTTCTTCTTAGTATTCTTGTTAGTATTCCATTAGTGTTTTGTTAGTGTTCTGTTAGTGTTCTTCTTAGTATTCTTGTTAGTATTCTTTTTAGTATTCTATTAGTTTTCTGTTAGTGTTCTTTTAGTATTCTTGTTAGTGTTTTGTTAGTGTTCCGTTAGTGTTTTGTTAGTGTTTTGTTAGTGTTCTTTTAGTATTCTTGTTAGTATTCCGTTAGTGTTTTGTTAGTGTTCTGTTAGTTTTCTTCTTGGTGTTCTTGTTAGTTTCTTCGTTGGGGTGTTGGTACTCTACCATCAACCATCATCTTCAGTTTTTACATCTTTTATACTGGAGCTTGCACACACTCCCCTCCTTTTTTCCCCTAAAAGTTCGACCAACCAAGCACAATGACCCAGATTTTGAAACAACTCAAACATGTCTGTCATAGAAGAAGGATGGAGAAGGCATAAACATCAGGTGTTCTTCAGTGTGCTGGAGCTCAGACAGTCTGAAACGCTCAGACTGTTGGAGGCTGAGTCTCTAATGATTTATGAGGCTAAATTACTGAGTTGGAAATGGTAACATAAAAGTAAGTTGGACAACGCTGCAGGGGGAAGGCTTGTTTGCAGGCTGCAGTAGTTAGGACAATATAGTAAAGACTTTTATTCACCTGCCAAATGTCTACTGGGTGGAGAACTCATCAGGCTAAAATGCAAGTCTTTTACATTTCCTTGGTCTGTATGTGTCATAATTTATAGTCTTAGATGGTAGACTGAGCTTCTTTCAATTGTCCTCGTGTATAAAAATTTATTTTTTTAAATCCTTTGATCACAGTGCATTTTTAAATCAAAATCAGTCTTAAATGAATAACATATAACATTTTATTTTCAATATTAAAAAAAACAATAAAGCCAGAAAGAGTGGGTAAAACCAAATAGCCCCATGATTAGGATCTTGTAGACCTACCTTTTGGTAGAGCATGACTCCTTAGATGTCTCCATGGATGTCTCCTTTCTGCATAGATGTCTCCTCTCTGGATGGATGTCTCCTTTCTGCTTGGTTGTCTCCTCTCTGCGTGGATGTCTCCTCTCTGTGTGGATGTGTCCTCTCTGTGTGGATGTCTCCTTTCTGAGTGGATGTCTCCTCTGCCTGGATGTCTACTTTCTGCCTGGTTGTCTTCTTTCTGCATGGATGTCTCCTTTCTGCATGGTTGTCTTCTTTCTGTGTGGATGTCTCCTTTCTGCATGGATGTCTCCTTTCTGCATGGATGTCTCCTTTCTGCTTGGTTGTCTCCTCTCTGTGTGGATGTCTCCTTTCTTCATGGATGTCTCCTCTCTGCGTGGATAGCTCCTCTCTGCATGGTTGTCTCCTTTCTGCATGGTTGTTTCCTCTCTGCATGGATGTCTCCTTTCTGCGTGGATGTCTCCTCTGCATGGTTGTGTCCTTTCTGCATGGATGTCTCCTTTCTGCGTTGATTGTCTCCTTGCTGCTTGGATGTCTCCTTTCTGCGTGGATGTCTCCTCTGCGTGGATGTCTCCTTTCTGCGTGGATGTCTCCTCTGCATGGTTGTCTCCTTTCTGCATGGATGTCTCCTCTCTTCTGCTTGGATGTGTCCTCTCTGTGTGGATGTCTCCTTTCTGTGTGGATGTCTCCTCTGCCTGGATGTCTCCTTTCTGCAT
>CM026209.1:542396-571698 GCA_014839995.1 Xenentodon cancila | reverse complement strand
CCTTTAGTATTCTTGTTAGTTTCTTATTAGTATTCTTTTAGTGTTCTTGTAGTATTCTATTTAGTATTCTTTTTAGTTTTCTTGTTAGTGTCTTGTTAGTATTCTTGTAGTATTCTATTAGTGTTCCTTTAGTATTCTTGTAGTTTTCTTGTTAGTATTCTTGTTAGTTTCTGTTAGTATTCTATTAGTGTTCTGTTAGTGTTCTTTTAGTGTTCTTCTTAGTATTCTTGTTAGTTTTTGTTAGTATTCTATTAGTTTCTGTTAGTGTTCTTTTAGTGTTCTTCTTAGTATTCTTGTTCGTATTCCATTGGTGGTTTTGTTAGTGTTCTGTTAGTGTTCTTCTAGTATTCTTGTTAGTATTCTTTTTAGTATTCTATTAGTTTTCTGTAGTGTTCTTTAGTATTTCTTGTTAGTGTTTTTGTTAGTGTTCTGTTAGTGTTCTTTTAGTGTTCTTCTTAGTATTCTTGTTAGTATTCTTTTTAGTATTCTATTAGTTTTTCTGTTAGTGTTCTTTTAGTATTCTTGTTAGTGTTTTGTTTTAGTGTTCCGTTAGTGTTTGTTTAGTCGTGTTCTGTTCTAGTGTTCTTGTTAGTATTCTATTTATATCTTGTTAGTGTTCTGTTAGTGTTCTGTTAGTATTCTTGTTAGTGTTCTATTAGTGTTCCTTTAGTATTCTTGTTAGTTTTCTTATTAGTATTCTTTTAGTGTTCTTGTTAGTATTCTATTTAGTATTCTTGTTAGTTTTCTTGTTAGTGTTCTTGTTAGTATTCTTGTTAGTATTCTATTAGTGTTCCTTTTATATTCTTGTTAGTTTTCTTGTTAGTATTCTTGTTAGTTTCTTGTTAGTATCTATTAGTGTTTCTGTTAGTGTTCTTTTAGGTGTTCTTCTTAGTATTCTTGTTAGTGTTCCGTTAGTGTTTTGTTAGTGTTCTGTTAGTGTTCTTGTTAGTATTCTTTTTAGTATTCTATTAGTTTTCTGTTAGTGTTCTTTTAGTATTCTTGTTAGTGTTTTGTTAGTGTTCCGTTAGTGTTTTGTTAGTGTTTTGTTAGTGTTCTTTTAGTATTCTTGTTAGTATTTCCGTTAGTGTTTTGTTAGTGTTCTGTTAGTTTTCTTTCTTGGTGTTCTTGTTAGTTTCTTCGTTGGGGTGTTGGTACTCTACCATCAACCATCATCTTCAGTTTTTACATCTTTTATACTGGAGCTTGCACACACTCCCCTCCTTTTTTCCCCTAAAAGTTCGACCAACCAAGCACAATGACCCAGATTTTGAAACAACTCAAACATGTCTGTCATAGAGAAGAGGTGGAGAAGGCATAAACATCAGGTGTTCTTCAGTTGCTGGAGACAGACAGTCTGAAACGCTCAGACTGTTGGAGGCTGAGTCTCTAATGATTTATGAGGCTAAATTACTGAGTTGGAAATGGTAACATAAAAGTAAGTTGGAACGCTGCAGGGGGAAGGCTTGTTTGCAGGCTGCAGTTAGTTAGGACAATATAGTAAAGACTTTTTTCACCGCCAAATGTCTACTGGGTGGAGAACTCATCAGGCTAAAATGCAAGTCTTTTACATTTCCTTGGTCTGTATGTGTCATAATTTATAGTCTTAGATGGTAGACTGAGCTTCTTTCAATTGTCCTCGTGTATAAAATTTATTTTTTTAAATCCTTTGATCACAGTGCATTTTTAAATCAAAATCAGTCTTAAATGAATAACATATAACATTTTATTTTCAATATTAAAAAAAACAATAAGCCAGAAAGAGTGGGTAAAACCAAATAGCCCCATGATTAGGATCTTGTAGACCTACCTTTTGGTAGAGCATGACTCCTTAGATGTCTCCATGGATGTCTCCTTCTGCATTAGATGTCTCCTCTCTGGATGGATGTCCTCCTTTCTGCTTGGTTGTCTCCTCTCTGCGTGGATGTCTCCTCTCTGTGTGGATGTGTCCTCTCTGTGTGGATGTTCTCCTTTCTGAGGTGGATGTCTCCTCTGCCTGGATGTCTACTTTCTGCCTGGTTGTCCTTCTTTCTGCATGGATGTCTCCTTTCTGCATGGTTGTCTTCTTTCTGTGTGGATGTCTCCTTTCTGCATGGATGTCTCCTTTCTGCATGGATGTCTCCTTTCTGCTTGGTTGTCTCCTCTCTGTGTGGATGTCTCCTTTCTTCATGGATGTCTCCTCTCTGCGTGGATAGCTCCTCTCTGCATGGTTGTCTCCTTTCTGCATGGTTGTTTCCTCTCTGCATGGATGTCTCCTTTCTGCGTGGATGTCTCCTCTGCATGGTTGTGTCCTTTCTGCATGGATGTCTCCTTTCTGCGTTGATTGTCTCCTTGCTGCTTGGATGTCTCCTTTCTGCGTGGATGTCTCCTCTGCGTGGATGTCTCCTTTCTGCGTGGATGTCTCCTCTGCATGGTTGTCTCCTTTCTGCATGGATGTCTCCTCTCTGCTTGGATGTGTCCTCTCTGTGTGGATGTCTCCTTTCTGTGTGGATGTCTCCTCTGCCTGGATGTCTCCTTTCTGCATGGTTGTCTTCTTTCTGCCTGGTTGTCTTCTTTCTGCCTGGTTGTCTTCTCTCTGCGTGGATGTCTCCTTTCTGCATGGATGTCTCCTTTCTGAATGGTTGTCTCCTCTCTGCATGGTTGTCTTCTTTCTGCATGGTTGTCTCCTTTCTGCTTGGATGTCTCCTATCTGCGTGGATGTCTCCTTTCTGCGTGATTGTCTCCTTTCTGGATGGATGTCTCCTCTCTGCATGGTTGTCTCCTTCCTGCGTGGATGTCTCCTTTCTGCGTGGATGTCTCCTCTGCGTGGATGTCTCCTTTCTGCGTGGATGTGTCCTTTCTGCATGGATGTCTCCTTTCTGGATGGATGTCTCCTCTCTGCATGGTTGTCTCCTTTCTGCAAGGATGTCTCCTTCCTGAATGGTTATCTTCTGTCTGCGTGGTTGTCTCTTTTCTGGATGGATGTGTCCTTTCTGGATGGTTGTCTTCTTTCTGCATAGTTATCTTCTTTCTGCATGGATGTCTCCTTTCTGCGCAGATGTCTCATCTCTTCATGGATATCCACTTTCTGCGTGGATGTCTCCTTCCTGCGTGGATGTCTCCTTTCTGCGTGGATGTCTCCTTTCTGCGTGGATGTCTCCTTTCTGCATGGATGTCTCCTTTCTGCATGTTTGTCTCCTTTCTGCGTGGATGTCTCCTCTCTGCTTGGTTGTCTCCTCTCTGCGTGAATGTCTCCTCTCTGTGTGGATGTGTCCTCTCTGTGTGGATGTCTCCTTTCTGTGTGGATGTCTCCTTTCTGTGTGGATGTCTCCTCTGCCTGGATGTCTCCTTTCTGCCTGGTTGTCTTCTTTCTACCTGGTTGTCTTCTTTCTGCATGGTTGTCTTCTTTCTGCATGGTTGTCTTCTTTCTGCATGGTTGTCTCATTTCTGCGTGGATGTCTCCTCTCTGCATGGTTGTCTTCTTTCTGCGTGGTTGTCTTCTTTCTGCATGGTTGTCTTCTTTCTGCATGGTTGTCTTCTTTCTGCATGGTTGTCTTCTTTCTGCCTGGTTGTCTCATTTCTGCGTGGATGTCTCCTCTCTGCATGGTTGTCTTCTTTCTGCCTGGTTGTCTCCTTTCTGCGTGGATGTCTCCTCTCTGCATGGTTGTCTCCTTTCTGCGTGGTTGTCTCCTTTCTGGATGGATGTGTCCTTTCTGGATGGTTATCTTCTGTCTGCGTGGTTGTCTCCTTACTGGATGGATGTGTCCTTTCTGGATGGTTGTCTTCTTTCTGCATAGTTATCTTCTTTCTGCGTGGATGTCTTCTTTCTGCCTGGTTGTCTCATTTCTGCGTGGATGTCTCCTCTCTGCATGGTTGTCTCCTTTCTGCCTGGTTGTCTCATTTCTGCGTGGATGTCTCCTCTCTGCATGGTTGTCTCCTTTCTGCGTGGTTGTCTCCTTTCTGGATGGATGTGTCCTTTCTGGATGGTTATCTTCTGTCTGCGTGGTTGTCTCCTTACTGGATGGATGTGTCCTTTCTGGATGGTTGTCTTCTTTCTGCATAGTTATCTTCTTTCTGCGTGGATGTCTCCTTTCTTCGTGGATTTCTCCTTTCTGCGTGGATGTCTCCTTTCTGCCTGGTTGTCTTCTTTCTACCTGGATGTCTCCTTACTGCATGGATGTCTCCTCTGCGTGGATGTCTCCTTTCTGCATGGATGTGTCCTTTCTGCGTGGATGTCTCCTTTCTGCATGGATGTCTCCTTTCTGGATGGATGTCTCCTCTCTGCATGGTTGTCTCCTTTCTGCGTGGTTGTCTCCTTTCTGGATGGATGTGTCTTTTATGGATGGTTATCTTCTGTCTGCGTGGTTGTCTCCTTACTGGATGGATGTGTCCTTTCTGGATGGTTGTCTTCTTTCTGCATAGTTATCTTCTTTCTGCGTGGATGTCTCCTTTCTGCGTGGATTTCTCCTTTCTGCGTGGATGTCTCCTTTCTGCCTGGTTGTCTTCTTTCTACCTGGTTGTCTTCTTTCTGCATGGATGTCTTCTTTCTACCTGGATGTCTTCTTTCTGCATGGTTGTCTTCTTTCTACCTGGTTGTCTTCTTTCTGCATGGATGTCTTCTTTCTGCATGGTTGTCTTCTTTCTACCTGATTGTCTTCTTTCTACCTGGTTGTCTTCTTTCTACCTGGTTGTCTTCTTTCTGCATGGTTGTCTTCTTTCTGCATGGATGTCTTCTTTCTGCCTGTTTGTCTTCTTTCTGCCTGGTTGTCTTCTTTCTGCCTCGTTGTCTTCTTTCTGCATGGTTGTCTTCTTTCTGCATGGTTGTCTTCTTTCTGCCTCGTTGTCTTCTTTCTGCCTGGTTGTCTTCTTTCTGCATGGTTGTCTTCTTTCTGCATGGTTGTCTTCTTTCTGCCTGGTTGTCTTCTTTCTGCATGGTTGTCTTTCTGCATGGTTGTCTTCTTTCTGCCTGGTTGTCTCATTTCTGTGTGAATGTCTCCTCTGCCTGGATGTCTCCTTTCTGCCTGGTTGTCTTTTTTCTACCTGGTTGTCTTCTTTCTGCATGGTTGTCTTCTTTCTGCATGGATGTCTTCTTTCTGCCTGGTTGTCTTCTTTCTACCTGGTTGTCTTCTTTCTACCTGGTTGTCTTCTTTCTGCATGGATGTCTCCTCTCTGTGTGGATGTCTCCTCTGCATGGATGTCTCCTCTCTGTGTGGATGTCTCCTCTCTGTGTGGATGTCTCCTCTCTGTGTGGATGCCTCCTCTCTGCGTGGATGTCTCCTCTGCATGGATGTCTCCTCTCTGTGTGGATGCCTCCTCTCTGCGTGGATGCCTCCTCTCTGCGTGGATGCCTCCTCTCTGCGTGGATGTCTCCTCTCTGCATGGATGTCTCCTCTCTGCGTGGATGTCTCCTTTCTGCTGGGGAAATAACTTGGCCTTGAACACTAGGAGAGCAAAAGAATTTAGCATTGAGCTCAGAAAGCAAAACAACATCAGAGAAGAGAAAGTTTACTTTCATAATCCTGGGCACCTGAGGGCCACAACATCTGCCGCTTTCCTCCAACCACTGCTCCTTTGTGTGTCCAAACCCACTGCATTTTTACCTGGTTCATCAGCAGCTCTGCAGTTCACCCTGCAGAAGGTGATCAGTGCAGCAGAGAAGATCGCCCACACACCTTTCTGCTGCAGCCATGTCACTATTTTGTCACTAGTACTCCATCCACATCCACCAAATCACCACCACCAAAATCTTCAGCAGTCGAGTTTTCAGCAACACTGGTTGGCCTATGAAGGAAATCTGATTATCTTCCCGCTCTGCATGTTACATGACAATGAAGTGGGAATGATAGAAAGCTGATATTGACCAATCTAAAAGCAAAATTATAGTTAAGAATGTCAAGCTGATGTATGATTGATTGTTTTTGATACCTGTACTTCCTATTTGTGCATTTTCAACTTTTTGTAGAGAATGAAATGAGTCAAAACATCACAGTGATGGTTAGAGACGGCACGCTGTCAGAGGTTAAGACAAATACCCGTGAAGAGTGTGGCTGCCAAAGGGATGACACTCAGGTCCGAGCTCAATAGACGCTGCAGCAAGTAGTTCTGTGAACACGATGATTAGAGACGGAGCTGCTGGACCGGCTTTGATGAACTTTCTGACTTATTTGTGCACTAGCCAGTCGACAACCCCTGTTGGGCTGCTTAGCTCCCTGCAGGAGCTGCTGTCTGCTGAGGCCAAGCCGGTGTGTCACTCCTTCAGTAGTGTGTCCTCCCGGGCCGCCGCCGCCGCCGCCGCCGCCGCCGCCGCCGCCGCCAACTCTGTATCAAAGTGGCTTCAGTGAGGAGAAAAATGTTGACGAAACAGTTGCAGAATGACGCTTTGCTGATGATCTTCAAACATGATAGCCAGTGTGCTGACTTCAACCCATTTGTTGATATATATAAATAAAGCTTGATATAAATCAAGACGTCGTTATTGTTAGGGTTAGATTACTTCACATCAGAAGGTTTATGACATTTAACTGGATTTTAAAAGTGTAATTGTTAACTAGGAAAGTCCAACTTTTTTCCCCATTCTACAGGTGTCTCTGTAATAAACCTGGCCCGGCACTAAATCACCAAACGTTTGTCAAAATTGTACTAAATTAGAGCTACATTTTAATCAACACAGGCTTCTTTCAGCTCCAAAGAATTTTCAGTTACTGAGGGATTTAATGACTACCACATGTCTGCAGATTTACAGCTTTCTACATTCCATTAGAAGAGAAATGAAGGCTTTTAAACCAAAATGTTGCAAACATATGAGCAACGTCTTTGAGCAGCAGGAGTTCTCCTAGTCTGGAGCATTTCCTTGGAGGATGGGACCTGAGGAATGCCTGGCAGAGGAGAACGCCTGCTAAACGTTAGACTTCTCCCCAGGATGAGACGTGATCCACGTCTGTTTGGCTGTGGCGACCAAACTCAGCATTATCACCACAATTCTTTCATAAAGGGAGCTGATTGTCAACACAGATACTTGCACAACAACATGAGATTTATTTGACATTTTAGTGTGTCTTAAATCTGTCACATATGGCAAAGAAGATGATGCAGTACTAACTGCTTGTTTTACAACCGAGAGTGTAGGGGTATGTATAAACAAACACTATTTTTGAGAAATCTAGTTTTCTTTCAAAGTCCAAAAAACAACAACAAAAGTCTGAATATATATCGTTCAATGATCCATTCAGATCTCCAGGTGCCACGGCATTACAGATCCAGATCAGAGTACAGTCATCCTCACCCATAACACACTCGCTGCACTGGGACGTAAACACTCAGATCTCCTCAGAGGTTTCAGGGCAAAGAAAGAACAGAGCCGACGATGCTCAACGTTGTCTGGTTCACAGTTACGCAAAAGTTAGTGACTTCTTTTAATATCATTTTGTATAAATGCATTGTATCTGGTCGTAGTTAGTCTTAGTATTAGGCAAATACAACGTCAAGTAAACTACAGTGAACTTTTTTCACTGTGCCATCAAACTAAAGTAAATCCAAAAAGAATAAAACATCGTTCAGGTTCTCCAAGTACAACCTTGGTGCTTCCTCAGGGTTTAAAGGTTTAAAGGGATTAGGTCCGGTGCTGCATCAGTCCTCCGTGGACTGATCATCAGCGGGTGTGCAGACCTCCACAAAGCATGTTTTACTGGTCTGGAGCATTCCGGTGTGTGTCAGCACAATGCCAAGAGGGAACGACATCAGCAATGGCCTTGCTCTAACTGTTGGGACACAATAATATATAGATGTAAAGAGATATAAAATCCTTTCCAAACTATTTAAGAGTTCAGTGTTGTACAGGGAGAAAGATTATTTACAAGTGGGAAGTACTGAAGACGGCTGTCAACCTTACTACGAGTGGAGTTTCCAGAAACGTACCCTGAGATCAGACTGTAATGATCAGAGAAATGCAAAGAACCCAAAATGACTTTGTGTGATGTTTGTGTGAGTTTTGGCTTCATTTCTGTTGAATAATGTCATGGTTGTTGTTCATCTGAGGCTGTATATCTGACACCAAGACCCACTATGATCCGATGATTATGTCTTTAGGGTTAAAAGAGGAAGTACTAATGTTTGATCATGAGCGTGTCTAAGTCCACCACCAGAAGCTTCTGTCCTCAAAATGACTCAAAGTCCTTTTGTGACTGTTTCACACACTTCCATGAGCTTCCTTCTCTCACTTTAACTGATGTCTAAAAGGATCAAAACTGTTGTACAAATGTAATTATAAACATGCAACAGTGAGAAGTGAGTCGTAGCCAGATCCTGGTTCAGAGAAGACCTTCTGCCTTCTTCTGATCTGCCTTTACTTTTACACATCTGCAGGGTTTTTCAGCAATTTTTCAACATGACACTGTTACATTCACATTTGACTAATTGCTTTCTTCATGCAAGGAGTAGCTGAAGTATTTTGTTGTTTTTTTAAATCTCTGGGCAGCAGACCACTGAGATAAATGGAAGCGATTTTCTCTTGACAGTGGTTGTGGAAAAACCAGGAGCTCACAGTGCCACTTTGGCAAAGCACTGTGTATTTATGCATCCTCTGACTCAGGCTTGTCTGGACTCTATACACCTTTTCCTTTTTTTTCTAACTTTCTCCATATTTTCTCATGGTGGACTTGATGACACAAGTCAGCATGACATGAGCTCAATTCAGCAGCATTCACTTTTTCCATCTATTTTCCCCACTCACATGGACTCTGGAGGCCTGTGATTGAAAATGAGCATCACTGCCTGTTTCTTATTACTCTGACTGGCGATTTAATAAGTCTGTGTTAGCTGAATGCATATAAAACACCTGGTTTCAGGCTGATATAGAGGTATACAGATGCTAACCTTTCTACCTTTCTAGAGGAATGCAATCTCTGCCCTGAAGCAGTATCTCAGACACAGCTCTGCCTTTACCAGTATTGAATTTAATTTGATTTATTTAGTGTCTTTTACAACACAAGGTGTCTCCAGGATCTTTCCAGAGACCAGAACATGACCTGAGCAATTATTACATAAACAGTGGCAGGAAAAACTCCCCTTCAAGAGGGAAGAAACCTGGACCAGGACCCGGATCATAAGGGGGAAGAAACCTGGACCAGGACCTGGATCATAAGGGGTAAGAAACCTGGACCAGGACCTGGCTCATAATCATAGGCTCATAGTGGAGTGGTGGCCTAGTGGTTACAGTGGTGGGCTTGGGCGTGGAGGACCCAGGTTCTACCGTCAAAGGTACCAAAGACCAGATCCATCAGGATAAATAGTGGGACTGCAGGTCAGCACGCAGCTCTGGAAGCTCTGGAAACTCTGGCCTGCAAACATGTTCTGAGCACAACAAACTACAAGAACAATGGCAGCATATTAATCAGGTTTGTAAGACTGCGTTTTTCCACCTCCGTAATATCTCAAAGATCAGGAGCATCCTCTCCCAGAGTGATGCTGGAAAACTAATTCATGCGTTCGTATCTTCTAGACTAGATCACTGTAACGTGTTGTTGGCTGGATGTCCAAGTAATTCTCTCAGAATTCAATTCAACATTTTATTACTTGTGTATAAAGTCCTAAACGTCCAAACTCCTGGTTTTCTCCAAGACCTGATGGTTCCTGATGTTCCTAACAGAGTTCTCCGTTCCCAGAGTGCAGGTTTACTTGTAGTTCCTAGAAGATCCAGATGTAGATCTGGAGGACGAGTCTTCTGCTATCAGGAACCATCACTATGGAACCAACTTCCAGTTTGGGTGAAGGAGGCTGACACCACCTCCACCTTTAAAACCAAACTTCCAACGTTTGTGTTCAGTAAAACATCTAGTTGGTGTAAACTTTAGTGTGTCAGGACCAGTAGTCACAGCTGCAGCTGCAGGACCAGACTAGAGCAGCTGGTCTTCAACACAGCTTCATCTGGATCTGCTGCTGTAGACCTGCTGCAGGGGGACACCAACATGATCCACTGACCTGCAGTCCCACCTCTGACCACCTCAGTGTCTGCTGTCTACACCTGTTTAGATAGTGGTCTCTGTAGTCCACCAACTAACCAGGTACCAGTCTGATGGACAGAAAACTCTCAGTTCTCCAGTTAACAGATAATTATACTGATGGATCTGGTCTTTGGTACCTTTGACGGTGTGTCTGTGTCTCTTTCTACTTCCTGTTCTACCCGGCTGGTCTTCAGCAGGAGGGTCCCCCCTTATGATCCAGGTCCTGGTCCAGGTTTCTTCCCCCTTATGATCCAGGTCCTGGTCCAGGTTTCTTCCCTCTTAAAGGGGAGTTTTTACCTCCCGTTGTTTATGTAATAAATAAGGGGTCATGTTCTGGGTCCCTGGTCCTAGAGACAACTTGTGTTGTAATAGACCCTGTATAAATAAAATCTTACTATCTCCCGAAGCAGTTTACATCAGTTATCACAGTTCTCCACACGCTGACACCACCCAAGCACTGCATGGAGTCCTGCAGAGATGGCGTCAACACATCAGCATTGCTACATGTGGGGAAAACACACTCTATCATGTTTACAGGTCTTTCGGGGACGGATATAAGGCCCTCCCCCACACCCCCTTTTGGCAAATCAGGCCATGCTGTAATTCTGCTTGTGCCTGCATACAGACAGAAATTCAAACTGGACCCACCGGTGACGTGGCCCATTCAGCACTGGTCCGACCAATCTGATTCGGCATCACTGCTTCATCACGATGGAGTTGTGTGTGTATAAAGAAAGCAACATAAACACAGACGCGGTCATGGGCTACATTGGCAAATGCATCGATGACATCGTACCGACGACTACTGTACAGACATTCCCGGATCAGAAGCCTTATGTTAACAGGGAGGTCCAAGCTAAACTCAAAGCCCGGACTGATGTCTAAAACTCAGGTGATTTAGATGAGTACAGGAAATCCAGGTATATCCTCCAGAGAGCCATTAACAGTGCTAAGAGACAATATAGGAAGAAAGTGGTACCAGGGCTCCAACATCAGAAACATGTGGACTGGACTTGATGTGTGCAGACCTTTTAAAAATACTAATCCACCCAAGGCACCTGAAACTACGGCATACCTGGCCAAGTTCCAAAAACTCCACCATTGTCCCAATCCCCAAAAACTACCGCCCAGTAGCACTCATCTCCATCATCATGAAGTGCTTTGAGCGTTTGGTCAAAACCTTCATCACTTCCTCTCTCCCAGACTCACAGGACCCACTTCAGTTTGCATACCAGCCAAACAGATCAACGGACAACGCCATCACCCTCCCCCTCCACACTGCCCTCTCCCACCTGGACCAGAGGAACACATATGTGAGAATGCTGTTTACAGACCATAGTTCAGCATTCACCACCATCGTGCCCACTAAAGTTGTCACCAAGCTCAGAGACCTGGGAACACCTCTCCCGGCGACTGGATCCTGAGCTTTCTGACAGGCCAACACCAGCAAGGGTGGCTGGGCACCACCACATCCTCCACCCTGACTCTTAACACTGGTGCCCCTCAGGGCTGCGTGCTCATGACTGCGTCTCCACACACAGCTCCAACACCATCATCAAGTTTGCTGACGATACGTCCATCATTGGGCTGATCACTGATGGGGACGAGACGGCCTACAAAGAGGAGGTCAGATCCTTGACATCCTGGTGCCAAGAAAACAACCTCCATCTCAACATCAGCAAAATGAAGGAGCTGATTGTGGACTTGAGGAAGTGACAAGGAGAGGGACGCGCCCCCTCCTTCAGCCAGCCAGGATTATGATGGACAGATTCAGCAGCTTTAGGTTCCTCGGAGATCATGTCAGTAAGGAATTGACCTGGACTCAGCACACAGACACCACCACCAAAATTGCAAGACAGCAGCTCTTCTTTCTCTGCTAGTTGAGGAGGTTCAACGTGGATTCCAGGATACTCTGCAACATCTACAGGTGCACCGTTACCGGTATCCTGGCTGCATCACTGCCTGGTATGGCAGTTGGATCACACTCAACTATAAGACTTTACAGAGGTTGGTGAAAACTGCTCAACGCATCATCAGGATGGAGCTGCCATTCATGGAGGACCTCTACCACCAGTGGTGCAGGAAGAAAGCTGGCAGGATAATCAGTGACCCTGATCACCCCGGCCTTAAGGCTGCGCCGACCTTTGGCTTTGGCCTCAGAGACCTGTCTACCTGTCTACCTGTCTTATGTTTTTTGTATGTTCTCTCAGATGGATGTAGTGGAATGAAATTTCATTGTGCCTGGACGCTGGTTCAAAGACAATTAAAGAATCTTGATAAGCTGTTGTGCCTGCTGCTGTCTGGCCGGCCGCTCCGCGGCATCCAGGCCCACACCGCCCGGCTGATGGACAGCTTCGTCCCTCAGGCCATCGGACTGTCGAACTCATGAGCCGCTGCAGCGCCACAGTCACTTTAATATACACTGACTGCACTAGTTTCTGTTAACATTCTTTTGTTGATTCTTTATGAGCATTATTATTATTAAAAACTTATTTATTGCACTGTTGAAGGGACTCTGTGACAAGGTTTCCCATTTATTTTGGAAGGTCTGTGTCCATTAAAATGAGTACATAAAAAAAAGAAAGCTGTGGCGTGCAGGGTGGAAGGTCCCAGCATCCCCAGCTTTCCTCGTAACTAAAATGTTTGTGCTTTTGTCTATTTCATTATTTAGTTTTTTGGGTTGGAGGAGGGAGTCAGGTCAGGGGGTAAAAGCAGATAAGAGCAGAACACCCCACAGCCGCCCCGATGCTGCCTCCAGGCACAGAAAGCTATTATTATATACTTATTATTACAAAGCATGTCTGACACTTGATGGATTGACTAAGAAAGGGGATATCTGAGATCTGGAGTTCTTCACACAGCTGTTCTTCGACGTCCAACCAGGTGACGCCTGACTGATGGGGTGAGTGCATTTGTGTATATATTGAAGTTGGTTAGTGAGCGAGTGGTGGTAGAGACTTGGAGCTTCTAAGCCTCCCTGAGATTTAGGTTTTTGTAAAGTAGTTTAATCTCTGGTGTTTTATTCTCCCAATAGAATTTCGTAATTATTGAATCTAAAGATTTTAACCAGGTGCATGAAGGCTGCGTTGGGATCATTGATAGTATACAGTTTATTTTAGGGAGAGTTACCAGTTACCATCCCTCTTGACATTGATTGAACACACATCTGAGTTCTCCCTTTTTTGTTTTTCTTTTGTCTTCATTTTATCTGAAATCAGTATGTAGGTGAAAAGACCAGCTACGATTGGATGACTTGTGATGTTTTCGCAAATGATTTTAAGAGGCAGCACTAACGTTTGCATATGACTGTAAGTTTTAAAATATTTGCAAGAACCTGCATTCTTCAGTGTCCCGACATTTATTTACTTATTAGATGGAGTTGCATTTATTTTTATATTTAAACATGTGCAGAGTTATAAGCACAAAGCACTACATCATAATACAATTTTAGGGATGTTAGGTTTTAAGCATTTTTCTTTTAAAGTTGCCCAACCTTTGCAGTGGTGGTTCTGTTACTCATCTCGGATGAGACTTGACTATTGGCATGAAAACAGGAAGTTTGTCTGGTTGGCTGAACGATGTTGCTTCAAGGGTTCATGGCTGAACACGAGATGAATGCAGATTTCAAAGGTTAAACCTCAGGCCAACATTGTTCCCTGAGATAAGTGCATCGACTTCTGGAAATGAGCTGCATGTTTGAACGAACATGTCGTAAGAGCAATTACATTTCATTGGGAACATGTGACCTTATAAAAGCTGTAATTGAAGCAACACCTTCAATAAACAGACATGCTTGCTGTTTTAATTCTGTCAACTCAAATCTCTTCCTTAGCTGCCAAAACAATATCCTGTTTCAGTTTTTCTAAATGACAGCAGTGATGTTTAGTTCTTCAGAAAAGTTTTTTATTTTGTTATTGATGAACAGTTTTGTTTCTTTCTGTACAGTTAAGGGGGAAGGACTGAAGAAGGAAAAAAGAAAAGAAAAACTGGAAATGGAAGAATTTAGGAGCTAAAGGGAATACGTGTATTAAAGGAAGGACATGGGGGGGTTGAAGAAGTTTAATGCAGAAACGCAACATGGTCTGAAAAGGGAAGACGAAAATAAAAATGTCACATTTTAACATTTGGGTTATTTATGAATGTCATCACAGCTGTTGGTTGTTTCAATGTTTCATCTTAATCATCATTTCTGAGCACTTACACCTTCTTAAAGAAGGCAGAGTAATGTCTGAAACCCATTATGTCAATGAGCTTCAAGAATTCCCCCACAGCGACTGTAAACTGTGAAAGCAGGATTCATCAAACCCCGAGTCTCTGAGCAGCCCAGATGGACCAGGACTCTCCACGTTGTCAAAGAAATGTGAGAAAATCACTAAAACGTTTATAAACGCTGCTCCTTGCAGATCAGAAGGGATTTAGATATTTCTGCTTCTGCAGTGTGGAATATCATCAAACATTTCTAGGAATCTGGAGGAATTTCAGTGAGTAAAAGAGAGCAGTTCTACGCTGGACATCTGGGATCTCTGACCCCTCAGACGACACTGCATCAAGAACCGTCATTCAGCCACAGCTGATGGAACCACGTGGACAAGGGTGTCTGTGGAAACCTCCGTCAACACCACAATACACAGTACATACACAAATGACAAGGGCTGGAGCATCGCACGTTGGAAACGTCAGCTTAATCAGTATTCCAGATATCTTTGGATTTTGGAGCAAACCAAAGAAGAAAGGGAGCATCCAAACTGTTATCAGCAACAAATGAAAGTAGTTGTGCTTGTATGAAGAGCGTTAATGGTTTCAGGTCTCAGAACTCCTCCTCCAGACAAACCTACTGAATTCAGACAGTTGTAGCTCATTCCTCTGATCCCACCATGTTAGACTTCTGCAGCTCTGAGACAGCAAACTGCATCGTTCCATCTGGCTGCACTCTCCAAGATGGACATCTGTGACATGGTGACTTGGACACCTCACTGAGAGCTCATTCAAGTTTCATGTTTTGGTGAAAAGTACCATCACTTCTCTCAGAGGTGCCCCAAGGCTCGGTAGTGGGACCTAGCGTTAAAATATAGTAGTTAAATAATAATAACAATGTGATTGTACTACGCCTTAGTATTAGGCAAATGCAGCCCTGGAAGAATATAGTATGACTACTTTCACTGTGCCATTATTGATTTAACAACCCCCCCCAAAAAAACAAGTAGCAGTGCTCAGAGACATACAGAACCGTGGGTCATGTGACAGGAAGTGACCCTAAACACAACAGCGGCTCTACATCAGAATGAAAAATAATCAGCAACCCCAGCTGTTGGTATAAAAGTGCAGCACCAGTCCGGCTAAACGCTGAGGTCAGGACGGGAACCATCTGTATTCACTTCTTTAAGAAGGTGCATACTCTGTGTTTCTTTATGCAACACAGGTGAATGAACGAAAGGCTTCTTTTAAAAGTATTGTGACATTTATGCTGCTAGACAGACCCGATCAGGTTCCTACTGCTCCCTCTGGTCCATCAGAGACGTTCAAATTCGCCTTGGACTTCTGGGCGCTCTGAGATGATTTACGCAGTCTGGATGGCTCCACAAACATCTATCCACTTTGAGGATTCTTCTAACGTATTATTGTCTCACCTCCAGTCAAAGACAGAAAAATTGGATCCTATTTTTTTCCAAGAAGGTTTACGTTGTTACGAGATCTTGCATGCAACAAAATGCCGGATTTGGCAGAATTATGTTCTCTGAGGAATTTTCATCTGTTGGCTTTTTATCTCCAACATCTGAGTTCCACATGACATGTTCAGATTTAAACCCTGCAAATACCACAGGATCTGCCTCTGTCACAGCACGAATAAACTGTTAGTACCAAAACTGTGTTTATCACAGGACAGAAGGTGCTTCAGGTCACTGAAGGCTGCTTATTACTAAAACGAGTTGTTTCCACACATATTTGATTACTTTTTTTTCTCTACCCATAACATCTCATTAACATCTATCAAACTGAGCATCTGGAAGTAAATTAGTTTGAGCTTTGTGTCCTGTAAGCCAACTCTATGGTGGCCTAGAGGATCCAGTCTGCTGCAGTTTATGAAAATGCACCGGGAAATAAAAAAAAAAATCATGCTCCAAATAAGAGACACGTGACATAGTGGTGCAAACAGCAAAGGTGTTTCCAGAGGACCGTTACAATGAAGGACCCGGTTGCAGCTCACTACGTTTGCATTCATACTTAGGGATTTAGAAATTAACTCATATTTTGGTCTTTTGTGCTGAAAAGTGACTTAGTTGTCCTGGTCAGCCAGACTTAGGGAAGAGAGAGGTCAGGCTCTGAGGGAACCAACAACTGGGATCTCCGTCCTGCTTTCTCTGCTGTCAACAGCAGATTTTCTAATTGTGGAAAATGGCAGTAAATAGCAGTTAATGTGAGTCTGTGTGCAGCAGCGAGGAGCTCTGAGTCATGAGCATGAACTGTTGGCCTCTCAAGAGCCCCGGTGGCCTTCACAGATCATCTCAACATTTCTGTACCATCATATACTCTGCATGTGGGAGCTGTGTTCTCTTAATAAGGAAGAGTTAATATATCAAAAACAGGTATATACATTGTTTAAAAAATGAGTGAGCTAATTAATACCATAATACAACATGACACAAATGTCACCTTTTATCAAACCATATTCATTTTTGTGTTAACTACTCACTTAAGGTTCCCCTTTGATTTGTCCTTTACTTTTTAAAGATGAAACGTTTCATACTTATTTCCTTCCTCCATCCATCCATTTACTTCCACTTATCCAGGTTTGGGTTGTAGCGGGAACAGCCTGAGGCCCCGACACCCGCCCCTCCGCCCGCCTCCGCCAGCTTGTCTGAGGGACACGGAGGCCGTTGGAGATTAGTACAGCATTTAAGATGTTCTGTCTTTTCTAACAAAGGGGTATGATTAAGATTAGTGTGTGTGTGGGTTTGGGGGCGATTCCTCAGAGAGTTTGAAGTAATGTGTTTTGTGCCAATTTATGGTGTGATCGCAGACTTAAAAAAAATCCCTAATGACATTGAAGGATTGCTGTAGTGAGTTATAAGGATGCTGTAAAAATAAGTCATCTGCATTTAAACACATTTTATGTTGTGATTTGTGAATTCCTTAAATTGTATTACATTACAATATTGCTGAAAGTGGCAGGCATTTCAAAATAAAACATCACATTTGAATGACACTTGCTGTGATCTTTGTACATTTTTTTAAATCTGTGTTTTTCTGTCATTTTTGTGAGACTTTTTTGTGAAATTCAATTCGGATTTAATCTGCAGAACTTGAAAACCTGAATGTTAACCCCCTACAAGGTCGGGTGTTTTGGGTCCTTGCTGCTGCAGCGCTGCAGATTTGAGAGTTATGAGGTGATCCTGGAAGGTGACGTCAGGCCTGTTGGAGGGATTAAATGTGTTTATGTAGTTATGCAGTCATTTAAACAGCTTCTGCACATGTAAAACCCATCAGAGTTTAATGTCATTCTTGTTCCTTGAGATCAAAATAATTTAAGGTCTCAAAGCAACATGATGGATTGTAAACATTGAGGATTACCAGGTCGACATGAGCTAATTTGTTTCACAAGTGGATGCGACTGATGTAGTCATTTTCAGAAAATCTGTTGTCCGGACAATCTTCACATAAACTCTCATCTTTATTGGAAAATGTGTGTGGGAGAACAATGACGATGCTCTGCTGCTCCTCAGACCTGTTATTTGGATCAAAGAATAATCCTCCACACACAGAAAAATGTTTTCCAATGAACACAATTGACTATTATAAACTGAAGTGGTGAGAATTTTGCGAAATATCCTAATAAATTCAAACTTCTGTGTTGGATAAAGTCAAAAACACAGTTGTAGCCAAGGAAAATCACACTGGAAAAGAAACACTGAGGCAGTCATTTTATAAAACAGTCAGTTAGTGTCTCCTCTTTTATTTTTCTTCCAGGTTGTCTGCATGTATTTTAATGGTAATACTAAATTTGGCAAAACCTGGAAGTGACAAATATATATGCATTTTGATCTTGCAACAAACAGTTGCAAACACAAGTCCGAGCTATGGCGCTCTACCTGAGGGAAGAACAATATAGTCATTTTGAAAACAAGAAGTGACCAGCTCAGTCTCCACACTTAAACCCCATCTGGTTGGTTCGGGATGAACCACACAGAAGGGCGAAAGAAACGCACGTGTGTGTCACGTTTATGGGAACTTCTTCAACTTAGTTGGGAAGAACTTTCTGAAGAATATTTGATTTCCACTGTAGAAACGGTTCCAAAGAATGAGTAAGTTTTGTTGTTATCTCTGCCAAAACAAAAACTTAATTAAGTCAAAAGTTTACATACATACATTTTCAATTCAATTACATTTCAACAGAGCTCTGAACAGAAAACATGGTTTATTTTTAT
Source organism: Xenentodon cancila (assembly GCA_014839995.1). Taxonomy (NCBI): domain Eukaryota; kingdom Metazoa; phylum Chordata; class Actinopteri; order Beloniformes; family Belonidae; genus Xenentodon; species Xenentodon cancila. The sequence goes on along the minus strand of CM026209.1, from coordinate 553,301 downwards.
TATCCTCTATTAACACTGAATAATAGGCTGTTCTAGCTTTGCAAAGCGCTTTTTTTTTATACACTATTAGACTATCTTTCCATGCATAATAAATATCTACAGACCTACAAGAGAACCACTTTCTTTCCATTTTACGCACTTTTTGTTTTAACATACGAATATGTGAGTTAAACCAGGGAGTTAAGCTCCTACGATTAGAGACCCTCTTTCTCAAAGGAGCAACTACATCTAAAGCTGAGTGCAACACATCTGCAGTGCTACCGACAAGGAAATCAACGTCTGCAGAGGTAGAACCGAGGTCACAGCCCTCAACTGCTTCACTATGTTCCTCTGTAAGAAGATGAAGAGCAATGGCCTCCCTAAATTTAGTAACAGCTTTATCGGACAAACATCTGCTAAAGTAATTCCTCCTATTATGCTTAACGTTGACAATGTTGAATTCAAACGTTATTAAATAGTGGTCGGATAGGAGGGAGTTTACATGTGACACTAACAGATTATCAAGTTCTACACCGTAGACGAGGACCAGATCAAGAGTATGATTAAGGAACCGGCATGTCTGATAACTTTCCTGAATGTGCGATGACTCTTTCCAGCAGCTTCAGATGTGCTTCGAGGTCGCCGCTCTGGCCCCCGGGATGCTGATTACGGTCGCTGGAGTCGCCGATCACCAAGGTCGGTTTCTCAGTGTCGCTTAGTGGGGAAAAACGGTTGGAGGTGAAGCGGCTGCTGGTGTTCCGTGCTTATATATATATATATATATATATATATATATATATATATATATACATACATATATATACATTTTCTTTTTCTTCTTTCTTTTTTTTCTTTTTTCATTTCCTCTCTTCCCATAATTAATATGTATATATAATTGTATACAACTTTATATTGGTACACTTGGATATGTATTACCCCCCCCCCCATGTTATTAACATAACATTTCATTATGATGCTCATCTGAGGTTGTTTTTGCCTAATACTTGCAAACAGATTATTATTTTACTATTATTATTTTTTGTACGCAGTTAAACATGGGCAGTACAAATGTTTGCTCATGATTCTGTCTGGTCATTTCTCCTAATCAAGCCTGGAACAAACTCTTAACTTTGTAACGATTGTGGAAAAAACATATTTACAGTGTTGATTCAGGCCTTATGCTGGTCCTGGTGGTACGAACTAAATGCTGGGACTGTTCTGTGGATTTGACTCTTCGCAGGGATGTTCAGTTTATCATGTTGACGTCTGGACGGTCATCAGACAAATATTTTAGGCCTCCCCTACGTTCTGTCAGACATGTCCAACATTCACATGTCTGATGAGCAGGTCAACATGCATGTTCACTCACGGACACAAGAGAACAAACGCTTTCCTTTGTCAAGTGACGTCAGCTCTTTTTATTAACAGAGCAGCCTTTTCCAAGTGCCTGAGGTGCTGGAATATTTTCCAGTTTAGCTACATGTGTTCACATCAGCTCTCTTTTTAAACATTTACTGTCATCGTAGTGCTTTAAATTTACTGCTGTCTTGATCATTACTTGATTGGCCTGCGATAGTGTTAGAGCGCAGAAAGCAGCTCTGATTTGTGATCAGTTAAACATTCAGGGTTTTTTTTTTATTTATTTAGAGTTTTATCTTGTGGAATTATTTAAAAGTAATATAATTACAAGCAACTGACAGCCAACTCCCCACAATCCATGTCTGCTGTGAAGAGATTTCTCTTGTCATTTTTCCAAATTAGTTTATGTCTATTGTTAAACAACAGCTAACAAATAATATATAAACTAAACAGGTTTAATTTTCATGCTGGGTTTTATTTGTGAGCTTCATAATTAAACCAAGGAAGACTTGGCCTTTAAACAGCTTCTTGGATCAGGTTCTCTCAGAATATGAAAACATCTTATATATCACTGTGGAAGGGAAAAAAGATCACAACCACGGACGAGATTTCCATTAAAAACAAGAGTGTAGTGTTTCTGAAGCTCATCTGAGTAGCAGGCAGCCCGGACCAACAATCACAGCTTTACAGTCCCCCGGGTCACGGGGTCATCACAGCCGGGTAAAAGAGTCATCACAGCCGGGTCACAGGGTCATCACAGCCGGGTAAAAGAGTCATCACAGCCAGGTCACAGGGTCATCACAGCCGGGTCACAGGGTCATCACAGCCGGGTAAAAGAGTCATCACAGCCGGGTAAAAGAGTCATCACAGCCGGGTCACAGGGTCATCACAGCCGGGTCACGGGGTCATCACAGCCGGGTCACGGGGTCATCACAGCCGGGTAAAAGAGTCATCACAGCGGGGTAAAAGAGTCATCACAGCCAGGTCACAGGGTCATCACAGCCGGGTCACGGGGTCATCACAGCCGGGTCACAGGGTCATCACAGCCGGGTAAAAGAGTCATCACAGCCGGGTAAAAGAGTCATCACAGCCGGGTAAAAGAGTCATCACAGCCGGGTAAAAGAGTCATCACAGCCGGGTCACGGGGTCATCACAGCCGGGTCACGGGGTCATCACAGCCGGGTCACAGGGTCATCACAGCCGGGTAAAAGAGTCATCACAGCCGGGTAAAAAAGTCATCACAGCCGGGTCACAGGGTCATCACAGCCAGGTCACGGGGTCATCACAGCCGGGTAAAAAGGTCATCACAGCCGGGTAAAAGAGTCATCACAGCCAGGTCACAGGGTCATCACAGCCGGGTCACGGGGTCATCACAGCCAGGTCACAGGGTCATCACAGCCGGGTAAAAAGGTCATCACAGCCGGGTAAAATGGTCATTACAGCCGGGTCACAGGGTCATCACAGCCGGGTAAAAGAGTCATCACAGCCAGGTCACAGGGTCATCACAGCCGGGTAAAAGGGTCATCACAGCCGGGTAAAAGAGTCATCACAGCCGGGTAAAAGAGTCATCACAGCCAGGTCACGGGGTCATCACAGCCAGGTCACAGGGTCATCACAGCCGGGTAAAAAGGTCATCACAGCCGGGTAAAATGGTCATTACAGCCGGGTAAAAGAGTCATCACAGCCGGGTAAAAGAGTCATCACAGCCGGGTCACGGGGTCATCACAGCCGGGTCACAGGGTCATCACAGCCGGGTAAAAGGGTCATCACAGCCGGGTAAAAGAGTCATCACAGCCAGGTCACAGGGTCATCACAGCCGGGTAAAAGAGTCATCACAGCCGGGTAAAAGAGTCATCACAGCCGGGTCACAGGGTCATCACAGCCGGGTAAAAAGGTCATCACAGCCGGGTTAAAGAGTCATCACAGCCGGGTCATGAGGTCATCACAGCCGGGTAAAAGAGTCATCCCAGCTGGGTCACGGGGTCATCACAGCCGGGTAAAAGGGTCATCACAGCCGGGTAAAAGAGTCATCCCAGCCGGGTAAAAGAGTCATCACAGCCGGGTCACAGAGTCATCCCAGCTGGGTCACAGGGTCATCACAGCCGCGTCACGGGGTCATCACAGCCGGGTCACGGGGTCATCACAGTCGGGTCACGTGGTCATTACAGCCGGGTAAAAGGGTCATTACAGCCGGGTAAAAGAGTCATTACAGCCGGGTCACAGAGTCATCCCAGCCGGGTCACAGGGTCATCACAGCCGGGTCACGGAGTCATCACAGCCAGGTCACAGAGTCATCCCATCCGGGTCACGGGGTCATCACAGCCGGGTTAAGGGTTCATCACAGACGGGTAAAAGGGTCATTACAGCCGGGTAAAAGAGTCATCACAGCCAGGTCACGGGGTCATCACAGCCGGGTCACAGAGTCATCCCAGGCGGGTCACAGGGTCATCACAGCCGGGTCACGGGGTCATCACAGCCAGATAAAAGAGTCATCACAGTCGGGTAAAAAAGTCATCACAGTCGGGTAAAAGGGTCATCACAGCCGGGTAAAAAAGTCATCACAGCCGGGTAAAAGAGTCATCACAGCCGGGTAAAAGAGTCATCACAGCCGGGTAAAAGAGTCATCACAGCCGGGTCACAGAGTCATCCCAGGCGGGTCACAGGGTCATCACAGTTGGGTAAAAAAGTCATCACAGCCGGGTAAAAAAGTCATCACAGCCGGGTAAAAAAGTCATCACAGCCGGGTAAAAGAGTCATCACAGCCGGGTAAAAGAGTCATCACAGCCGGGTCACAGAGTCATCCCAGGCGGGTCACAGGGTCATCACAGCCGGCTCACGGGGTCATCACAGCCAGATAAAAGAGTCATCACAGCCAGGTAAAAGAGTCATCACAGTCGGGTAAAAAAGTCATCACAGTCGGGTAAAAGGGTCATCACAGCCGGGTAAAAAAGTCATCACAGCCGGGTAAAAGAGTCATAACAGCCAGGAAAAAGATGGTTGGCTATAAGAGCAACCATGGGAACAATGAGAAACATGACCCACCATGGAAACGAAGGTTGGAGGTAAAAATCAAGGCGACACGGAGTGAAGTGAGTCAATTGACAGGAGCCCAGAAAGGTGCAATGCAAAGACCAGTACCCAAGAGGTACAACCAGATACCCATACCTGAAGCACTCGAAAATGCCAAACAAAGGCTCCAAGCCTTGGCTAGCCGCCTAAAGAGATACACTAGAGACAATGAAGCCAGACGAATAAACAGGCTGTTCGCAACTCAACCTGCAAAAGTGTATGCTCAATGGCAGGGTAATAACAGCAGAGCAGACCCACCAAGGCTGGAAACTGAGAGGTACTGGAAGAGCATATGGGAGAAGGATGCAGCACATAACAGCAGTGCTCAATGGCTAGTCTCCCTAAGAGAGGAGCACAGCAACCTCCCTGAGCAGAAACCAGTCACCATCACAGTGGCAGACATCCAAGAAAGAGTCTCAGGTATGAAAAACTGGACAGCACCGGGCCCAGACATGATCCAGGCCTACTGGCTAAAGAAACTCACAGCACTCCATGAGCGCCTGGCAGCACAAATGAACCAGCTGCTAAGAGATGGGACTCACCCAGAATGGCTAACCGAAGGGCGAATGATCCTGATCCTGAAGGATCCCACAAAGGGTGAAGCCCCATCTAACTACCGACCAATAACCTGCCTCTCCACAACATGGAAGCTCCTGTCAGGCATCATTGCGACTAAGATAAGCAGGCACATGGAGCAATACATGAGCAAAGCACAGAAGGGCATAGGCAGAGATACCAGAGGAGCCAAACACCAACTCCTGGTTGACAGAACAGTCGCCCAAGACTGCAAGTCCCGAAATACCAACCTGTGCACTGCCTGGATTGATTACAAGAAAGCCTACGACTCGATGCCACACACATGTATCACTGAGTGCTTGGAGATGTACAACATCAACAGCACTCTAAGGGCCTTCATTGCAAACTGGATGAACCTGTGGAAAACCACTCTCGAGGCAAATGGCAAGCCACTTGCACCAAGGAGATGCGCTGTCCCCACTGCTGTTCTGCATAGGTCTGAACCCCCTAAGCCAAATAATCAACAAGACTAGCTACGGATACCGCCTCAGGAATGGAGCTACGATCAGTCACCTCCTCTACATGGATGACATCAAGCTGTACGCTAAGAACGAGCGGGACATAGTCTCCCTGATCCACACCACCAGGATCTACAGCAACAACATTGGGATGTCATTCGGGCTTGAGAAATGTAGGAGGATGGCAAAAAGAGGCAAGGTAGTCCACACAGAAGGGGTCTCAGTCCCAGACGGAACAATAGCAGACATTGAGGACAGTTACAAGTACCTTGGAATACCACAGGCAAATGGTAACCTCGAAGGGGCTACAAGGAAAATGGCAACAGCCAAATACCTCCAGCGAGTAAGGCAAGTCCTAAGAAGCCAGCTCAATGGCAAGAACAAGTCCCGGGCAATAAACAGCTACGCCCTGCCAGTGATCAGATACCCTGCAGGAATAATAAGGTGGCCAAAGGAAGAGATACAGACCACAGATGTTAAGACAAGGAAGCTCCTCACCATGCATGGTGGGTTCCACCCCAAATCCAGCACACTGAGACTGTACGCAAGCCGTAAGGAAGGAGGCCGAGGACTAGTGAGTGTGAAAGCCACTATCCGGGACGAAACTGCCAAGCTCCATGAGTACATCAAGGACAAGGCCCAAACGGATGACGTACTCAGTGAATGCCTCAGACAATGGCAAGGTGAAGAGGTGCTGGAGGAGGAAGCATCATGGGAGGACAAGCCCCTACACGGGATGTACCATCGAACCATAACTGAAGTGGCTGATCTCAAGAAGTCCTACCAATGGCTAGAGAGAGCTGGCCTACAGGACAGCTCGTCCTGGCTGCATAGGAGGAGGCTTTGAACACCAGAACAATAAAGGCCCAGATATACCACACCAGACAAGACCCAAGGTGTAGGTTGTGCAAAAAAACACCGGAAACAATCCAGCACATAACTGCAGGGTGTAAGATGCTGGCAGGGAAGGCATACATGGAACGCCATAACCACGTAGTGGGGCAGAAAAAAAGGCCAGAAAAAAGCTGTGGTGGTGGATGTGGCAATACCAAGTGATGGTAACATCAGGCGAAAGGAACACGAGAAGCTTGAGAAATACCAAGGGCTTAGAGAGGAGCTGGAGAAGGCCTGGAAGGTGAAGGTGACAGTAGTGCCCGTGGTGATCGGAGCCCTCGGGGTAGTAACCCCCAAACTGGAAGAGTGGCTGCAGCAGATCCCCGGAACAACCTCAGACATCTCAGTCCAGATATATATATATATATATATATATATATATATAGATCCCCGGAACAACCTCAGACATCTCAGTCCAGAGATATATATATATATCTCTGGACTGAGATGTCTGAGGTTGTTGTCTGAGGTTGCTGCAGCTGCAGGACCAGATTAGAGCAGCTCATCTTAAACAGCTTCGGTGTAGATATGCTGCTATAGGCCTCTGCTGCAGGGGGGCACCAACATGATCCACTGAGTGGTGCCTTTCACCTTCTCTGTTCCCTTTGCCTTCTCTGTCTCTGCTTCACCTCAACCCTCATTTATTAACAATATCCCATAAACTTAATTGTGGTCCATTGTTCTGGTAGTTTTTTGTGCTTGTCTGGCCCTTCTTTTTTTCTCTTCTGTACATGTCTTGCAGACCAGAACCTCAGGAGCTGCTTGCTGACCTGCAGTTCCCCCTCTGACCATCCCAGTGTCTGCCTTCACCTGTCTGTATGGATGTCTGTTGGATACTTGCTGACATCCTGACCTGCAGTCCTCATCCCCTTGGATCACCGTCTATCCATATATCACCCATATTCACAGAAGTCTAATTGGACTACCAAGGACAGTTACTAATGTGTCCTATCTTGTACCTTTGACGGTGTCTCTATGTCTCTATTCTTTCTTATTTCTTGCTCTACCCGGCTGGCCTTCAGCAGGAGGGTCCCCCCTCATGAGCCAGGTCCTGCTCAAGGTTTCTTCCCTCTTAAAGGGGGTTTTCTTGCCACTGTTTGGCTTAAGGTTTTTCTTCCACTTTCTCCCACCGCTGTTTATGTAATAATTGCTCGGGGCTCATGTTCTGGGTCTCTGGAAAGCGCCTAGAGACAACTTGTGTTGTAATAGATGCTATATAAATAAAATTGAATTGAATATATACACATACACATATGTACACATACTTATTTGTAAATATAAATACATACATATACAAAACTATAATGATGATAATAATAATATTTTTGAAAAAAAAATTAATAACAAATCATTTACATACCTCCTTCCTTTGAATAATTATTCTAAACTTTCAAATAGTCTATAATAAAATAGTTATTCTTACAAATCCATTGTTGGTTCCCATCGTCACCGGTCATCGCCCTCATGCTCTCCCGGCCCCTAGGCCAACCCATGCCCCCCCCGAGAGACGGCCGCAGCCAACCCAACCAGCAGAGGGGGGCAAGAGGAACAGGCGGCCGCCGGCCCCACACCCCCTTCCAAGTCAAACCATTAACCGCAAGGGACTTGACAGGCCCAAGGAGACACGGTTTCGAGATGCCCCCAGATCCCCAAGCAAACCCACGTATCGCGCCCCCACCAAGCAAAAATGGTGCCGTCGATGGTCCGCCAATGCCGGCGTTACGCCACACGTCCGGGCCGCCACAGCAGTGACACCAAACTCCCAAGGCCGACCAGCACTGGGCAGGCAAAACGGGGGGGGAGGGGGGCAGGCTGTGAGGCGGAAGAGAAGGCGGATAGAGAAAACACAAGCAGTGCAAGCAGCCCCGGGGGGGCCAAGACAGCCACCACCCGCAGTTTGCCAACATGGAACAGGGGGAGAAAATAGCCGACACCCACAGGCCGCGCAGGACTAGGGAAAAGGAACCCGCCAACACATCCCGGCACCCCCGGACAGCAACAACACCACCCCCAACCAGGGGGCCCCCCAGAGGCCGGCCCCGGCACCTGGCGCCGCAGCCAAGGAGTACCCCCGCCCCACCGAGGCCCCAGACATTCCCCCCGTAGGACAAGACCCAGACAGTAAGAGCGCGGGCCAGGCCACCAGGAACCCAGCGACCTGCCGGGGCCACCAGCACGTGCTCCCCCGTTAGCCCCGCCTAAAACCCACCCACCCCACCTGGACCCTTGTTCTCTCAATTTTGTATTATTTTTTTCTTTTTTTTTTTGTTTAAATCTCTCTCTCTCTCTCTCTCTCTCTCTCTCTCTCTCTCTCTCTCTTTATATATATATATATATATGTATATATATATATATACATATATACATATATACACATATATATACACATTTATTTTATTTATTTATTTATTTTTTAATTTATTTATTCCTGCGGTAAAAAGAGACTTCAAATGCAAATTTCAGAAAACCTATGAACGACGTTGGGGGTTTTCCAGTTCTTCTTATGCAGTCCATGCCCCAATCCCTGAGACGTCATTCGACCCTCTTATGACTGAGAGCCATGGCCTCAGATCTCCAGGTGCTGTACTCAACTGATAACTGTTATCTGGCACTTCTTTGCACAGCTATTGTATATATGCAATTTTATATTTTTCTGCATTAAAATTCGTTTTTTCTTCTTCACTAGTTCCCACTTTTTTCTTTACTGAATATTTATTACATTTTATTAACTAGTGACAACAACTGTCGGTAAAGAATTCCACATATGTGTCTATATTTGACAAATAAAGGTGACTGTGACTGTGATGCCACCGAGCTGGACCTCCTCCACCTCCTCCACCTCCTGGCTGCCCTGGGGAGTCTGTGCATGGAGCTTTGGGGGTTTAGGTCTCGCCGTGTTTGTGCAGGAACTGAAGGATCCATCATCATGAACCCAGGACCTGATCTTAGGCTATCTTGTTAAGCTGCACCTAGCCTATTGGTTAAGATGTGGAGGCACTCTTTAAAATGACATTTATTTACTATCATGAGATGAAAATGTAAGTTACCTGAATGGAGAACTTCTGGTCTGTTATTTTGATGAACAACACAACAAGCCCTATCTTTAAAATAGATTATGAACTGTCTTGTTTTAATTCAGTTCAAAATACTTTAACAATTAATAGAAGTTTAGTTTAATCCAGGTGTTGAGTATCTAAAGCGATGACAGCTTGGTGGTGTGACATACACCATGACTAGGTTTCACATCAGAGTCAGAGTACAGAGAATCGAAATTACGTGACTCTCAAACCCTCGGTGCTGCACAATAAATAAATTTTAAACACAAAGTGCAAGTTAAAAAGAGACAAGAAAGAAGTTATGACATGACATTTGTACAACAGTTTTTCGGTCTGATTAAAGTGACATGGTGCAAAGTAGGCGGTCCAGTTCTGCCAAAAGTTCCTGGTGCAGATACTGAGATCAGAGTGAGTGAGGGGGGGGGCAAGGCGGGAAACGGTGGAAGAGCAGGGAGAGTGTTAAGTGTCCTGACGGCCTGGTGGACGAAGCTGTCCTTCAGTCGGCTGGTTCTGGTTCTGGTTCTGGCCCGGAGGGTCCGCAGCCTCCTCCCTGATGGCAGCAGACTGAAGAGGCTGTGTGACGGGTGGGTGGGGTCTCTCACGATGCTGAGGGCTTTGGAGTCAGACGGGTCTGTAGATGTCCTGAAGTGAGAGGAGAGAGACACCAACGATCTTCTCAGCTGCTCTCACGACACGTTGGAGAAACTTGCGGCAGGTTGCGGTGCAGGATCCGTACCACACGGTGATGCAGCTGGTCAGGATGCTCTCGATGGTGCCTCTGTAGAAGGTGTACCTGATGGGGGCGGGGCTCTGGTTCTTCGCAGTTTGCGGAGGAAGTAGAGACGCTGCTGTGCCTTCTTGGCGAGTGATGCGGTGTTACCAGTCCAGGAGAGGTCCTCTGAGATGTGGACACCCAGGAACTTGGTGCTGCTCACCCTCTCCACAGCAGCACCGTTGATGGTCAGAGGAGCATGCTGGGTGTGTTGTCTCCTGAAGTCAGCAACAATCTCCTTGGTCTTCTCCACGTTCAGGGAGAGATTGTTGTCTGCACCACTCAGCCAATGCTGAACTGAAGTCGATGAAAAGCATTCTCACATAAGCGTTTCTGGTGTCCATATGTGTGAGGGCTGTGTGGAGGGCAGTGGAGATGGCGTCGTCAGTGGACCGGTTGGAGCGATATGCGAACTGGTAGGGGTCCAGAGAGGGGGGGGGGGGGGGGGGGGGGGGGGGCAGCCTTAATATGATGCATGACTAGCCCTTCAAAGCACTTCATGATGATGGGAGTCAGTGCAACTGGACGGTAGTCGTTGGAGCAGGAGGGAGATGACCGTTTTGGGACCGGACGGATGTTGGTGGCTTTGAAGCACGTGGGAACCACCGCCTGACTCAGTGACATGTTAAAGATGTCTGTGAAGACATCCGTGAGTTCTCCTGCACAGTCTCTCAGTACACGACCAGGTATGTTGTCAGGACCCGGAGCTTTGCGGGCGTTGATCCTGCTGAGGGATCTCCTC
>CM026209.1:529896-537396 GCA_014839995.1 Xenentodon cancila | reverse complement strand
GTCCAGTGGATGCAGCTCATTTCCAAAAGTAACCTGCAGAGACTTGAAATAGATAATTGATCCTTAAGTCAGTTGTTTTTTCACTAGGAGGCTCATTCAATAGCAAATGTGGACGGTTCCAAAAACATCTTCATCTTTTTCACTGTTTTCAGGTGGTGTTCTCAGGTGGTGTTCTATGGACTGGATGTGGCAAGTTTTTGTGCCTTGTAAGTCCATTTTCACTGACATCTCCGTCATACTGAGGTATGTAAGTGTTTGTCTTATGATGCAAACTTCCGAGAAAGACATTTGTGAACTACACCCTCGTGTGTGCTTAATACCCCGTCTTTGAATATTTGTTTGTTCCTACAACCATAATAAAAAAAAATCTTCTGAACAGACAGGGTCAGAGAACTAGGCAAACACCTTTCCACTCTTCTGTTATTTATGTAACAGAAACAAAGCAAGAAAAGAACAAAATAATCATGGTGCAATAATAAGTACCTCTATGATCCACCAACTTGTAGATCCATGTTCAGCAGCAGGAACTCTCAGTAGATGTTTCCTTCCCGACTTCTGGGGACTGGTCTGAAGCCTCTGGATCTGATTGTGTGAAGGAGGATACTTCGAAAGCTGAAGTTGATCATGGACAACCATGGAAAAGAGCTCTGAAGAATCTCCTGTAGAGCTCTACAGGAGATTCTTCCTGCCTACAGCCATAACTCTCTACAATGACTCTTTGAGGAGACATAAATCATGACCATTGCAACAATCAATTTCCTTTCAAGGATCAATTAAGTATTTTCGAATTTCATTGAATTTCATTCATGTTGTGTCACATGGTTCTGGAAGAATTCTGGTCCGTTTTTCTTTCCAACGTTGCTTCAGTTCATTTACGTTTTTGGACCTTCACTTCTACACAGCTCTCTGAAGGTCCCACCACAGCATCTCAACCAGGTTCAAGTCTGAATTTTGACCAGGTCATTCTAGAACCTTGATTCTTTTATTTCACATCTTTCTGATGTAGATCTGCTGCTGTTTGGGATCCATGCTTGACAGTGGGTCTGAGTTTTTTCTTCCTCCAAACACGGTTCTGGACATTCAGACCAAACATCTCCACTTTGGTCTTTTTCCAGGGGTCTGCTGGTTTGTTCAGATGCAGTTTTTAAAGGCTTGGTTGTACTTCTTAGACAGAAGAGGCTTTTTCAAACAAATTGTCCTGTTTAAGTCTTCTTCTAGTTCTGCTGTCATTGGCTTTAACATCTGACATGTTTAGTAAGACCCGTGGGCTCTGATCTGCAGCTCTTGGAGTTTTTGTATTTCTCTGAGCATTTCATGGTTTGATCTTGGGATAAATTTACTGAGACGTCCACTCCTGTGAAGATTGACAGCTGTCGGATGTTTTCCACTCCTCAATATATCAGACTAATCATCAGCTTTTTGGCTTCAATTCTGTGAAATCAAGACATTTTGTAAAAGTTATTTTGCCATCTGAGGTTGTATTTGCTAACACTAGGAGCTACTACAATCAGGTGATTTTTATCATATGTTTTTACACAAATATTCAGCAGTTTTTACGTAAAATATTCAGGCTGAAGATCATTAATCCTGAATAAAAGTCCTCCCTTCAGGAGCAGTAATGTTTAAAACCAGAAGATTTCAAGGATCAAAGAGTTAGACTGTGTGTTTTATCCACGTTAGACTGATGAGATGGATATAATTTAAAGCACAATTAAGGAGTCTGTAAATAATTCTGCTTTTCATGAGCAGGACCAGACCTCTCTCAGAACCAGGATTTGTCCTGTTCTGAACCACAGATGGCTGGAGTGTGTTCACTTTGTGACTCTCAGCTGCCAGTAGGAGGCAGCAGAGCTCTCTGGATGGAGGTGTTGGTGGTGGAGGGGATGCTCAGTGATTTCATTTTCCATCAGCTCTGCTGCCTCCCCGGGAGTCGCAGCAGAACATGGGAGGAGGGGGGCGGTTTTTCCACTACCGCATTTCATCTTCCAACAACCGCATCTGGAAAGACAATATCTTCAATAAAGAGGTCATCAGTCAGACAAAACAGCATTCAACTGAGCAAAAGACTGCCAGTAATTCCTGTCTAGAGAGCAGCTTTTAACATCCTGCACTGAGTGAAGTGTGTTCATGGATGGTGGTCATACAAAAACGCTTCCAACTCTTCATCTAATGTCCTCTCAAAGAGACGATCCGCCTACCTGCTGTCAGGATGAAAGTGTGAAAGCATAACTGATCTGTGACAGACAGATATTCCCAGTAATTCCCAGCATTTGCTTCGACACAAACCGTTTTCTTTCTCTGTCCCACAGCTTCAGATTTTCAACATACAGACATCGCCGGACAGATGAAACTCAACTCATGCTCAGGTCTGCATCACGGTGCCTCAGAGTTGTTTGAGTCTCAGGTTTGTTGCCAGCACGAACAACATATTGCATTATTTTTCTGCATTAAAGAAAAATGTTGATTTTTGCACCATTTTCTATTCACACTCATCAAATTGATGAGTGACACATTCCAGAGAAAATTTGGACAGAGACCGTTACAACTTTGTAATATTTCCATTCCTTCTCACAACACTGAAGACATTCTGGCACCAATGTGGTGAAGAGTTTAAGGTACTATTCTGTCCAAATCTTTGTCATTGTCACTTTTTTTTTTCAAACTTCTGAAACGTTCTCTGTTGTGGACAGGCTACAGGCATGCCATTACCCTCTTCTTCCTGTCTTTGTAATATGTCCAGAATGTGGTTTTACACGGTGTTGTTGAAAACTGCGGGGAACACATGAGGTCTAGAAGGCAGCAGATGTTGCTCTAAATTCTGTGTATTTTTTCTGCATCAATGCTGCCATCACAGAAGTGGACATGAGCTTTGCCAAGGACTGATTACAAGTCCAGACCATCACAGAGCCTGGTTTCTGGACTAGTTGCTGGTAGCAGTCTACATGATCCTTTTACTTTTTGGTCTGAAGCATACAAATGCACTTTTCCAAAAAAGTTGTAATACTTATTGAGAACATAAATCAGAGTGTCATCTGCAAATAAACTGACATGTTGAAGCACTGCCAACTGTTATTCCATTCCTCAAGATTAGTATGTTTATTGTCCATAATCATTTATCGTACATTCAGTAGGCCTACGTATTTAGCTGAGGAATATGGAGAAATGATTTATAATGTGAGAGGTTTTGTAGTGTGGACATTACGGGAGGCTGATGTCATGGAGACACCAGGTGTGCAGTAAGACACGTACGCAGAAGTGATTCACACGACTCACTATAAAGACAGCAGAAACGCCAAAGGGGGGCACATAAACAATGCTATGATCAGAGAGTCTACAGGGGACCCGATGAACAGCACCAGATTATTAGAATATTCCTTCGTTGGGAAGAGTACAATTTTTTTCTCTTGGATGGAAAGTTGGAGTTCGTGGCTGGACCGGAAAGAGAACATTGACAACAGACAGTAGGTACAGGTGAGGACAGTGACATTTGGCTCAAGAACTTGAGTATGTAATTGTTGAGACTCTGCTTCATAATTTAGAAAAGAGAATCCTAACTAACATTATTAAGGACGGGACATTGGATGGAAGTCCTGTAAATAATGCGGTGGTGGGAAAAAGTGCGGCTGTCTTTGTGTTGCACATAGCTTATTGTAAATACAATTATTGCTATCTTTATCGCTTGGGCGCTGTTATTTCTATACAGCATTCTGTATTTTGAGCTGCAGAAGACCCTAATTTGTTTGTAACTTACACTTAAGGTATAGGGTATTAATGTGTAATAATTAACACCAAATGGCCTTTTGCTCTGGCCCCTCTGCATGCAGAGTGTTTGATGGTGTATAAAAGTCAGTTTTTTTAAAAATCTTAAGTATAATGTGAGAAATGCTTGATTATAATAAACACAAAACACTGCCCCCGCTGTTATCGGGCATTCCGGATCAGGGCCCTGGCCCTCATCCCACAACGGAATCGTTGCCATAAACCAGCAAGCGCAGTGGCCATCTGGTGAAGCTAAAGGCTTCCTTAACAAGCTTCTTGTCCTTTTCCCATTTAGGCCTTGGATTATTTCTTCCCTATATTGTGTCCAGGCATGTCCTAGATCCATCTGAAGCCTGGAACATTCCTGTTGCTGGCTTTGACGAGGGACGTCGACTGGCTGGATGTTCTTATTTTAGCTCGGAAGTTTGGTCGAGGAAGAGGAACGGTGTGGTTTTTATAAAGGATTATAAATGCAAACAATGCTGTGTGTCGCAGCAGAGCACAGAGACCTCTACAACACCTGTCTCACCTGAAATGCCCTCCGTTTGCAGGACACACTACACACCCTTTGCACCGCTTCTTCAGTCTGCTGCCATCAGGAAACAGACTACGAAGCTTCCGGGCCAGGACCAGCAGACTGAGGGACAGCTTCATTCACCTGGCTGCTAGTAAGCTGAACTGCAGGTTGCAGGTTTGAGAGTAATGTCATTTTGATTCTCTGTGTGTACAGTACATATGGCAGTTTTGACAATAAAGCTGACTTCAAGATGTGCAGCTGCTGAACTTTGCTTTTGTAAGGCAGAAAACATTTATTTAAAAGTTGAGCCGGTTAATGCAAAAGTTAAAATCACTTTTGTTTAATGCTTTACTGACATCCCGGGCTTTCCGGCAGTGATCTTTGGTTTCAAAGGATTCAAACAAGACAAATCCACTGGGTTAAATTTGAGGATTAAAGCAGTTTACCTTAGAAATGACAAACATGAAAGCTTGGGACAAATTATCTAAGAATGTCCATCTGCTCAAGTATCTTCTCTGTGGTTAGGCCATCTCTAGTAACAATCTGCTTTTGTTGTGATAATTCAGAGCAGATGATGAAAATCTTTGGGAGGTGAAACATCCCCTCCATGTAGGAGACAAACTTTAAAAGGTTAAAAGATGAGCGTCTATATCAGGGAGGGAACATACTCACATTCCAGCCATGACGCTTGATCATCTCTGGTGGACATCTTCTGAACATTTGTGCGACACAGAAGCAGACGATACGAGTTCGATGCATTCCCTTTAAAGTGGGAGATTTACCAAAGTTTAATCGGAAACCACAGCAGAAATAACTTATTCAACATATGTCAATTCTTCTGTGGAGTGTTTTTCATTTAAATGTATCACTGATTTGAAGGATGCTGTCAAATGGACATAGAGATGTTATTAAACATTCTTTTCATTTAAGAATGCAAATATAGTGTGTGACGTAAGAAGGCCATGTGATTTCTTAAGCCTGCAGCTGAAGGTTAGCTCGACCTCACTGTCCTTATATGTCAGTATATATGTCATGAAACACACTGAAATGAGTGGTCAGCGTTTAACCCATCACCACTTGCACCAGGAGCAGTGGGCTGCCAGCACAGCAGTTGGGGGATAAGTTTATTTGTATTGCACATTTTAGCCAACCAACCCAGGAGCTTGAACTTGGGTCTGTCCAGACCTTACCCCACCTGTGCCACCACTAGGCTCCCCCCACTACTGGATTAATGATTAAAATCAAGTTGAAGTTCTCCTCGTCTCTGTGTGGCTTTTCTCCAAATTCCTTCGACAGTCTAACACTGATTGTAAATGGACCTGGCTGTGGGCTTTTGTTAGTGTGTGCTCCTGTCTGAACCACGTATATAAACTGCCTTTTTTAGTGCCTGGGTACAAAGGAAGAAGTGGGGAGAGGAAGCGGGGGTGACCCCGACCCCCCCCCCCCCCCCCCCCCCCCCCCAAACATGCACAGCTCCCACTAGACCCATTAGATGGTCAGTTTTCTCAAAAATGGTGTAAACAGACCAGAGGAACGTTGAGGTTTTCCTGAGCTGGTGCAGACAGCAGCACTGCTTCAAATGAAAACACTTCTTTATGCAGATGCACGGTGGTAACAACAAAACCGCAGCTCTCAACAGCCCCCGGTGTCCTTCCTGATTAAACCCCCAACGCACCCGGAGGAGGTGTGATGTCAGCAGACCTCAACTGTGAATCCAGTTGAATCCAGACCAGCTGATGCTTTATTTCTTCCACCTTTTTGTTTCCAGACTCTTGCTGGAGCTTTTTTCTTCCTCCCTCTGACTGCATTCCAGACTTTATTTTGTCTTTGGTTGTTTGGCTTTGTTGCAGATGTTTAGGTTTGTGTCAGATCTTAGAGATAATTCTTCACTCTTTGAGTGCTGACTTTGCTACAAAAGGCATTTTCACGGAAACATGGCAAAGCATATGGTTTCCAAAGACAAACACTCTCAGACCTGATGCTGCATGAGGGAGCGTCGTGTGAATTTTTGCTTATTTTCTACTGCTTCCTGGCAAAGCCCCAGAGATTTAGGCTCTCACTGGTTTGGCTTTGTGTCATATTTGTAAAAATGTGTTCTCAGTTCATTTTTGGTCAGCTTTTAAACATTGGTTTTGGTTTCAGAACATTTATTTAAAGATGCAGGTCTTCACAGGTCATCGATTCATTTGCTTTTGTTCTTCGGAGTCATGCTGACTCTGCAGCTTTCTTTGAAATGAAGAGTTTGGAGAACATCAGGGTGACCAGCTCAAGCTTTCTGTAGCTTTCCAAAATGGCTGATGCAGATTAGGTTGAAAATAAACAGAGAAATTAGTCACCCGGATCATTCCCTAACAAATCACATGAGGGATCTTGCTTCCAAGAACTACAAAACCCAAAATGCCCACCAATGGGAAATGCATTCATGGAAAGAAAACTGGATTCCTCTTAAGATAAGTTGCATTTCTGAGCTGCTGACGATGGTGGAGGATGTCTAGACGAATCAAACCTTTCTGAAAGGGTTTGCAAAACCACATTTGAACAAAATGACAGCAGAGTCCAGCATCTCCAGAATCAGCCGGGCTGTAAGAAAAGTAAGGCATGTTAAAAAAATTTCTGAAAATAAGAAAAAAGTTTGATCTCATTGTATACTAGTGTTTGAAATAATCAATGAGATGAATTGAGGCTTTTAATTTGGCCCCTGAGGGAGTTCAATAAAAGTTAATAGATGTAATTATCCTGATAAGTGTTTAATTAACCTCCTTATTTATGGGTTTATGCCCAGGAGGAATTAGTTCCTCCACCGTTAGTTCTTGCTCCTACATGAATGTGTTTCATTTCCCCAGGTTACTCTGAGAGAATAAAAAACATTTTTTTTCTGTGTCTAAAATCCTGATTATGTGAAAAGAGAAAAAAAAATTAAAATAAAATTCAGAAATAAATAAGATGAGGATAAACTAGCTTAAATGCAGTCAATTAATATAAAAGCAGGAATTTGTCATTTATTTCACCTGAATTAATCTTTTAGATATCAGTTAGCCTGTTTTTTTTGTCACGGCTCGAATATGTATGACCCAGATGCAGGAGAGGGAGGCGGCTAGAGGGAGGCGGCTAGAGGCGGCTAGAGGCGGCTAGAGGGAGGCGCCTAGAGGTCGAACGCAACGGCCAAAACACTTGGAAGAACACAGTCAAGAGAAAAACATCACACATCAGCAGGGTAAAGGGAA
>CM026209.1:449896-524896 GCA_014839995.1 Xenentodon cancila | reverse complement strand
ATTTAATTTCTGTAAGGTAATTAGGTCATTAGTGAGAGAAGTGGGTGGAAGTGATGAGGAGGGTCTAGTGGACACACAGGGTGTCCACAGGGTGTCCTCGGCCTCGTCATAACAGTGGAAGCTGATGTTGATTTATCGAAGATAGGAGGAAGTAAATAAACCCAGGACAGAACCCTGAAGAACACCTGTGGTTACTGGAAAAATCTGAAACTTTTGATCTGTATTAACCTGTATTAATGGTTGGTGATGTGGGCAGCACGGTGGCTTAGTGGTCAGCACTGTTGCCTCACAGCAAGAAGGTTCCTGGTTCGATTCCCGGCCCGGTGGGTCTTTCTGTCTGAAGTTTGCATGTTCTCCCCGTGCTTGCGTGGGTTTCCTCCGGGTACTCCGGCTTCCTCCCACAGTCTAAAAACATGCGGTGTAGGTTAATTGATCTTTCTAAATTCTCTCTCGGTGTGAATGAGAGTGTGATTGGTTGTTTGTATGTGGCCCTGGATAGACTGGCGACCTGTCCAGGTGGACCCCTGCCTTTCGCTGGAAACGGATAAAGCGGGTATAGATAATGGATGGATGGTTGGTGATGTCATCGCACATCTGTTTCAAGCGGTGGATTTGAACTTAAGTCAATATAGAAATAAAAATATTTTTATCTTCACATATTTTCAGACATGCTCTCTGGCCGCTGGTGGGCGTGTCTCGCCTGTGAGCGCACGCTTGAGTCTTTGTGAGGTCATCGGGGGCAGAACGCCGTCAAGATCGACACAGATAGCTGATTTTTTCTTAGACAAAAACCTAAATATGTCAGAAACTTCCTTCCTAAACCTAAACTCTGCAGAACAAGCCAAAGCTGCCACTGGGTTCTCAGTGTACATTTACCGTTTTCTACCGACCAGTGAAGCTGGTCTGTGGTCGCACCTCAGAAGTCCTGGCGGCGCTGTCAGCACACGTCTATTTCTCTGCTTTCAGGCCTTCTTTTCCTTTCAGCTGGTCCCTTCAGGCGTCGCCACAGCGAATCAACCGCCTCCACATGCCCTAAACAATCTTAGGCTAATTTTAAACCTAATTGATTAATAAAATTGTTTGTTATTGCGCAGTCCATCATCCAGTTAGATGATTAATCATTTCCATAATTGATAAATGAATCAACTATAAAGTAGTCATTAGCTGCAGCCCCCGTGTCACTTGTTCTGACAGATGATAGTTTGTCCAGGTCAGCGCTGTGGGAGATGGTGCTGAAGGCTGCTCTCAGATCTAGAAGGACGAGTGTGGGAAACGCCTTGAGAAGAACCGTAGACAGCAGGGCTGTCCCGGGATGGAACCTTGGGAACTCCACATGTAATTTTTGTTGATTTAAATGAAATGTGTTTGAAATTAAAGAACTTCAATGTGACATTGAATAGAGGTGTTGTGGTAGGGAGGGAGCGGTCTGTTTCCTGTGGCAAACGGGACTCTTGGGTTTCCAGAAGTCCAGAACAGTCAGCAGCCGAGGAGCGAGCCTTTTTAAAAGGGAGAATGTGGAAGCTGTAAAGACCTTTATGAATGGTAAGTCCAGTTTTTTTGTATAATCATTTTTTTAGTCAACGAGACTGCTTTCATGTAACAGAGCTCCATGCTTTCGTGACCCTGACACACTGCTGTCAGGGTCAAGGGGGTGAGTTTTCCAGCTCTGGGAAGGTTTTTGTTCATATCCAAAGGTTTACTAAGTAAGTAATTGAATCCAGCAGACAGCTCAGAAATTTCTGGCTATTTAGTTTCCCTTTTTCAGTTGAAATCCTCTTCGAAGTTAGCCATTTTTGATTTCGGAATTCCCGTTGTTAAAATTTGACTTTCTTTTTTATTGTGGCAAACTAGCTGTCTTTTTAGCTTTCTTATAATCAGTGTTATATATGATCTGAGACGCCAGTAATAAGATTGTATGTTTTTGTTACTGTCTGGCCTGATCTATAAGATTCACTCCTTCTATTGGCTCATGTAGGTCTGTCAATCAGCTGTTTATATTTAAACTGATTTTAGTTTCATCTGGCCACTTTTATCCATTCAATTAATGTTATAGTCCTCAAATAAACTCCTTCACAACAACGGAGAGAAGTTTCTTCAGTTCTTTGTAGAAATGTACATCATGAGATGTGGGACTAAAGCACAACAATGCTAAATGTCATTTTATTATTTACATAAATTACATAAATTTATAGGCACTCCAAATTCACATTTAATTCAAGCTCTAAACTCTTAAACACCCCCCAACTATCTCTCGTCTAGTCAAGTCAACTCTCAGATAAACTCAAAAAGTCCAAGGTAGAGTCATTAAGTAAGTTCTGTTTGATCTACTTTGGTTGTGTGCTTCTTATATTTATATGTCCTCCCAGAATTCTGTTTGGTTTTGTTTCAAAGGTTTTCCAGATTTCAGCCACTTGATTCAGGATCTCGTACTTTCAGACACTGCCCACAGCTCGATCATATTTGAGCGTAGGAACGTAGATGGACTGGCAAATCAAGAGCTTCGTCTTTTGTCTTTCCACTCAGCTCCTCTTTCACCGCAACAGATGATGCGGATTCTGCATCATTGTGGATGCTGCACCGATCCAACTCTCTATATTCCACTCCAGTCTTCCCTCACTTGTGAACAAGACCCTGAGATACTCCGCCACATGGGGCAGAATCTGATTCCCGACCCAGATAGGGGACTTAACCCTTTTCCGACTGAGTCATGGTCTCAGATTTGGGGGTGCTGATTCCTATCCCAGCCACTTCACACTCTGCTGTAAACTGCTCCAAGGAAAGCTGAAGGTGCTGGTTTGATGAAGCCAAGAAGACCACATCATCTGCAAAAAGAGACCCAGTTCTGAGGTCACCAAACCATATCCTTCCCCCTTTTAGCTGCACCTAGATGTTCTGTCCACAATGTAATGAACACAATTGGTGACAAAGGGCAGCCGTGGAGTTCACCCCTCACTGGAAACGACTTGAGCTTACTGAAAGAAATGAGGACCAAGCTCTGACTGTACTGGGACCGGAAAGCCAGTATACGGTAGTCCAGTACCCCATAATCCCGGAGTTCCCCGTATGGCTCTGGAATGTGGCTGAAGCTCTGCTGGAGATGGGAGTTGAAGCTCTCTCTGTCAGGGTTCAGTGCCAGATGTTCCCAGCAGACCTTCACAATACACATGGACCTACCAGGTCCGACTGGCATCCTTCCCACATTTGGACCCAACTCAGCACCAGGTGGTGATCCGTTGACAGCTCTGCTTCTCTCTCCACCCAAGTGTCCAAGACATATGGCTGCAAGTCTAAAGACAGGACAACGAGGGCGAGCATCGATCTGCAACCTGTCCTTTTTTGTTCTGGATTTTACTGTAGGTTGGTTGGACGGTCTATGAAGCAAAGAGCAGAATTTTCCAAATACCATTTATTAATTTTTCACAGATTTCTGACATTTTGCTGAAAGCTTTTTGCGGAATGATATTTGACTGAAGTGACTTGGAGCAGGATTATGTTGAAGTTGGCTTCTGATTCAGTGCTTCCATTTCACGAGCAGACAGAAGCACCAAACCACTGCTTTTTGGAAGACTGAAGTCAGCTGAGAGCACCTGAAACACCACCAATGCTCAATGCCTTACTCATATTTGGCTAAATACAATCCCATGGCATTGACGGTGAATACAACTTTTGGGTTGCTTGCTAAATACAGATGTTCGCTACGACAGGCTTAACTGGTGGCAGGTAGCCTCCTAAATCACATGTCAGGTGAACAAATGCATCACGTTTTCACAGATCAGTGAAAAGTCTGACTCGTCTACAGTTACCTTCTAAAATCTCCAGATGGAGTATTTCTGACATTTGATGGTGCGCAGGGCGTTTCAACGTCCATCGCATATCTGTGTTTTGAAAACAAAGACATTTGACCGCGTGGCCGCCGCGCGGCCGCCGCGTGAGCGCGCAACATTCTTAGCTGAGGACATGCTGTCTGGAAACACGGTGACTAAATACGGTAAATACGGTAAATGCTGTAAATACAGTAAATGCGGTAAATGCGGTAAATGCGGTAAATGCGGTAAATGCGGTAAATACGGTTAATGCGGTAAATGCGGTAAATACGGTACATACGGTAAATGCGGTAAATGCGGTAAATGCTGTAAATACGGTAAATGCGGTAAATGCGGTAAATACGGTAAATGCGGTAAATGCGGTAAATACGGTAAATGCGGTAAATACGGTAAATACGGTAAATGCTGTAAATACAGTAAATGCGGTAAATGCTGTAAATACGGTAAATGCGGTAAATGCGGTAAATACGGTAAATACGGTATATACGGTATATACGGTATATACGGTTTGGGTCTGGTACAGCAGTGAAAGAGTCACTGCTTACGAGCGAACTGTCCTTTCCAGTTAACACCGCCCATCAAAACATATAGAGAGGTTCATGCTCCAGCACAAGTTAAAAATGTAATCTAGAGGGAATGTTGAATTTATCTGCATTTTCAACATTGTCCTAAGTATTACTTGTATATTTTTTATTTAATTTATAATAAATTATGCTTTGAAAATAGTTGATGTTGTTCATCTGAGGCTGTATTTGACCCACTGTGATCAGACGACTTTTCTATTTATCCAGTAAAATGAAGCACCAGGATGAGTGGAGGTCTTCTAACTTTCTTCTGTCTCTCGCTTCGTTCCATGTGCTTTGCAGATATCGTTCTACATGTAGCCTTCCAGAAAAGAGAAATAAATTACTCTGAAGATGTTCGACAGTGCTTAATGAGGAGAGCCCCTCCTCCGCAGTTGTTTTTCTGTTTGAAGAGTGAAACTCGTTGAGTACTGAAGATGTACCGTTGGTGTCTTTTTGTGATTTGGTGGTGATGTACGGCTGCTACTCGTGTTTGTCCCTGATGGAAGAAATTCTTTCAGCAGCTGCATCCTCTTTACTTCACATCAACTTGATAGATATGTCATTTCTAAGTAGAAGATTAGAAACACATTGCAGACTAAGTTTTCAAAGACAAACTTTGTCTTTGATCTGTTCCATATAATGGACTATATCATCTAAAGTATTTGGACAGGTATTTCACTTCTGAGGCCTTTCACAATATGTTTTGTTATATCTACTTTCCTCTCAGGTTGATTAGGTTCTCTCAATGTTAAGGAAAGTTGATTGTTGTGGTATTTGTAGAAAATAATGTGCTTCCAACTTTCTATCATCAGTTTGTGTCTTGTCTGTTTCACATCGACAAACAGCAACTTTGTGGACTGAATGTTCAGACCTGAACGAGATGGAGACCAGACAATTAATCCTCTCTCAAACTTGATCCGTTTTTTTCCTACAAAATTCTCCAGATCAGTCACTGTTTCTTTCTCCTCTTGTTTTCTTTAAAGCTGGCAAATTAACCAGGTTTATTAATTACAATGGCACATCAGTTGGTGTAGAAGCATGGTCACATTCTCTTTTATGTGAATTCACAACAAACGATGAGCAAATGGAGTGGTGATGCAGCTAATGGGTCTTCAGAGCCCCCGATCCCTCATCCTCTTTCTGTATATAATATACTTGTATTTATTTGTTTGCCTAAACTATTTCTGGTTTGCTGTGTAAAACACTGATGGAAAGCTGGTGCCCTGGATCCCTGATCCCTTTGGATCATTGATCATTGACAGCTGGTATAAAAGTTCATGGTTTCTCTGGGAGGTTGTGCTTTCTCAAAAGAACCTCAGAATGAGGTGAAACCAGCCCAGAAACTGCAGCTCTGAGGCTCAAATAAAGGACATGAGTCGTCGTAGCAACAGTTATGACCTTGCTGAGCTTTTTCCAGTATTTACCCAGTTCAGTGTTGGTTTTCATCGTGTAGAGCTTTGACTTCAGCTGATAATCTCACGAGTCTTGGACCCTTCTGATGATCTCAAGACTGGGTGGGAGTGAATCCCAGCTGTATCCAGCAACACATTAACACCTTCAGGAATTACGGTTTAGAGGATGTGTCAAAAATACGACCACTGGGAGTCTGAGGAGTTCTTGTTGAGTCTGCGACTGATTTAAGGCTGCGTTACTCCTGGTTGTTCTCAGGTGTTTTATTGTGAAATCCAGGGAAGGTCACAGTGACTTACTGCCCTCGTATTTGTTCATCTGGCTCTTTGTGGTCTGAACTGCTGCTTTTGACTTGGACTGTGTCTCAGGACTGTAAATGAATCCTTGGTAGGTCTTCTCTTCGTCAAGTTGTTACTGGGTCAGAACACTCCCTCTAAAGCTCAGAGGAGTTCACAAGTGTTGTTTTTCCATTTCCACTCCTTCTTCATTCCTGAGGGTATGGTTAAATTTCCACAACACTTTTGATCTTTTTCCACAGTTCATAAAAATGTCCATGTAAATGTGAAGTTTTTTCTTTATGCTTTGACGTGTTGATTCTGCTGCCCAGGATTTTTATGTCTTTAATTTTTCTTCAGGAATTTCCCGCACTGATGCCATCTATGTGATGGATTTGTTCCTCAAAAGTAAAGTGAGACGAGAGTGGCACTTTTCTCAAACAGGCCCATAAACCAAAAGTGTAAGAAGAGGCAGATCGTGTCATAAATAATGATGCTCACTCTGTAAGACACAGCATCAGACCGATCCTGGTTTCCATTATTATACTCGTGATTTAAGAGTCTGCTGACCTCATAAAGATCTCACTAATTAAAATATGTTCAGCTTTACATTTGAAGTGCTGAAAATGTGTAAAACAAACAAAAAAGACAAGTCTTCAGAGGGATCAGGCCAACAGTAGCTGTGTTTCCTTCAGGGTTTTGAGGCCAAATTTAAGCAATATTTCAGAATAAAAGCTTAACTCAACAGTGGTGACAAAGTGGTGTTTTTACCTCAATCGTAGCAGGTTAATATCCATCTCAGAGACCTCTGCAACCAATTTTCACAAGGCAAGTTCCATAACATGGAGCTGGCCAAGTTTGAGGGAATTCTGGGAGGTCATTGACTCAGATTTCACTGAGGAGCAGTGGATTCAAAACCTGAGAATGGCTCAACATTTGTTTTTCCACAAAGAAGACAATTGGTTGTTTTTGGTACATCATGTGATCTAGATATGATTGTATATCTGTTGTGAACCATGCCAAGAGAAAAGAAGATCTCTGAAGACACACGATCAAGTGTAGTTGGTCTGCAGAAGACTGGATGGAAGGCATCTCAGACTCTTTAGACATCCTTCAGTACGCAGACAAACTGTGTTTGTCGAGAAGTGGAGACGGTTCAGTTTTTCCTACAAGCAGGGGGGCCTGTAGACATTAAGAAACGGGACATTGGATGAGGCCTTCAGCTGTATAGTCACGTAGTTCAAAGACTGGAAGCTTCCAGGAGATAACTGCTTACATTGGGCTGACAGGGAACTCTTGGTTCCTGCTCCAATACCAAGAACGTTTAATTGCTGTTTGATCAAGACACGGAAATGATAAGTTTGATAGTAGTCAGCTCAAACACACCGTTTGTACTAATGTCACTAGTCTACTTCAGTCGGTAGCTCCGGATATCCGCCTACGATTTTACAACCTGAGGTGATCACATGGACTCATCACAGGTCCATGTGGAAGAACAGGAGCCTCCAGCAGCCTCTGTCTCATAAATGTATCAAATCAGTTGATTGCGTTGTGTGTTAACTGTAGGTGTACTTTGCCACTTGTAAAGCACGTTTGCCTTTTTCCATTGTGTTCCTAACATTCATGCAGATCTAGTAAAGCTCCTCAGGGTTTTGCTGCCAGATCCTTTTCCCTTTAATGAAGTCCTGGCTGCTGGTTGCTAATTCAGCCGTTGACTTTAAGCGAAAGCTTCGCTTCCAACGAAGGCTGATAAAATCTGCTGCCAGATACATAAGTCGTCTATACTGCGGCTGGAAAACCTTCGTGTGGATTTAAAACCCCGTCAGTGATGTCTCATGCCGTTCTTGAGTCTGTGTGCTCTGCTGTCAGCATCCTTATTTCACTGCAGACGTGTATTTGAACAGTGTCACTTGTCTGATGTCCTCTGCAGGTCCAACAGCAGCTTTATTCTGGGCCTCCATACGAGTCTCAGAGATGAGAACAATGGAACAACAGATCCAGATGCTTTGCCTTTGAGAAATGACTAAAACACCTCTTCAACCCTGTTGGTCTGCTGTTACATTAAACCTGCAGATGAAAGTTGACTTGATCTCAAGCCCGTCAAAGAATGAATGAGTGAGCTGTCGTTATTCCTAAAAATAACTTATTATTTTGTTTAAATCATAAATGCAAATGTGAACGGAGAATAATTGAAATGTTAAGTTGGATGTGGAAGTGCTGAGATTTTGATTCTTACCGTGATAAATGAGGACTTTCTGAAAAGAAATGTGCGTGAGGAGCGTTTCTGGCTAAAACTAGACAATACAGATGCACAGAGCTCCAGTCGCCACTAGAGGGCCCCCAAACTACCGGGTCAGGCAGCGCGGTTAGCGGCGACGTAAAATCACCTTCGTTATAGCGTCTGAAAACAGTTCACGTTGAAGAGCTGAACTAATTTATCATCACAATTTCAGAGTTTTTGCTAAATTTACATTTCTAAACTAATGAAGTAATATTTTTTAAAAATGTTATAAAATTTGAATATTTGTACAATTAAGTTTTTTTTCTGAAAGGTGTGAATTTATAAAGTCCCAGTAAGAGTTTTGTTGTAATTTTTTTTAAACTTCTTACAACATTCTGAATTTATGAGTTTTCTCTTGTATGGTATATAGTCACAAATTGTTTTTGTTTTTTTTGTTTTATTTCATTTCATAATTTAAAAGAGTTAATTTCTGTAAATCAGAATTTTTTTTTTTGCCCCATAAAACTCCTGAGTTTATAAAAATAAGACAGCAGTGAGGTCTTGAACCAGGTCTTGAACCAGGTCTTCTCTGTAACACCTGACCTGTCCGGGGGTTCAGTCGACGAGCTCGTCAACTCTTCAATGTTAAAATCTTAAATGTTCTGGACACTACTGCTCCCATGAAGGTATCTCTGGAAGGAGGAAGTCTCCAGTCTGGTGAAACATGGAAAAAGAGTCGGAAAGCTGAGCGCAGATGGAGGAAAACAAATCTCCAGGTTCATTATGATATTTATAAAAAGAAACTTCACTCTTGTAATTTACAACTGAGGAATTCAGGAAGTCCTACGTCTCTGACATCATCACCAACAACAATCTTATTTACTACATCTGACAGACCAACAAACCCTCCTGAGTCAGTGGAAACTGAACTTCAGTCCAACATGACCTGCAACCACTTTGACAAGTTCTTCACAAGCAAAATCCAGAATATGAGACCAGCAGTTGGAACGTCAGCAGCATGTTCAGGATGTGAACTGCGTCCACCAACAACCGGTTTAAACCCCCTGGAGGACATCTGACATCAACTGAACTCCTCCTTGTCCTTCAAAGGACAAGCTTGACAAGACACAAATGGACAACTACAGACCGATCTCAAATCTTCCATTTTTAAGGAAGATAATTGAAAAAGCAGTTTTTCAACAGCTCAATTACTTTTTAACACAAAATAACTGCTATGACACCTTCCAGTCAGGTTTTAGACAGAACCACAGCACCGAGACAGTTCTGACCAAACTGTTTAACGACATGTGTCTGAATACAGACGTGGAAACATGTCAGTCTGAGTTCTGCTGGATCTCAGTGCTGCACTGATACAGTTGACCACATATATTACTGACACCACTGGAGAACTGGGCAGGTCTTTACAGAACTGTACTAATCTGGTTCAAAACATACTTAGAGAACAGGAAATACTTTGTGTCAACAGTAACTTTACATCTGAGCAGACAAGAATCACATGGGGAGTTCCCCAAGGTTCCATCCTGGGACCTCTTCTGTTTAACATCTACATGCTCCCACTGGCGCAGATTATAAAGAACAACAAAATAAACTACCACAGCTATGCAGATGACATGCAGATATATATTACAGTGTCACCAGGAGACCGAGGCCTGTACAGACTCTTGGTAAATGCATTGAGGACATTATTGACTGGATGCCACAACCTTCTCCAGCTAAACAAAAACCAAACTGAGGTCATTGACTTTGGAGACAAAGAGAAATGATCACAGGTCACCACAGACCTTCAATCTAGACACCTAAAAACCACCAACCAGGCCAGAAATCTGGGTGTAGTGATGGACTCAGACCTAAATAAAAACACATTAAGGCAATAACAAAGTCCCCTACTATCACCTCAAGAAGATATGAAGGTTAAAAGATCTGATGTTCCAGCAGGACCTGGAGAAACTAGTCCTGCATTCATCTTCAGTAGTCTTGATTATTGTACCAGCATCTTCACAGGTCCACCTAAAACATCAGTTAGACAACTGCAGCTCATCCAGAACTCTGCTGCTCCAGTCCTCACTAAAACCAAAAAACTGGACCACATCAGTCCAGATCTGAGGTCTTTACACTGGCTGCCTGTCCATCAGAGGACAGACTTTAAAGTTCTGATGCTGGTCTATAAAGCTCTGAATGGTCCAGGACCTCCTGACCCAGTATGAACCTTCAGATCCCTCAGGTCACCTGGATCTGGTTTTTTATCAGTTCCCAGAGTCAGAACCAGACTTGGAGAAGCTTCCTCCAGTCCTGAAGAAATGTTACCGTACTGCTGTCATGTCCTCTCCTGTGGTTTCAAAGTTTATCTTGTCATTTATGTGCATTTATCCATTTATTTTCTTTTTCTTAGGCTCAACAAATATTTGTCTAAGTGCTGTCATATGGTACTGTGAAATGAAACATAGAGCATTTGTTTTCAAAGAAGCTGGTGCTTTCTCATCTGTCAGTTGTTACGTGACTGAACTCGGCGGCACATTTACTTCAAACACGTAGCCGCTTCCAGCCAGTAAAATGTCTGAAATGTTTCTCCATCTGAGTCTTATTGATAATACGAAACTCAGATCATCTTGTTCTGCTGCTACAGAGAAGTGCTGCTCCGCAGTGTTTTATCACTTACTGCCACGCCGTCTACAGCTTAACAGAAATATTCAGAGAAAATCTTTTTCATTCCTTTGCAGGAGAATCTTCTCCAGAGGGTTTCGTGATGAATGAAACTTCCTGTCTTCTCCACCAATGTCGGTTCCCGTCGATCTTTAGACCGTTTGCTTGGTGAGTTGCTGCCAGGTGCTGCTGATCGTCATTATTGATGAACCATTCATCAGCAGGTGTGTAGACCTCTATAAAGGCAGATGTTTGCTGGTCTGAAGCGTTCAGATGTGTATAAATGCAATGCTGAAAGGTAAAAACATCAGCAATCGCCTTAGGGCGCCTTATTGCACATCAATCTGGAAATGGTTGTGAAAGTGTTTCCCGATGACGTAGTTCATCATTCGAAAGTGAAAAAGATTATTCACAAGTTGAAAACACTCAACACAGCTGTCACTCTGTCCAGGAGAGGACGCCCCAGCAAAACTATCCCAAGATCCGACCATGACACGCTCTGAAAAATACAAAAGAAATCCCCCAAAAAGTCTCATCTCAGGGCCTGAAGGTCTGAAGTCCATGACAGTATCATTACAAGAGAACTGAACTGCAAAAAAGAACATTTCTAAGAACGTTTTCACAAAAAGCCTCGATTTTTGGAAGCTGAAGACTCTTTTTGGCTGTCTTGCTAACTGTAAGAATTCTATCTAAGAAAATGTTTCTTACCCAGGTGGCAAAAGCCTAAAACAGGAGCACTGTGACTAGTTCAATGGAACATTGGGCTCATTTCTAGAGCGTTGTCTTTGCTGCAGGAACGAGTTGTGGTTGTGGATGAATGTGCACTAACATGAACATGAACTGTGGGACAGACAGCCGGTTCCCATCGCCGTGCTGACCTCACGCCTACGCCCCGCCCCCGACCTCCAGACGCCTGTGGGCGCCGCCTCTGCTGCAGAACCGCTCTTCAAAAACCTGCTTGTCACGTCAAACACAAGCTTCATTTCATCCGCCATGTTGTAACTTGTTTCTTTTTAATTTGCACTTCGTGTTTAGAATTTATTTATTTATTGTGCAGCACCGAGGGTTTGAGAGTAACGTCATTTCAATTCTCTGTATGAACCTCACATGTGGCCGAACTGACAATAAACGGGACTTTGACTTTGATGCAGTGTGTGCGTGCGGTCCGATAAATGTGTGCAATTTGTAAGTTGTCAACATAAATCAACATAAATCCCTATTTTAAAATAACATTTATTGTGTTTAGTTTGTTCAGAACAAAAATGATTAATGCCTTTGATTTCAAAGAACATTGTGGGGGACAAACTGCCCTTTTGGTTAACACAAAACCACCTGAAGGCCTCGTGGGACATGTGGGGATTTAATGAGTCCGACATGAGAAACGACCAGATTGAAGTGATTTGAAAGATCAGAGAACATGTGAGTTGCTCTCTGTCTGTACAAGCCCCTCAGACGTTCACGTGCTCTTTGAGTCCAGATCAGCAGGGATCATGTGACCGACCTGCACTCCAGCGTGGTAGTCAGGAAGAAAATAGGTCCTCCGATTCCTTCAACGTCATTATCAGCGTAGGTGCTGTAGACCTGCTGCAGGGTGACCAACATGATCCACTGAGTGGTGCCCCTCACCTCCTCTGTTTCTCTGTCTCTTCTTCACCTCAACCCTCATTTATTAACAGTATGCTGGTCTGTCTCCTCTTTTTCTCTTCTGTACATGTCCTGCAGACCAGAACCTCAGGAGCTGCTTGCTGACCTGCAGTTCCACCTCTGACCATCCCAGTGTCTGTCTTCACCTGTCTGTGTGGATGTCTGTTGGATACTTGTTGACATCCCGACCTGCAGTCCTCATCCCCTTGGATCACCGTCTATCCATATATCACCCATATACACAGAAGTCTAATTGGACTACTGATGATAGTTACTATTGTATCCTGTCTTGTACCTTTGACGGTGTGTCTATGTCTCTCTTCTCTCGCCTTCCTGTTCTACCTGCTGGTCTTCAGCAGGAGGGTCCCCCCTCATGATCCAGGTCCTGGTCCAGGTTTCTTCCCCCTCATGATCCAGGTCCTGGTCCAGGTTTCTTCCCTCTTAAAGGGGAGTTTTTACCTGCCGTTGTTCATGTAATAATTGCTCGGGGGTCATGTTCTGGTCTCTGGAAAGATCCTAGAGACAACTTGTGTTGTAATAGACGCTGTAAAAATAAAATTGAATTGAATTGAAATTGAATTGACACTATGACAACACATGCCCAAACACTTCCAACTGCCAACACATCTCCTTTTCCAGCCGTCTGAACACCTTCCTGGGAACCTGAGGTCATACTGCTGATGTCTACTTATTGATTATTGTGTACTTGATGTTAGTTCTGAAATTTACAAACTGGTGGACGTGAAACCGGTGTATTTATGAGTGAAGATGTTTTAAAAACAGTAGTGATGTTTCACTGTGATACTTTCATCCTTCCTTAAAGCTTTACTGTTTTCAGTAATAATAGTTGTATTTTCTGGACCAGATGTTGCCGATCTGGTTTAAAGTCTCTCATGAACAATCATGAGACACGAAGTATCCAGAAGTGGCTTCATTCCAGCCAAAGCAGTCAGCCTGATGTGAAGTATACATATAACTTTTGATTTAAAAAAACCATTAATGTCATTGGGTGAATTAAATTTATTGGGGGGAAAGCAAGTGTTTATCTGTGGTTTGACTGAACCGTAGATCACATTTCTCCTCTTCTGACTCTTTTTTAATTCTGTTTTTCTTTTTATTTCACTTCATTCAATATGCCAGTTCCAATAAAAATGGGTAAATTAAAGCTAAAACTGTTATCTAATACATGAAATCTTCTGCTGTCTGTAGAGTTGATTCTGAAAGTCAACTCTGGAAGAAAATGATCCAGATCCAGATAATCCAGTTTTGTTTTGTAGTTTGACAGTTGCTTTATCTGATATTTGAATGATGTTCAGCATGTTTAAAAAACGGATCAGAAATGACAGAATTGCTGTGTTAAAGTGTTAAAGTCTGTGACTGTTGCTCTTGTTGTCCAGATGTTCTCCAGATTACCATCATGCATCTCTCTGAGATGTCTTTAGTATTTACAGACGTTCCCGCATGGCGGAGACTGATGCGTCCAAGCTGTGGTTTATGGGACGTGTTCAGTGATGGATGTGTTCAGTCCCAGCATCAAACCATCCGTCCTCACTAACCGGCACAAAACACTTTCAAGTTCAGGGCAAAAAAATGAATTAAACAGTATGGAGAAAAACTTCAAAGAAAATTTCAGGACGCAAAAATCAATCAGATTCAGTTCCGTCCGTTTAGGTTACTACAAGTTTTTATTTGGTCCTGCAACTTTAAGAAACACAAACTACAGTTTCAGTCTTTAATTGTTTGTCAGACAGATTGGTTCTTCTGAAAATAAAGTAAAAAGTGAAAAAGGGACTTCCCCCTCTTTCATGTGTTGATGTAGTTTGTATCCTGTCTTTGACGGTGTGTCTATGTCTCTATTCTTTCTTATTTCTTGCTCTACCCGGCTGGTCTTCAGCAGGAGGGTCCCCCCTCATGATCCAGGTCCTGCTCAAGGTTTCTTCCCTCTTAAAGGGGAGTTTTTACCTGCCGTTGTTTATGTAATAATTGCTCGGGGGTCGTGTTCTGGGTCTCTGAAAATATCCTAGAGACAACTTGTGTTGTAATAGACTCTGTATAAATAAAATTGAATTGAATTGAATTGAATTGAATGTAGAAACTCAAGCGCAGATCAGCAACGTGTAGACTTGAACTCTTTTTGAGTTGGATTTTTTTATCCTGGTTGTCTGCACATATATTAATGGTTGATACTAGATTTGGCAAAACCTGGAAGTGACACGTGCATTTTGATCTTGCAACAGAGGGTTGTTTTCTTCACCAGCCCACTTGACATTGATGATTTTATTGACCCCTAAAAAAAACCCTGGTTCTGCCAAAGAGGACTAAAATCACCAACAGCGGGACACGAAAGAGCAGGAACGAAGAGACAAGACAGTGACGGGTGCAGCTTGGTGAATGTGTGGTGTGTTGAAGTGTGTGTGAATGAGTGTGTGACGTGTTGTTGGTCATGCTTCCCTGGTCAGCTGTATATTTGTATGTGTGGGATGTGGATCTCCTGTAGCGGCCCGAGGGATCTCCTGTAGCGGCCCGAGGGGTCTCCTGTAGCGGCCCGAGGGGTCTCCTGTAGCGGCCCGAGGGATCTCCTGTAGCGGCCCAAAGGGATCTCCTGTAGCGGCCCGAGGGGTCTCCTGTAGCGGCCCGAGGGGTCTCCTGTAGCGGCCCGAAGGGATCTCCTGTAGCGGCCCGAGGGACCTCCAGTAGTGGCCCGAGGGTTCTCCTGTAGCGGCCCGAGGGTTCTCCTGTAGCGGCCCGAGGGGTCTCCTGTAGCGGCCCGAGGGGTCTCCTTTAGCGGCCTGAAGGGATCTCCTGTAGCGGCCCGAGGGGTCTCCTGTAGCGGCCCGAGGGATCTCCTGTAGCGGCCCGAGGGGTCTCCTGTAGCGGCCCGAAGGGATCTCCTGTAGCGGCCCGAAGGGATCTCCTGTAGCGGCCCGAGGGGTCTCCTGTAGCCCTCTGACGGATCCCCTGCAGCCCTCTGATGGATCCCCTGTAGCCCTCCGACAGATCCCCTGTAGCCGTTTAAGGGATCTCCTGTATTGGACCGAGTGATCCCCTGACTACTGTCGGAGATCTATTCTTCCCACAACAATAAACCTCTAGAATAACTATTTACATACTTTTACCTTGTGAGGTACATGAAAATGTTGAACATTTTACATGGAGGCCAATGGATCTGGACCCCGGCGGTCGGCGGAGGATCGGAGGACCTACCGGTCTTCCTACGTCCTGGATAGATTCAACCTGGACATTGGAATGTTAGTCTGGCTTAAAACCCTGGTTAAGAAAACGTTCAGAGTTTTTTGAAGGGTTGTCTCGTGTATGGGCGCGTTGCTTAAACGCAGAAGAACAACACAGATGTCGATTTTCAGTAGTTTTATTGAAAAATGCCTCCTCTGTTTTCAGAAATAAATAAGAAAATAAGGCTGTGGAATTCACATCTGCAGTTCAAACAGAAGCAACAACACCATTTTTATAGTCTTGTGCAAGTTTTAACCACAATCGATACTGAGAATCTGACAGGAATGACAACTATATTCTGGTTAAAAACAAAATGAAATAACAAAAACATGTACTAAATATACACCGCAGACATGCAATTCCACCTTTGGTAAAACTAGCCATGACAGAATAAAAGAAAACCGATAAATATCAAGTGTAGAGATACATAATGAAAGTGGACCTCCTTAGAGACGACAGAGCTGAAGGAGACGGTTATACGTGACAAAGACTGACAGGAAAAGCACAAATCGATTCTGTTCTGATGTCCTGAACGTTTCTCTGCTGCTCCACCTTCACTAGATACAAACTGGATGCAAATATGTTACAGGCAGGACACACGAGTGGGAAACAACCAGCTCAGGTCTTCATGCTTCTTAACAGTCGGTTTCTTCCATCCAATCTCTTATCCAACACTTTTCCCTGACACTCCCTCCTTCCTCCGTCAAGCATCCAAACCCTTCACACGCCACAGACAGGAATATTCACACACACTTTCAGACACCTAAAGGTTGCTTTTTCCAATAAATGTGAGGTGTCAAACCTCGTTTTTCTGTGCACAATCCCAACAACAAACACAGGTTGAAAGTGAAAGCAGAGAAAGCGAGCGCAGCTTGTTTATGGCGTCATCCTTCTGGACGCCGTTGCTGGTAGCGACCTCTTGCGGCGCTGGTTTTGCAGTAGCTGGTCTTCCTGGCGGACCGGGATCACCTGGGTGCCTGCTCGGAGATAGTGTTTGGGCCGTTTGAGCGTAACATGGCAAAGTTCCTCTCAGACCATCTCAGCATGCACAGGAAGGGCTGGTTTAACTGGCGTTTGTGTCCAGTTAAGGCTCTGACATGGTGTTAGTAAGCAGAAAGGGGCGTGGCCAGAGGCTGGATGGTGATGTCACTGGTGGGAGAGGACTGTCTATCGTGTTTCTGGCTAAACTGACATCAATGTGATCTAACTGAAAAGGCGTTCTGTTAAAACTTAGTTTTGAGTTATTTTAATATTCTGAAAAGCAGTGAGGTGGGCGGAGCCTGAAAAACTTGACTGGACCCTTTGTGAGGTCACCCACAGTATCTGAGCAGACTCCACCCACCACAGCAGCAGTCAGCACGAGCATGCTTACGTCACCTGACACTATGAAGGAGGGCGGTTTTGGTTTTAACGATTTGCCTCTGAAAGCTGCGACTGAAAAGATTATTTTTAATTAACCTGCAACGTGGAAACATCAGAGTGGCCTGGCTACGTGACATCATCCTGCCAGCAGCTGACTTTAACCCGTTTTATAGTTTAGTTTTAGTTCAGTCACTTCTGGGGTCCTGAAGGAACTAAAACCTTGTGGCTGTTGACAGGTTGGAGATAAACCGGTCACGTCGGACCCGCGTCCGGACCCGCGAAAATCTAATACCCCACAAAACCTTGAAATGCGATTCGTATGCTGGCCTGAATTATCAGCAATAATGGACCAATCAGCTGTGAGATGAGGTTGCTCAGGCGCCCTGTGGCCACGCCCCTGCTAGCAAACATCAGTTTAATTTTGTTGTTCATTTTGATGAGAGAAGAATGAAGAACGTGAAGATCCAACGGTGGAAACGGTTAGTGCTTTCTGACAGCTGAGGAGGAAAGAGAGGAAGAGCTGGACTGATTAGTCCCGGAGCAGCTGGAGAGCTTCAACCCGACCAACGAAAACCAAGAGCTGATCAGCGAGCAGCAGAAGCTTCAGATGTTAAAGACGCCATTTACAACATTGCTTTTTCTACAGGTGACTGCCGGCGCCGCCGACTCTGTCTCTGTTAATCCACTTTTGTTAGTATGTGTTTGGGTTGTTCTCGTCGTTTGCTGCATGCTCCTCTGAGGTTTCTTTGTTTGGTGTCGGCTTCAAGATGCAAACAGGCCGTTAAACGGGTGGTGGCGTCACCGCTGCTGCTGGTTAGTACCGCCTCCCTCTTTGTGGTGGTTGTTTTCAACAGTTTGTTAATGGTTCCTTTGGGCGGTTATCCTTTAAACGGCTCTAGAGTGTACGAGCGAGCGTTTCAGCGACAGGACTTGTGTGTTTGTTCAGGAAGTCAGTGAAAGCAGCACAGGCGGCATTAAAAGTCTAACCTGGAACAGGCCAAAGAGGATGGAAGGTGTCAGTCAGGTCAGAGCAGGAACACTGTAGGAGCACAGCTTCATGCAGACGTTTGAGGAAATGCACCATTCCTGTGTGAACCAGAGTCAGAGGAGAACCCGGCCTGGTCCCGAACCCTCACTTCCACTCTCAGAGAGACGCGCCGGTCTGAGGGACCTAGACGGCGTCCGGCGCTCTTACACGAGTGCTGCTGTGATCTGAAACGCTCGTCCAGCTTTCTTCTTCGTCTCATTCACTCGGTCACAGATTTCAAATCCAGCTCCTAAAAACAAGGCACTTTAAAGAAACGACTTAAAGAAACGATGTAAAGAAACCCTTCAGCATAGCGGCGGAGGTTTTGTCCCCTTCCTGACGCGTTGCCTCTGCGGCTGCTTTTGTCCTTTAACTAAAAGGTTCGCAGTTGTTGGACGGGAGTGCACGTTTCTGAGAGACGCATCCTGCACGTTGCTGAGCATTAGATTCCTCCACTGTGACGTCATCTTCAGTGGCGAGGACGCAAACTCAGCTAGCCTCCAAACTCAGCTTCAAAGAACGCCATCTGGTCTACGTAGCACAAGTGGGACACTCATCATGATTCCGGTCAAAAAGACGCAAAACAGATCAAACGCGACAGGAGAAATGTGCTCGTTTTGCTCCTGATTGCATCATGTGAACTCAGACTACTTCATGGTCACCGCGGTGAGCCAAACCCAGCGTGCTCGCTGAGCCTTGATCTTCACCGGGGTCGTTTCTGACGGAGCACGGCGGCAGGTTTACAGTCAGAACACAGACGGCGTCTAGTTCTGTGGTTTAACCTGCAGATGAGTGCAGGCCCGGTCGCAGTTACTGCGTCCTCTATAAAACAGCTGCAGAACCCGCAGAACCCGCAGAACCGCTCCCAACATGAACTTAAACATGGAGCTCATGGTACACCCACATCAACCCTCAAAAACTGGAATTCTGATGCGCTCCAGGCCTCGTTTCAGCCAGGTTCATCCTCTGACCTTCTGACTCCAGCAAGGACAGAAACAAGTGCATCTCCTAAAACGTCGGTGTCTCCAGATGCTTTTATCCCAGACAGCGTGTGGGTCTACATACCTACGTATCCCTGCCCGTTGTAAGGAATACCGACACACTGAGAGGAGTCACAGTATCCAGGAGGTCCCGGGGGGCCACGGACCCCGGCATAACCAGGGCGTCCAGGGGGACCACGAGGTCCAGCAGAGCCAGACGGTCCTGGAGGTCCCGTCCTGCTCTCTCCTGGAGGACCTGGGGGCAGAAACAGTCAGACGAATGAAACGGGCACTAACACAGCTGTAAATCGTTGTTTCTCGTGTTGGAGATGAATCACTGGGATCTTGTTTCTGAAGTAAGAAGCTCCAGCAGAGTTCAGTGATCGTTGAACAGACGGATAATTACAGCTGTTACCGTCACAGCTGGAAAGGTCGTAAATTCACTCTCTCAGCTGATGTCTCGGGTACGTTGGAGTGCAGACATGAAAAACTGAACTGAGGGAGAAAACAAGGACCTGCCGATCCCTTTTCCACCTCAGTGGTAGGACCAGACTAGGAAAGTCTCCTGAACCTGCCCCTCCCCTCTCGCTGTCCTGACCCCCCATCTGTGGTCCACCATTGTTGGCTTCTCCAACTCAGCCTCACTGGGTCAACTAACTTGTGAAAATAATTATAATTAAATAATTATAATAGTGCTTCTTCTGAAGGTAAGACTGGACCTGCGTGGATGGAGCCTTTTAGACTGAAACACAGTGAAAGAGGTGTTTTGGAGTTGGAGACGTACCTACAGGACCCCTCGGACCCTTCTGACCAACCCCGGAGACTCCTCGCTCGCCCTTCTCTCCTGCAGGACCTGAAGAAAACGGTCAATGTTGAGTTTGGGGAGGACATCAAATAAACACCTTAACAAACAAAAACAATCTATGCACTTTAGTACAGTTCATATAAAATATAGCTGGCCAACAGCTGATGAGCAACTATGACATGAAGGACCTTCTCACATGTAGCTCAGCAAAATGAAATGATTTGTTCAATGGTCTTGACGAAGGTTTTCCTGACTGGAATCTTCAGGTCAGGACTTGGAGCAGTGTTTCCAGTCTGGTGTTGTTATCTGATGTCTGCTCAGTGTTTACCGTTTTTCTGGTTTTAACGTGAATGCTCTGCAGAGCAGATGTTGCTTCAGACTTATCTCTGATGAGGTCAGCCTCCCCGTCAGGTTGTACCTTGTTCTCCTTGCTGCCCAGGTAAACCTGGGCTTCCTGGGAAACCATTCCTTCCAGCCGGGCCCGGTTCTCCACCAGGGCCCTGCCTGCCTGGAAGTCCGGGAGGCCCTGGAGGACCTGGGTTGTTGCGATAATTGCCGTTGGGGATCTGGTTCAGTAACGTGTTTACACGACTCATTTGATCTACAACAGCAGATGAGAAAAAGCCACCGTAAAACAAAAACAATCAAAGATGAGACTGAAATCGTAGTGACTTAGAAATGCGTACCGTTGACCAGCTGCGCACAAACTTGTCTGGCGATGGATCGCATCATGTTCTGAGGAGCAAAGTCACCCTGTGTGCAGAGACAGGACATCCATGAACGACACGGAGTGTCGCAAGTTTACTGGGAATGTTTTAAACAGTGTAACTAGAAAGATTCAGCTGCATGAACAGCATCTGTACAGTAAATAAAAACTCTGTGGCAGCTCCAACTGGAAGTGTCCGGGTCTTCCACACCAGCTGGAAGTGCCCGGGTCTTCCACACCAACTGGAAGTGTCCGGGTCTTCCTCACCAACTGGAAGTGTCCGGGTCTTCCTCCCCAGCTGGAAGTGTCCGGTTCTTCCTCCCCAGCTGGAAGTGTCCGCTTCTTCCTCACCAGTTGGAAGTGTCCGGTTCTTCCTCACCAACTGGAAGTGTCCGGGTCTTCCTCACCAACTGGAAGTGTCCGGGTCTTCCTCACCAGCTGGAAGTGTCCGGGTCTTCCACACCAACTTCAAGTGTCCGGGTCTTCCTCACCAGCTGGAAGTGTCCGGGTCTTCCTCCCCAACTGAAAGTTTCTGGGTCTTCCTCCCTAGCTGGAAGTGTCCGGGTCTACTTCCCTAGCTGGAAGTGTCCGGGTCTACTTCCACAGCTGGAAGTGTCCGGGTCTTCCTCACCAACTGGAAGAATCCGGGCGTTCCTCACCAGCTGGTAGTGTCCAGGTCTTCCACACCAGCTGGAGATGTCCTTTGTGAGCGGGTTTTACGTACGAGGGCTTCTCGTCTCTGCAGCTACGTGCAGCTCTGTGTTTACAACTTACACTCGGTTATGTAATGGGGGGGGTGGCCCTTACATACAGGACCCGT
Source organism: Xenentodon cancila (assembly GCA_014839995.1). Lineage (NCBI taxonomy): Eukaryota > Metazoa > Chordata > Actinopteri > Beloniformes > Belonidae > Xenentodon > Xenentodon cancila. Next base: position 503,364 of record CM026209.1, on the reverse strand, counting down.
CTCTCCCTTTTTCCGCCTTTTGATCTACCTCGGGAGGTAAACAAAGAGGTGATTTCAGGCCTTTCCGGAAAGTGGCTCTTACATACAAACACTGGCATACATACATACAAATACCAGCAAAAGAGGGAAATGTTCCACAAAGAAATGCCAGTATGTAAGCGCCTAGAGATGCAAAACACGTCAACTTGATGTCCTTTTGCTTCAACATGTTAACAAATCTGCCATATTTGGTAGAGGAAATGAACTTATACAGGTGAACAAGGAGGCCTGCTACTTCACAGCAATAAAATAACTACCAAATGTACAATTCTCAAACACAAGTAAGGAAGAACATTCTGGCAGAAAAGCCTTATACAACTTCTACTGCTTAAAGTCTTTTTTTCCTTTTAGTCAAATGTCAACTATGATATTTTATTCTATGATTTTATTTCTTTCCATGTATGTTAAAATCAAAGAAAGAAACATGCTTAAAAGACGAATTATCTCTCAGTAAAAGACCTCGGGAGAACTCATTTACATCTGTGAGCAGCAGTAACTGACCTGTCTCGAAGATCTTCATTTAGTTTGACCACAACATGACCACAAGGCTAAACCTCCATCACCTAACCAACCCCACCGTTACCACCAACCTCCATCACCTAACAACTACACTGTTACCACCAACCTCCATCACCTAACCAACCATACTGTTACCACCAACCTCCATCACCTAACCAACCACACCGTTACCACCAACCTCCATCACCTAACCAACTACACTGTTACCACCAACCTCCATCACCTAACCAACCACACCGTTTCCACCAACCTCCATCACCTAACCAACTACACTGTTACCACCAACCTCCATCACATAACCAACCACACTGTTACCACCACCACAAACCTCCATCACCTAACCAACAACACCGTTACCACCAACCTCCATCACCTAACCAACTACACTGTTACCACCAACCTCCATCACCTAACCAACCACACGGTTACCACCAACCTCCATCACCTAACCAACTACACTGTTACCACCAACCTCCATCACCTAACCAACAACACCGTTACCACCAACCTCCATCACCTAACCAACTACACTGTTACCACCAACCTCCATCACCTAACCAACCACACGGTTACCACCAACCTCCATCACCTAACCAACTACACTGTTACCACCAACCTCCATCACCTAACCAACAACACCGTTACCACCAACCTCCATCACCTAACCAACTACACTGTTACCACCAACCTCCATCACCTAACAACTACACTGTTACCACCAACCTCCACCACCTAAGCAACTACACTGTTACCACCAACCTCCATCACCCAACCAACCACACTGTTACCACCAACCTCCATCACCTAACCAACAACAGCGTTATCACCACCACCAACCTCCATCACCTAACCAACCACACCGTTACCACCAACCTCCATCACCTAACCAACAACACCGTTACCACCACCACCAACCTGCATCACCTAACCAACCACACTGTTACCACCAACCTCCATCACCTAACCAACCACACTGTTACCACCACCACCTACCACCATCACCTAACCAACCACACTATTACCACCACCACCTACCTCCATCACCTAAATACCACCAAAGAAATACAGGATTACCGTTTAAGTTGTGCATGAACATTGAGATCTTCATCTGTGGCTTGATGAGGCTAGAATTCAACTGTTTGGTCATGATGTTTGGAGGATAAGGAAGAAGCAAGCAGGACTCAGAACATCATCCTAGCTGTGAATCGTGGAGGTGGCAGCATCATGATATATGGGTAAGGGGACCTAGGGGAGTGGTGGCCTAGTGGTTACAGTGGTGGGCTTGGGCGTGGAGGACCCAGGTTCAAGCCCAGCCCACAATGGAAAATCACTGGGGGCCCCTGAGCAAGGCCCTTAACTCCCAATTGCTCCCCGGGGCGCTGCCATGCTAGCAGCCCCACTGCTCACTAGTGAAACTAGTTGATGGGTTAAAAGCAGAGACTAATTTCGGTGCATCGTACATACAGCGTGTGCACGATGTCCACACTGACAAGAAAGGGAAGAAAAAAAAAATATATATCTTCTGACTGGACAACCACCTCAAACATACCTCCACATTAGTTGTATTGTGGCTTAAGGTAAACATAGTAAACAAAGTATTAGGGTGGCCATCAGAAAACCTTGACCTCCATCCCATAAAAACCTTTGGATTGGACTGAAAAAGTCATGTGGGAGCAAGGAGACCCACAAACTGGACCAGTTCTCACTATTCCAGCTATTCCAGTTAGATACTGGGTGAAGCTTGTGGAGGACGAACCTAAACATCTGAGCCAAGTGAAACAGTTTAAAGGTAGTCTAACCAAACTAAACAGATGTGTACATTTCTGAAGTTTAAAAAAAACAAAGAAGAGCCTTAGTTTACCAAAAACAGGAAATGTTCCCTCAACCTTACAGTCAGAAGAATACAAGCTGTCAACGTACCCCCACACGTGTTGAGCAGTGTCAAATGAGACCATTTTATCTGTAGTCAGTTTTTGTCAGTGTCCTGTGGTTTTTGACCTTCTTTCTGGTTCTCAATTCAAAAAATACAGAGGACCTGCTTTTAAATAACAGACAGGTCCAGTAGTGATCCAGGTCTTTCATTTCTGGGTGTGTTTGGAACCATTAAGACCTCTACTGTCCTAACAAGTTACCTGCTGTTTCAAGCAGAGGAAGGGTTGGCAGTTAAAAATCTTCATTTCTGGATAAAATCCTGCCACCTTTCTAAGCTAAGTTCAGGTTTACTCACTCTCTCTCCCTTGTCTCCTTTGGGACCGATGCCACCCTAAAATCAGAGAGACAAAACATTCAGGCTCAACATTTTGCTGGAGTAGTACAATTTTCCAATGAGGGGATGACACTTACGGGAGGTCCTGAGTCTCCAAGATTGCCTGGTTTTCCGGTGGGACCTGGTGTTCCTGGGGATCCTGGTGGTCCCTGAACAGAAACAGAAACCAGAGATTCATCTGCTTGGACATCATAAGTATTCCACTAGACTGACAGGTCTCTGTCTTGCCCATGAGCAAGGCATTTTAGTCAACGTTCACACCACCAGGCTGATGGGTGAGTCCAGATGCCATCAGAACTGCTTCCCTTAGACGTGGCTTTTTTTTCCCTTTTTTTTAACTTTTTAAAATGTTTGTTGTTTATATTATTTTCGTGTTCTTTTTCAACGCCAATCCCCTTAAACATAAGGTATGACCATAACACCCTTTAAACAGCATTGTCATCTACTTTCATTTGATTTAATCACAACTGTTCCACCTGGGAAGGACATCCTCCGAGACGTGGACCGCAACATCGGACCTACACCGACGCAACAGGAAAAAACACCGGGGTCTGAATCCGCAACGAATGCAGGAGAGCGCACATCGTCCACCGCTGCCCGGTATCCCGCTGGCTAATGTACCGTCCCTGGACAATTATCTGACTAGATCAGGATCAAGTGTCCTACCAAAGGGACATACGGGACTGTAATGTTCTTTGTTTCACCAAAACATGGCTGACCCTCGCAGTACCAGACCATGGCGTTCTTCCTGGACAAACCTCTGTGTTTTGTACAGACAGGACCAAGGAGTCTGGCAAAAGCACAACAGCTGGTGTAACCGTAGGAACATCTCTGTCCTGTTCCTGCTCGCCTCCTCTGGAACATCTGGCCCTTCTACCTGCGCAGGGTGTTCACATCAGCCACCCTTGTCGCTGTTTACATCCCACCTTAGGCGGAAACAGACACTGCTCTGGCCTCACTCACAACATCATCAACAAACACCACGGCAAATATCCGGACACTGCCCTTATAGTGGGCTGGGACAAAGCAAACCTGACTAAGGTTATCCGAACTTCTGCCAACATGTGACATGTGTCCCCCAAGGCTGTGTCCTGATTCCTCTGCTGTACTCTCTCTACACCCATGACTGCAAAGACATTCGTCCCTCCCTCATCACTGTGACGTTTGCAGAGAACACAGGGGTGGGGCGCCTCATCTCCACCAACAGAATGACTTACATGGAGGAGGTGGGTGCTCTGGCATCATGGTGTAAATTCAACAACCTGGACCTGGTTGTCTCAAAACAAAGAAAATGATCGCAGACTTCAGAAGGGAGAAATAGAGGAAATGAAGGATCCATCACACCCGTGTCAGGATCCACAAGACCCTGGTGGAGAGCGTCAGTAACTACAGGTACCTCGGTACCTCTACATTTCTGAGCACCAGATATTGACCATCCACATCTTCAAGAAGAAGACCAGGCAGTGTCTGTACTACCTCAGATGGCTGAGAAAATGTAAGATCTCTACAAGGCTGCAGAGATCCTTCTACACTGCAGCCGTAGAGCCTGTGCTCACCCTGAGCATCACCGCCTGGTAGGGCGGCAGCTGTACAGCACAGGACAGGAGAGCTCTGCACAGAGTGGTCCGCTGCACTGACCGGACCACCAGGACAGCACTGCCCACCATGCTGGACAGCTACACCAGACGGTGCACTGCCAGAACCAAAGCGATTCTAAATGCCACTTAACTCTTTCAGATGCCGTTCCTGCATTATTCCCTCAGGTCATCAGGACACTGACCCCCCTAATTCCTACTCCTACTCCCATTTTTAGGTATCCATAGAGGTTATTTTTATTTTTATTCAATTTTATTATTAAATCTTATTTTTCTATGTTTTTTTTCTATTTCATTTTAACTGCATAGTGTACAGGGAAGTTTCATTTTTCTCTGGATGCACAAATGAAGAATTCTGATCTTCTGATCCAGGATGGATGGAGACAAAAATCCAGTCAGTTACTGTAACTTCACTATGTTGTCTTAGATTTAATAAAGCCATTTTCAAAAGTTAGTACCACTTTTTCAAAAGAAAATCTATCAAAACCTGATCTACTAATCAGATCTGATTACTAATCTGGTGCAGTGAACGCAGCCTGAAGTCTCGCTGCTCCTCTGGGTTTCTGTGTCTACAAAAGTCGATGATTAAAAGTCTCACCATGGGCCCCACAGGTCCTCTAGGTCCAGCTGCTCCTTCCTTTCCTGGGGGTCCCTGGAAACACAAGATCCAGCATGAAAACCTGAACGGATGCCGCTCATGTTCAAAGAATGCAGACCGCATGGTTGCCATTAATAGCAGCCAGTCTATACGCACCCTCACTCCAGCAGGTCCGACGGGGCCGACGCCTCCAGGAGGACCCTGGGAACCCTGCAGACATGAGAACACCTCTAAGGTGACCTGTTTTACTTGCTTTGACCCAACAGAGGGGTCAGATCTGCTCTGACTCCCTGACAGAACAGGGGTTTTCAGCGCTGATGTTTTCGAGCTTGTTCGCACAGAAATCCTGCTCACCGCTTTTGTCGGTCCTCTCCATCTTTGATGCCTTGGCACAAGATTTACAAGGACCTTAATATATTCCAGATCCATTTTATTGGAAGTTACAAACCAGGCCTGCGCAGTCTGCATTAAATGCATGCTGCTATAGCGTCTGCTTCAACAAGGCCCCCTGCAGCCCGGCGCTTCATCTGCACCCAACCATCTCTGGGGTTGTTTTACACTAGTAAAGAGCTGATGGAGCAGGCTGCAGGAACTGGAACCTCCAGGTTTGTTTCCAGCCAGTAAACCACTAAGGAGCAGGGAGCTAAAACCTTCTGTCTGCTAACAACATTTCTGTTTCTGGAGAGACTAACTCATCTCAGAAGGTGGCATCTCTCTACCTTTTGTTCTTCCAACTGTCTTCACTGCTTTTGAGGAAATTCTTCAGACAGAGGCAGAGATTTATGAAGTCTTCATTTGTTTTTTATGTTTCCAGCCCAGGCTGAAATGTTAAAATTGCTCTCCTGTGACTTGAAAAATGCAAAGTAAAAAGGACATTATTCATTTAAAAGCACATTTTTAATTGAAATTTCACGAAATATCAGCAATAACAGAAGGTGTGATTGCATCAAGACCCTTTTAGTATCTGGCAGAAACTGCAGGAGAGGAGGTGACTACAAGCCATCAAGAGCGCTGGTCCGACCTCAGATGAAGAAGACAAGACTGGGAGGGCCTGGCTCTCAGATGCGTGCTCCAAGGTCGCTCAGTCAGTCTGAGCTCCGCCACACTTCCAGAGTAGAGGCCTGGCCACTGTAGGAACTTGCCCTCAAGCCCCTCCCCCAGGTCTGACTCTAAAGTCGCATCCCAGTAATCCTTGTCTAGGTGAGGGATATTATGATTCTTGATCTTCTGTCTCGACGTCTCCTCTTGAATTGATCTTATTCTGAAGTTCCGGAACTCTGGATAGACTCAGTCATACTCCTCCACATCATGAGGTTCATGAGTTGAGGTGGTTCACCTGGTTGGGATGCCTCCGGACTTCTCCTTGGGGAGGTGTTATGGGCATGTCCAACCAGCAGAAGGCCCTGAGGGACCTAAATGTCCTCCTGGAAACCTAGAGGAGGGGAGGCAGGTCCAGGCATCTCTGCTGAGGCTGCTGCCCCCCTTACCCCTGACCCAGATAGGCGGAAGTTAATGGATGGATCTGCAGAGAACCAAGAGGTGAAGTTGGAAGAGGCATATGTCTGTAAAATATAACCACCTCAGTGGGTCAGTTACACCATTGTGACTTTGACCCACCCTAACTTTCACATCTCCATCACATTTATCCAGCACATCTCCATCTCTATCTTTATCACCGTAACCTGCTGCACTTCCTTGTCATCTCTAGCATTTTCTGGTTCTGAGTCGGTCACTGGTTCCAGACCAGCACCAGAACCACTGTGGTGGAAAAGTGTGAAAATCTGTCGGTGACCAGGTTCACTGAGTACCTGCCTACGGCAGGACAGGTAGAACTGGAGCACCGTGCATGAACTTATCAAATGTCAGGTGAGAGGGCGCCTTCTGCAGGTCACGTAAGGCAGTGCAGCAGTTCACTCCAGGTCTAGATTCAACTAGACGGGATCTAGCAGCTTTTGTCTCCACAGAGGATGATCATCCAGCCCAAGTTCAGCCGCAGTGCAACTCTAACTTCTTAGTTTCAGCGGCTGTACCTGGCTTTTCTTCTTCAGTGTTCACCAGTAAACAGATTCACCTTTCTCTGTTGGATCCAACAGCCACAATTTCAGCCATGATCTCACTTTCAGTGTCGTTTATTTCCTCCAGCTCCTCGTATTTTACCAGATACAAAAACATCAGCAGGAGGACTCAGCAGCTCAGCGTGGGCCGCCACTTGAGCACGGCTGTTAATCAAGATGACTTGTTTTTGGCTCGTTCTTCAGACATTTAAAAAAAAAGTGATACTAAGAAATCCGTGGCAGCGACTCGATCCTCTGAATCCTCCTCAGCTGGAAAATCTTCTGTGAGCAGCAGTGTGGCCCAACGCCAGGCCAGTAGTTAAACTATGAATTATCTCTACTTCCTGTCTGAAACCCTCATTCAGAACTGCACTTACTTTTTGCCCAGGCAGACCGGAGTCACCAGGGTCTCCCTTCGGTCCAGGACGGCCCTACAGACAGAGAAAAGGAGCATAAATGAGGGAACTAGAACATCCAGAGAGCAGGTACCAACACAGCGGGTGGTGATCCAGCACTTTATTCCAGTCTGATAACTCAAATACATGTAGAAAGGTTATCACCCTTCTTATAGCCTTTTGTGTATGTGAAACCATGACAACAATCAGTTTAACGTCCAGGGGGTGGTGCCCAGAATTTACACACCAGTGATGTCACAGGCTGGTCCAGGCCTTTAGCTCTTGTTGGTGGTCATAAAAGGGAACCAGAGGGTTCCTCTCTGAAACCTGAATCTGCAAATTCACTAAAGTTAAAAGTAGAAAACTGAGTTCTTGAATGTAATCTATTACTTTGTGCGTTTGTGTGGTCTCTCTGGAGTCTAATCAATGTTCATCCTGTTCTGATCTTCTTATGTAAAGCTGCTGTGTTAGGTGTGTGTCATGTGTGTTGGGTGTGTTTTGGGTGTGTGTTGGGTGTGTTTTGGGTGTGTATGATGTGTGTTGGGTGTGTTTTGGGTGTGTGTCATGTGTATTGGATGTGTTTTGGGTGTGTGTTGGGTGTGTTCTGGGCGTGTTCTGGGTGTATATGATGTATGTGGGGTGTGTTTTGGGTGTGTTTTGGGTGTTTTTTTGGGTGTGTTTTGGGTGTGTTTTGGGTGTGTTTTGATTGTGTTTTGGATGTGTTTTGGGTGTTTTTTTGGGTGTGTTTTGGGTGTGTTTTGGGTGTGTTTTGGGTGTGTATGATGTGTGTTGGGTGTGTTTTGGGTGTTTATGATGTGTGTTGGATGTGTTTTTGGTGTGTATCATGTGTGTTGGGTGTGTTTTGGGTGTGTATCACGTGTGTTGGCTGTGTTTTGGGTGTGTATCACGTGTGTTGGCTGTGTTTTGGGTGTGTTTTGGGTGTGTATGATGTGTGTTGGGTGTGTTCTGGGTGTTTATGATGTGTGTTGGATGTGTTTTGGGTGTGTATCATGTGTGTTGGCTGTGTTTTGGGTGTGTATCACGTGTGTTGGCTGTGTTTTGGGTGTGTTTTGGGTGTGTATGATGTGTGTTGGGTGTGTTCTGGGTGTTTATGATGTGTGTTGGATGTGTTTTGGGTGTGTGTCATGTGTGTTGGGTGTGTTTTGGGTGTTTATGATGTGTGTTGGATGTGTTTTTGGTGTGTATCATGTGTGTTGGGTGTGTTTTGGGTGTGTATCACGTGTGTTGGCTGTGTTTTGGGTGTGTATCACGTGTGTTGGCTGTGTTTTGGGTGTGTTTTGGGTGTGTATGATGTGTGTTGGGTGTGTTCTGGGTGTTTATGATGTGTGTTGGATGTGTTTTGGGTGTGTGTCATGTGTTTTGGGTGTGTATCATATGTGTTGGGTGTGTTCTGGGTGTGTGTCACGTGTGTTGGCTGTGTTTTGGGTGTGTGTCATGTGTATTGGATGTGTTTTGGGTGTGTGTTGGGTGTGTTCTGGGTGTGTATGATGTGTGTTTTGGGTGTGTATGATGTGTGTTGGGTGTATATCATGTGTGTTGGGTGTGTTCTGGGTGTATATGATGTGTGTGGGGTGTGTTTTGGGGTGTGTGTCATGTGTGTTGGGTGTGTTTTGGGTGTGTATGATGTGTGTTGGGTGTGTTTGGGGTGTGTATCATGTGTGTTGGGTGTGTTCTGGGTGTATATGATGTGTGTGGGGTGTTTTTTGGGTGTGTATGATGTGTGTTGGGTGTGTTTTGGGTGTGTGTCATGTGTTTTGGGTGTGTATCATATGTGTTGGGTGTGTTCTGGGTGTGTGTCACGTGTGTTGGCTGTGTTCTGGGTGTATATGATGTGTGTGGGGTGTGTTTTGGGTGTGTATGATGTGTGTTGGGTGTGTTTGGGTGTGTATCATGTGTGTTGGGTGTGTTCTGGGTGTGTATCATGTGTATTGGGTGTGTTTTGGGTGTGTATGATGTGTGTTGGGTGTGTTTTGGGTGTGTATGATGTGTGTTGGCTGTGTTCTGGGTGTATATGATGTGTGTGGGGTGTGTTTTGTGTGTGTGTCATGTGTATTGGGTGTGTTCTGGGTGTGTATCATGTGTATTGGGTGTGTTCTGGGTGTGTGTCATGTGTGTTGGGTGTGTTTTGGGTGTGTATCATGTGTATTGGGTGTGTTTTGGGTGTGTATGATGTGTGTTGGGTGTGTTTTGGGTGTGTATCATGTGTATTGGGTGTGTTTTGTGTGTGTGTCATGTGTATTGGGTGTGTTCTGGGTGTATATGATGTGTGTTGGGTGTGTTTTGGGTGTGTGTCACGTGTGTCGGGTGTGTTCTGGATATGTTTTGGGTGTGTTGGGTTTGTCTTGACATACAGCCTCTCCTGGAATTGACAGTCCGCTGGGTCCTTGGGGTCCAGGCAGACCCATAGGGCCAGGTGGTCCGTTGTCTCCCCGTGGACCGATGGGCCCCTGTAAACCCGGGAGATAAAGTTAAATAATAAACACTTACAGAGTGGGGGAGTGAGCTGTTGATGGCGCTGATGTGGCTCATGTTACTGTTGATATCTGATAAAAGTGAAGCTGCATCCACCTCAGGAAGACAAAAATAAGTGGTATCAGATGTTCTCTTCAAGGCTTCTTACGGAGGGCAGACAGCCAAAGTTTTTCTTTCCAGAGTAACAGCAAGGTGAAGCAGCAGATTTGGAAAAAGGAGCTGGAGAAAAAGGGGTTTCTTAAAGTACTTACAGCAGGACCTGGCTCTCCTCTTTCACCTCGGGGACCTTTGCTGCCAGGGGCGCCCTGAGGGGGGAGTAGTGATGGTTACTAAAGCCACAAACACAGCAGTCCTTAAAACCTGTTTCTGAACTCTGGAAAGTACTCAGGAGAAGTAGAAGGAGCAGTGTGACTCGTAAATATGCCCCCTTCCACATGTTCATGTAAAACACCAGGAGGTTCTGTTTCAAAGAGAATGACACAAGACTGCTGTCATTCACAATCATGTCCAGAACGTACTCTCATTTACTTCATTTGTGTGGGGAAGAAAACCTAAAACATCCTCAGATCGTCTGAATTTTTAGTGTTTGGCAAATACAACCTCAGAACAACATGCGCTTTCACAAGGAACCCTCAGTAGATGTTTCCTCCAGCGGCAGGAACCCTCAGTAGAAGTTTCCTTCAGCAGCAGTAACCCTCAGTAGATGTTTCCTTCAGCAGCAGGAACCCTCAGTAGATGTTTCCTCCAGCGGCAGGAACCCTCAGTAGATGTTTCCTCCAGCGGCAGGAACCCTCAGTAGAAGTTTCCTTCAGCAGCAGGAACCCTCAGTAGATGTTTCCTCCAGCAGCAGGAACCCTCAGTAGATGTTTCCTCCAGCAGCAGGAACCCTCAGTAGATGTTTCCTCCAGCGGCAGGAACCCCCAGTAGATGTTTCCTTCAGCAGCAGGAACCCCCAGTAGATGTTTCCTTCAGCAGCAGGAACCCTCAGTAGATGTTTCCTTCAGCAGCAGGAACCCTCAGTAGATATTTGCTTCAGCAGCAGAAACCCTCAGTAGATGTTTCCTCCAGCGGCAGGAACCCTCAGTAGAAGTTTCCTTCAGCAGCAGGAACCCTCAGTAGATGTTTCCTCCAGCGGCAGGAACCCTCAGTAGAAGTTTCCTTCAGCAGCAGGAACCCCCAGTAGATGTTTCCTTCAGCAGCAGGAACCCTCAGTAGATTTTTCGTTCAGCAGCAGGAACCCCCAGTAGATGTTTCCTTCAGCAGCAAGAACCCTCAGTACAAGTTACCTTCAGCAGAAGGAACCTCCAGTAGATGTTTCCTTCAGCAGCAGGAACCCTCAGTAGATGTTTCCTCCAGCGGCAGGAACCCTCAGTAGATGTTTCCTTCAGCAGGAACCCTCTGTACATGTTTCCTGTCATCCTTCATCAGTGTCTCATGGTTCTGGAAGAATCCTGGTCCGTTCTTTCCAATATTGCCTCAGTTCAGTAAGGGTTTTCTCTACACAGCTCTCTGAAGGTCCCATCACAGGATCTCAACCAGGTTCAGGTCTGGACTTTGACCAGGTCATTCCAGAATCTTAATTCTGATGTAGATCTGCTGCTGTGTTTAGGATCAGTTGCTGTCACATGACCCAGTTTCAGCCAGTCTTCATCTGTCAGACGGATGTCCTCGCATTTGTCTCTAGGAGACTACATAAGAGTTTATGGTCCACTCAATGACTGACAGGTGTCCAGGTCCAGACCATCATCCCTCCACCACCGTGCTTGACAGTGGGTCTTTCGGTGGGTGTTTTTAGTGGTTTTCTCCAAACATGGTTCTGGACTTGAAGACCAAACAGTTGCTTCTCCAAGATCGCTGCTGATATCTTTCCATCTTTCCATCATCTAAATCTTATGGAGGCTGTGAGGGGTCCTTAGGACCCTTAGGGGTCCCAAAATGTTTCTCTGTCGCCATCCATCCACCCATCCATCCATCCATCATCTCTACCCCTTCAGGGTCACAGGGGTCTGACAGGGGGACAGTGGACAGGTCTCCAGTCCATTGAAGAGCCATGTTTCGTCTACTTTTTGATACATAGATGACATGGTGAAAGTCACATGTTGTTCATCAGAGGTTGTATTTGTGTAACTGTAAGATGGACTATGATCAAATGGTTTAAAAGAGGAGGTGTTACAAGACCGGCTTTGTTTTTGTGATGCCTCACTCCCACATTCCTGCACTGAACTCTGTTATTATGAACAGGAAAGATCTGGAGAATTTCCTGGTTTTAGATGTTTTTCCACATGTGAGCACTTTAACAGATAAAGCCCTTTTTGCCATTGCATTATTTTTTCCATTGTGTCACTAATAAATGAGCCACCGCTGTTTCTTGTGCAGTCATTTATGATTATCTAAATACTGGGTTTAGTATGAAGGAGACTGCTGAGGCAAATTTACCTCAGCGAACCTCTTCAGAGGCTCGTAAAAACTTTTACCAGAGAGGAGAAGGTGGCCTGCTGCCTGTCTGACAGCTGCTGGACCCACCTTCAGCCTCCTCCTCCTCCCTGACCCTTGATGTAAACATAAGATGATGTCAATCTTTACATTTCCTGACTGAGGAGCCAGTGACGGTTGAGCCTCCTGACTGCTCCACATGACTGTAATCCTATCACTGTCTTCTACTGATGTTCTCTTTACCTTCAGAAAACATTTATACAACTTTTTCAGAGTTCTGCACTTCAGGTTTTTGTCAGTCTGGATCAAGTGCATTAGGAGTCTCACCACTGGTCCCTGGGGGCCCGGCTGCCCGGTGGCCTCTGAGGTGCAGGTGCAGGCGTTGGGAAGGGAGGGGCACTTAAGTTCATCCCTCTGAAGGAGAAAGACAAGAGAAATTCAAAATAAGACACAGACAAGCGTGGGGTGCTGAGGAAGTGTGGACGGCAGCCAACATTAACACGTAAACTGAAGATTAGTCCACCGCACAGAATCAAACTGTTGGTGAAGGCTTTCCTGCCCGGAACAAAGTCTAGAACAACCCATGGTGATGTTAACTGGAAACGCCCCACTGACAGAAACCCGGAACAAACCTGTGGGCACCCCGACAGCCGCTGTGACCCAGCAGAACCACAGACAAGCCCAGAAGGTGTCCGAGAAGACGGAGGGAGGAGCTTATGGTCACAATTATCAACATGGAGAACCCAACGCTGCAGGATCAGGTGACTTTTGAAACCTCCAGCTGGTCTAAGATTAAAATCAGTTTCTCTTTCAGGTTTGTGGCACCAAACAGAATATTGTGGGAGTTTGGCCTGTAGACATGAAGACATGGAGGTCTGGAGAAGGTGCAGCCAGCATCACGGCCCGTGTGATCCACATAAAGATAACTGCCTCTTTAAGAATGAAGCAAGCTTCCTCTTCCCATAAATTACCCCAAACACATGATTTCTGCGACATACATTTTAACTAGAAATGAGCTTAAATAAGCAAATGTCATATTTATGGGGATGATATTGGGTCAATGAAAGTAAATAGTATGATTGCACTGTGATGGATCCCAACAGTTTATCCACATTTACCATGTTCATACTTATTCAGATGTGTGTTCTGCCTGAGCTGTTCGGAGCTGAGGAAAAAACATACACATCTATGAACTTCCTCTTATTCATATTTGAGTCACAGGGTCACAGAGAACCCCGACTTCCCTCATCCAGGAGGACACGGAGGTGTTCCCAGTCTACCTGCGTCATATCTGGCCCTGCCTCAGAGTCACTTCCTGGTTGGACATTCCTGAAACACCTCCACAGGGACGCATCCAGGAGACATCCTAACCAGAAGAACCACCTCAGTAACTCCTGGAGAGGCAGACCTGGACACTTTCAGCTGGTGAGGAAGACCCGGACACTTCCAGCTAGTGAGGAAGACCCGGACACCTCCAGCTGGTGAGGAAGACCCGGACACTTCCAGCTGGTGAAGAAGACCCGGACACTTCCAGTTGTTGAGGAAGACCCGGACACTTCCAGCTGGTGAGGAAGACCCGGACACTTCCAGCTGGTGTGAAAGACCCGGACACCTCCAGCTGGTGTGGAAGACCCGGACACTTCCAGCTGGTGTGGAAGACCCAGACACTTCCAGCTGTTGAGGAAGACCCGGACACTTCCAACTGGTGAGGAAGACCCGGACACTTCCAGTTGTTGAGGAAGACCCGGACACCTCCAGCTGGTGAGGAAGACCCGGACACTTCCAGCTGGTGAGGAAGACCCGGAAACTTCCAGCTGGTGAGGAAGACCCGGACACCTCCAGCTGGTGAGGAAGACCCGGACACTTCCAGCTGGTGTGGAAGACCCGGACACCTCCAGCTGGTGTGGAAGACCCGGACACTTCCAGCTGGTGAGGAAGACCCGGACACTTCCAGCTGTTAAGGAAGACCCAGACACTTCCAGCTGGTTAGGAAGACCCAGACATCTCCAGCTGGTGAGGAAGACCCGGACACTTCCAGCTGGTGTGGAAGACCCGGACACCTCCAGCTGTTGAGGAAGACCCGGACACCTCCAGCTGTTGAGGAAGACCCGGACACTTCCAGCTGGTGAGGAAGACCCGGACACTTCCAGCTGGTGAGGAAAACCCGGACACTTCCAGCTGGTCACTGCAGCTCTGACTGCAGCTGAACGTGTGAGCAAAAACTCCAGCATGGTCCTTTAAACTGAGATTAGAGAAACCCAGTTGACTCGTAGCAGTAAACATTCCCAGTATGCAGCACAGATGGAAAAACAAATAACATGAGAATGTGCACATACACATCAGCAGATGTGAGGTTGTTTTTGAAGCAGAAATATTCTCAGGACATTGCGTATGATATGAAAGTATAAAATGGGAGGTTCAGTCATCACAGTGACCTCCACACACGGAGCTCAGGGCAGATTGAAAGCACATGTCCAATCAGAGCACAAGAGTCCACAAACTCGCTTTTCCCATCATGTAGATATTTTGTTTTGGGCAAAAATCATAATGAGAGAAGCTTTTCCTCTCCAGCCCAAAAACTGGATCGGCTTCTCTAAATTGGGTAATCCAGCTAGACTTTTAGGGCAGAGGAGCTGCCGCCCTTCATGGATGAAGATCTGGAAGCCAGAGTCCAGGTTGGAACTTATTTTTGTTTTGCAGGAGGTCGTAGTGGACTTCTGGGTGATCGTGGATCAAGTAGATCAGGTAAGGTTCTGAGGCCTCGTCATCGTGAGGGTGAGGTGGAGACTTTTCTCACCATAGACGGGAGGTCGCAGCATCTGTCCCTGCTGGTCCAGGCCAAGCTGCAGACAATGTCCAACATCTGGAGCTGGAACTGTGGAGGAGGGAAGAACAAAACATGGAATTGTTGTTGTGGTACATGTGTCTGCAATGCTCACAGCTCCCAAATGGAGAAACAGCAGGGAATGCTGTATCGGTGGAGGAGGGAGCGGGAACGACTTACAGCGGTGTTGACACGTAGGTCTCCTGTAAGATGTCCTCACTTTAAAATCTGTTTTAATGCAGAACAGCCTTCACTCTGTCCCGGAAACGCAACATTCCCTCCAACCTCACCACAAACGTTGTCTGTGTTCAACGTACAACCTCCACACGAAGCAGACAGAGCTGTAACAGCAGGTCTCCTCCTGACAGACATGTGAGCCCTGCAGACATCTGCAGATGTTAGGACCTTGTTTTAATCCTGTCTTTTTGTATTACAACATAATAAAAGTCATCTGATAATAGTTGGTCCTACAAATGCAACCCCACAACAACATCAAGACGTTTTTCACCAGCCAATTTATTGTTAAATTAAAAAAATCCCAACGTACCCCCCACCCCAGCTGCTGATCATCATCGGTGATGAACTGATCATCATGATGCTCGGAGAAATGTAGTAACCAAAGAGCTCCATCTTAGAGCCTCCAGGCTTCACTGAACATGTTCCTCAAGTCCATAAAATCACAGTCAGAAGATGACTGAAACAGGACAGTTTGATTGGAAGAGTTTCCAGGAGAAAACCTCTTCTTTTTTAACAAGAACATGGAAGCACGACTGAGGTTCACAAAACTACATTTCAACTAAGCAGCAGACATCTGGAACAACGTCCTCATGGTTCTGGAATGACCTGGTCAAAATCCAGACCTGACCTGAACCACCACCTTGAGAGAGCTGTGTAGAAGTGAATGTCCAAAAATCTCAATGAATTGAAGCAACGTTGGACAGAACGGACCAGAATTCCTTCACAACCATGAGATACCGATGAAGTCATATAAGAAACATCTACTGAGGGTTCCTTCCGCTGAAGGGAACATCTACTGAAGGTGGAACTAGAAGCTTCTGGATCATGGAGGTAACTATATTTCAGACACTTTTAATAATTTTTTTCCTTTGTTTTAAGCTTAATTTTTGTTAAAAATGAAAGCTGTAACACTAAATTCGTGTCGTCGATCAGAGGTTCTAATACCAAGAGCCACTGTGATCAGAGAATTTTTTTAATGTTTTTTTACTTTACTAAATAAATGAATGAAATGTGGATTAAGAGTGGGGTCCTGACATCTGCTGGTGACTGTTGTTAAACTGTTGTTAAATCCTTTCAGTAACTCAGCTCAACTCCAGGAGGGAAGCCAGACAAGTAAAACCCTCCCAGTCCAGTCCTGGAAACTGGCAACAAGTGGGTCTGCAGTCTGAGAGCCAGGGCGTCTCTGAGGTTTTATGGAAAATTGAGATTTCTCAGATAAGCTGGAGTCTAAACAATAAGAGCTCTGTTTGAGATAAGAAGGGTTCATGTTTTCCAGGGAGCCAGAGACACTGATGCTGCAGAAATGTAAACTCAGTCTGCCGCCATCGGCCGCCGCCGCGTACCAACGGCCGCCGCGCAGCCGCCACACGTACCAACGGCCGCCGCGCAGCCACCATATGTACCAACGGCCGCCGCCGCGTACCAGCAGTGTTTTAGATCAGCTAAAAGGTTTTCAGGGAATTCTTGGACACAATGTAAAAATGTCATAACAGTAGTCTAGCCAAGCTGGAGCCAGTGACGCTCTAAGGTTTTTAATATGACGTGGATGAAACAGGACACTATAAATCATTTTACATGTAAATTCATGTTAAACCAGGCTTTGGAGGCAAAAACAATCACCTCAGTTCAAAAGTAGTAACTGATGAGTTTGACCAGGTCTGATCAATAAATAGAGCTGCATGTCATCAGCATAGCTGAAGATGCCAGAACATGTGTAGAAGTTCTCGTCTATTACAGATCATCTGGTTGAATGCTGTAAACATGACAGGGGTTAAAGGTTTTCTTCAACCCCTGCTCTGACTGCACTTACAGTCGCTGATTCTCCCTTGGAGCCGATGGACTTGGACATCTTCCCCAGAACCTGGTAGCCATCGCTGGACGTGTTCCCGGCGGCCTTGATCGCCTTCTCCTCCACCTCTTGGCAGTCGACGTTAAGTTTCACGCTGGTCGATGAAACCAGAATGTGAAGCTTTGCAGAGAAAGACAGAGGAAGAAGATGGTTTAGTAGAGAGTCTGGTTTTTATCCTGGCAGCCTGCAGGTGGTTGGCTCTGATAGCTTCCTGGTGTGGAAGCTGAGCTCCAGCTTCTCAGCTATATTTTGTTTTACAAAAAAGGAAAGAGGAGCAACGTTTGCAAACTCCTCTGTAGCTTCATCTTTAGACTTCAGGTAGCTGCGCTGTTAACCTGAGACACGTTTCCATCCAATTACACATCTAGTTTTCTGAAGATGCCAGTAAAGGTTAGAGCATCGCTTCGTCTAAATCTCTGGGAAGTTGAACTTTTCTGTTCTAAGTGTGTCATCCTCAGTTCCTGACTCACATTCCTTCAACAACCTCCAAAACTCCACTTCCAGCTGGAGATGCAGCAGGTTTTAGAGGTCAAATCCTCCTAAATTCCTCTGCTGCTCAAGGACGAGGTGGCGGCGCTGCTGTCGTAACTACGTCATATTCCAGGGCTCCTGGTTTACGTTCATCATTCTGGATTTGTTTTTTTTAATGATTGTTCCTTGAGTTGGGGATGTTTGGACAGATTTGATCAGAATAAATATAAAGTAATATTAATAAGCATTATAGCATAAGTGAAGTCAGCTAAAATAGTTAACACTAATTGACATAAAGTGAGTTTGTTTGTCGGCTTCCGGGTCTGTTTGCTCGGCCCGTTTAAAAATCCCTCCACGAGCTTGAAATGGACCAGGATTGACTTCAATTGCTAGTTGAGGTCAGCAGCGCACCATCATCTCCCCCTCCTGAGCCACCGGATGGTGGACCAGAATCTCGTTGAAGCTGTCCAGAAGTCCTTCTCCATGGTCTCTCCAAACTCCTCCCATCCCCGGCTTTTGGCCTCAGCAAAGCCATGTTCCACTTGGCCTATTGATACCTTTCCACTGCCTCTGGAGTCCCACATGGCCAATATGGCCACAAAGGACTCCTTCTTCAGCATTCGGGGATTACCGCGATAAAACATCCACTTAGATTCTATGTCCCCCACCTCCCCCGGGACATGGTTGAAGGTCTGACGGAGATGGGAGTTGAAGCTCTCTCTGACAGGAGACTGCCAGAGGTTCCCAGGTCTGACTGGCCTCGTCGGAGCCAACTCACCACCAGGTGGTGTTCAGTTGACAGCTCAGCTCCTCTCTTCACCCAAGTGTACAAGACATGTGGTCGCAAAGCCGATGATACAACTACAACGTCGATCATCGATCTGCGTCCTAGGCTGTCCTGGTGTCAAGTGCACATGTGGACCTTTAGGCTTGAACATGGTGTTTGTAATGTAGTCATGTAGTCATGTAATGTAGCTTGTGGAACGCAACTTTAACCTTTGAGGTGTTTCTGCACACAGCAACGAGGTAAAACTCGCTGCACATTAAAGGTGGCATGACTCAGGTGTGCTGTCAACCCTCCTGAGTTCAGGGAATATCTCAGCTGGAGCTGCTCATTGCAGGTCAGGAGACTGAAGAACCTGAAATCTGCAACGCTCCAGAAACATGAAGGTCCAATGATGAGTTACACACCAGAACAGAGCACAGGCTGGACAGGATCTGACAGTTTGTTGGATTGAAAAGTTCTTATCAACAAACCTCCCCTTCACTGCTATCTGAACTCAGAGAAACTCCTGCTGGTTCCAGCACCAGTCGGAACTGATGGGATGTGTATGTGATAGATGAGAAGATCATCCCAACACATCAGCTGGAGCTGAGCCTCAGAATGAAAGTGTGATCTTCTCTCTGGCTGGGACTTAAATAATGTTTCAATCTGATTTAAGAGGCTAGATGTCTTTTGGTCCGGTCATGTGTTCTCTGCCTGCAAGAGGTTGGAAGACAGTTTTTAATTTTGGTTATTTCGTTCCAGCTCCTGACAGGTTCATCTGTTTTACTGTAGCTGACGCATATTTAAATAGGCTGATCGTAAACTCGCTGCTTCACTCCATCTTCAAGCCTCGTTTGGCCCCATTGGACCGCCCAGACACTCCGAAAGCTGTCAGGTATCAACGGCAGGGCCAGTCCCTGCTGTTAAACTCATCTGCGGGAGGACGGAGACCTCATGGACCGAAAATCACATCACGCAACAGAAGACATTTCACTACAAGAACAATTCCGTGTCATTCTCTCCAAAGGGACTGACGTATCTCCCCACATATGAAACACCGAACATAACTCTGACCGGATCAATCTCCAATAAGATTCGCTATTGTAAGGTTCCTCTCAGCCCACCATGGCCCACCCACATCAGTCCACCTGCACACCTGGCTCAGGTTTACCTCATCCAGACCCTCATCGGGCCCATTTCTTCTCAGGAGATTCTGCTCCTGAAGACCCAACCATTCCTTCACGTAAAACGTTTTAATGCCTACAGAATCGTGAAGTTCTCGCCGCCACCAAGGGGCACCAAGGTGGGTGCCAATATCCAGAATTCATGGAGAAATAAAATGAGCCGTGTTCTTTTGTGGACTCCTGAACAAATTCCTCACTGTGAAGAACAGAACAGAAGAGATGCAGCGTCTGTGTTACGTTCTGAACGTTTAAGAAAGTATTAATGTGTTTTCTTAACATTTCATGACTTTAAAAAGACAGAATGAACAACTGTATTTTCCTTGCAGTTTCTTGAGTTTATAAAGTTAAAGGTTCTGTTTAGTTTTCCTGCAAATGTGAAAGTTAAAAAGAAAGTATTTCTCAGTCTTTTGTTCGTCAGTCCAGGGGGTCAGTCCTGGACTCGCTGGACAGTTGTTCCTCCGTATAGTCTGAAAGGTTCTGGAGACCTTAGATGAACCCCAGGAGAGGGGGCGGGGCCTGGGCTGCTAGACTTCAATCTGCTGCAGTCCAAACACTGGATGAAAGAATGTTGTCAACACTCCGACCTGCAGACTCTTCAGGCCTGTTGAATTGCTGACGCCTCATTGGTCCGTACGATTCCTGCAGAGATGCATCCAAACAAACGCGGATCTCCAGTTTTTGTCTCGTTGGTGATTAGATTGAGATGTCTTCACTGAAGGTTTCCATAAAATCACACACCTCGCAGGGTCCTTGAGAGCTCCCATGAGGCCCGGTGTGTGGGCTCAGTGAGCTCTGCTTCTGATTCTGAAACCAGAATCCTAAACGTCTGGCTGACTGATGCCTGTTATGTATTTATATTTAGATTCCTGCTGTTTTTGAAGTAGTAACTGGATGAAAATGTCCATCTGGCAGAAGGTGGTCGGAAGGAAGTTCATGTCCACTTTAGCTGTTGTCTTTTGCTGCAAATTAACACCAAGATTTCTAATCGACATCCAATTTACTGCTGGAGGGAAAAGTGAGAAATGGGAAACTCCTCCGCTGCTCTGATGTCCTTGTTTTACAGCTGAAACTCTTCCAATATTTTCCAGGCAAGTGTCCGTACTGACTGGGCCCGGCCCAGTCCACTCCCAGTCCGGCACCGGCCCAGTATCTTCTGGTGTCAAACCAGGTACAGATCATATCCTCAACATTCCGTAAAAACTGTTTCATGCGGATCCGGCTGGAGCAGATACTAGAGTTTCTCCATGTCTCAAGAACCCTCAAACTCGGACTCGTGTGATGTCATATCCTGCGGTTCAAGGTTGCTGGCTGCAGCTCAGAAGGGTCTTCTCCAAATACAACTGTCCACTTGAAACCAAGATTCAGATTCAGATTCAAATCCAGATCCAGTTCCGGATCCAAGGCCAGCTCCTGCTCCCGCTCCTGCTCCTGCTCCAGGTCCAGGTCCAGGTCCAGGTCCAGGTCCTGCTCCTGCTCCTGCTCCTGCTCCTGCTCCTGCTCCACGTCCTGCTTCAGGTCCAGCTCCAGCTCCAGCTCCAGCTCCAGCTCCAGCTCCAGCTCCAGCTCCAGCTCCAGCTCCAGCTCCAGCTCCAGGTCCAGGTCCAGGTCCAGGTCCTGCTTCAGGTCCAGGTCCAGGTCCTGCTCCTGCTCCAGGTCCTGCTTCAGGTCCAGCTCCAGCTCCAGCTCCAGCTCCTGCATCTCAAGGTTTGCGCCCACGAGGCGCCTTTGACCCGCACCTCCTCATAAAAACTAGGCCTGGCAGCGCTGGCTTTTATGACTTGCCGACAAGCATCTGCTGGTCTGAGCTGACATAACTCTTCAGGAACACGTGTGTTGGCCTGTGGGTGAGTGGTCCACCTGTAATATACAACACATCTGGAATGTGAGGTATGTGCAGGTCCGCATGTCCTCGGGACGTCTGGAGAGAACAAAGAGTTGCCGTCTGATTGATGTGTCGCGCCTTGGACCAAAAACTGTTACACAATTCAGCCATGAAACCCATCTGAAGTCCAGCATCATTCTCACTGATACGATGAGCACCTGGACCTTCAGTGCTGCTCAGAGCGGTTCTGCCCGGCTCTTCAGAGAACACATGTGCAGCTCCTGCACCATCAACCACATTTACATTACATTGTTCTTTTGGTTATAACCCAGTCCAGATGAATGAAGACCCACATGAAGACTTTTTACACATGTAATTACCTTGTGGAAGCTCCCATGGAAGATCTTCTTCACTTGACTGCTGTCGAACGTGACCCTCTGGATCTCGCCACGTTCGTCCTTGTTGTAGAACGACACCGTCTGGCTGGAGGCTGTGCAGACGACAACAGAACCCATCAGACTTTTCATCTGAACCATTTAATAACCTGATTTTATCTGCCACAAGTCCACCTGACTAAACGTATCCTAAAAAAGTATAAATACATCAGACCAGCATCAAACAAGATAAAGAGCAGTCTGACTCAATCCAAGATTTATGTAGTTTGAACCTAAACACAGTAGAACTTCTCACCATCAACTGGACCAAGACTGATGTTCCTGTTGAGGAACGGAGTTTTTAGAAGTTTTTGAAGACCAATGTTTAAAAGAACTTATGCTGCGTTCAGTCACACCTGCATCATAGAGGTTTTTCGGGAACCAAACTAGAACACTGTTTTAACACATGTAGAGTAAAAAATAAAAACTGGGATTTTACAAAGACAAAGTAATCATTTTATGTGGAAATAAAGTGTTTATTTTAAGGTCAAAATCTTATATAAAGTTAGGATTCTTACTTTAAAAAATGTCACAAATTCACAAAAAAGTCACAATTTTACGTTAAAGTAGTAAATTTATCTACAAAGTAACCATCTAATGTGATTTATGAGAAAAAGTTTCCTCTCAAAGGCCAGAAACGAGGCAACTGGACGTTTTTCATTTTTCAGGACTTTATGTTGCGGGTTTGGTTTGTTTGTGTCAGCGAGCTCTTCAGGATGCTCTAGCGCCCCCGTGCTGTGGGTGTTGGTACAAGGATATTTACGATCCATAGTGACGCCGGTCTCCGGTTTGTGATCTTTGGTGGACACCTGCCAGACATCGAAGGCCTGTCTGGGTGTGTCGGGCAGCAGACGGAGCATCAGGATGATGGTGTAGGCGTGAGGAAGACCATCAGGGTGGATTTCTCTATTCAGGGAGACAGGAAACACACCAGCTGTTATTTAACAAGAGCTCACCTGTAACTCCAGAGTCCATCTGTCTGTTTCCCAAAAATGGCCACTTCAGACACCAGCGCCACTAAAAATAGTTGACTGTAGTCTCAGAGACAACCGCAGGACTTAACCAAACCTGGTATGGACAGTCCCTTCTTCAGAAGCACTAGCTATGCTCGACGGCGGGGCGCCGTCAGCGGCTCGTGAAGAAAACCGCCAACCTCAGCGGTAGGCGGCTGATACAAGTCCTGGTTTAGTTCACGAGCCGCTGACGGCTGCCGTCTCGGCGGTAGCCGGCTGAAGCTTGGCTGGATCTCCAATTGGCTGATGGACAGCCAAAAAGAGTGAAAGAGTGAGACGGAAGAAACTTCACTGACTTGTTCACAACGAGGGCCGAAGCGCCGAAGCTGAACCAAATGTCTTGTTTGGCGCCATAGTCAAACCCTCTCATTCCACACATTTACAACTTTTACATTAAAATTTGATTAAAAAAACAGAAAGTGAAATGCGAGTCTGTTGACACCAATTTTGAAATCTGGCATTTGTCATCTCGAGACCATAATAAAGAGTTTTGACTGGACGACCCGTGTCAAAGCTTTGCACCGATCAGAGTTGTGGGTGTTGCCCAGACCGGCTCTCTAGAAAGCGTTGGATCATCACATCATGAGATAAAGACCAAATTTGGTACTGGTGATCGTGACGTACACGTCAATATCTCCTGAACGGACAGAGATCCACTTCAACGAGGCTGCGGTTGGAGGACCTGAGGGGTCTACGGGCTGAAGCTCCTCAGCTCTGAGTCTGCTTGGACTGCAGTCGTCCCTGTTTATTTTCTGTATATTTACACTTTAAAGATCCCTGTTGTTCTGGAGATTTTCAGCCTTTTAAATATATATGTTACAAAAACAATGGAAAGAGAACTTTTGGTCAAAGCAGAGCTCCTTGTGGGACGTAGCTGCTCTGCCGCTGCTCTGCCGCTGCTCCGCCGCTGCTGCTCATGGATGACTGTCGTCATCTCCTCTGCTGGTTTATTTTCCGTTTCCCATCCCCCCCCCTGATGTCATTGCATAGTTTGGAGAGTGAGACTGGTGAACAGTCAGAACTCAGGCTGTTTTCCACTCTCTGCTGCTGCATGTGATATTCTGCGGGGGGTGGTCCCGCCACTTCACAGCCCACTCGGCGGTGAGATCTGCGCTTAGCGGCCTGGCAGGAGTCTCGTCATCTGAGATGACTTCAAAGAAGCTGAGAAGCTGTGTTAAAGGCCGACTGCACAACCTGCAGGTCCGTCTGACTGAGCTTAATAAATCCACTGACCCAGTTTGGAGAACAATGAGCTCAAACAGTTGGAACACAGCTGCTCGAGACGCTTCATGTTCCCCACGACAACAACCTCAGACAATAAATGACGGCAGCATCCGTCACTGGAAGCCTTCAGCTGCAAATGACACCCCGACGAGCATCGCAGCCAGACAGGCAACCGCTAATCAGCTACCACGTGGGTGGGGTGGGGGTCACCATCAGTCCTTCCTATTCAGAAATCCATCTAAAGCAAGCTGGGTCTCTGAATTTCTTCAAGGGACCTGGTTGTTCTGGATCCAGACAGGAAAAAGCCAGTCAGACTGAGCACCGTTGGACTCACGCGGTAGGCTGGGTCAGGTAGGCGTTCTTATGAAGTCTGTACGCGGTGAAGCTGTTAAAGGAGCCGGGCTCCATGGACACTCCTTGGGTGTAGCTGTAGGTCTTCTCGGTTAGGTTGAAGGCCTCGAGCATCCTGAAGCCTGAAAGGACACAAACAGTCTTTAAATGAGTTGTCAGCGAGGAGGAAGAGGCCCGAGTTCATTCTGAAAAAGTTCAGCAAAAGTTCATATTTACCAGGTGATGTAAATCCGTTGAGGTAAATCAGAGGACACGCTGCAGGAGAAACATCGTCATTTAATGACTGAAGAACAAGTCAAACTAAGCTTTGTGTCACAGCAGCTCAAACTGACATGAAGTTGCGGTTTCACAGATGAAGGTGATCAGGTTATCCTTGATGGTGTCGAAAGCATCGAAGTCGTCCACAACGAAGACGTGTCGGTCACTGGGCTTGCTGCCGATCTCTTGCAGCTCAATAAAGTCCACGTCGGCCACACCGATGGCAAAGACGCTGTACCCTGTGGACAACGGATCCGGTCAGACAACAACCCAGACGCTGTCAGATCTTTACAAGTTTCTGACGAGTTTTCATCAAAGCGGCTGATCTGACACATTTCACGTCACCCAACATGCTGGTGAATGTTCATCTTCAGTGGACCAATACCTGCATGCTGCAGCTTGGCGGCGTTCTTCTTCACCTCGTCCTGAGAGCGTCCATCAGTGATGGCTACGACCACCTTGGGGACGTTTCTCCTCATCCCGTTTTCCAGAGAGAAGGCCTTCTCGTAGGTGTGTTTTAGAGCCACCCCTGTGCAGAAAAAGTGAAACGTGTCAGAACAACAGCTGGAGTCTCTCCTTCACCACCAGCAGATGTGCCATCAAACCTGTCTTGGTGTTTCCTCCTCTGTAACGGATGTGATGCAGCGACGCCATGGCGACGCCTTTGTCCTGGTACGCCTTGAGCTTAAACTCCGTTTTTGCATCATCGCTGTACTGCACAAATGAGATCTGTGTGGAAAAAGAAGATCTGAGCCCAGGGCCTTTATCCACAACAGGAAACCACAAGATGTTGATGTCTCTGCTGCAGAAGCGTTGGGACGGAAGAACCAGAAACATGTGACCAATACAACCAGAGCTTTTTCATGGCAAATCACTCCTGGGGGGGGATGATGAAGGATCAGGGAGCGCGACGTCCTTCACACAGACCTAGGTTACTGGGCCCCACCCTGAAACCAGGCCCGGAGGCGCGACTCAGCCACAAACGGCAGGTGGCCGGGCTCCACGGATGAAACAGGAGTAAGAGCAACACTGGTTCGCCATCCTGCATCCTTCCACCTTAAGCAAGGCCACAAGCATCGGGCTGTGCGGCTGCGACCTGAAGGGTGAACCTCGGCTCTCTGACTCGGTTACCGAGCTGGGCGCAGGGCCTGTACGTCCGGGTTCTAGTAGATGTACAGGTAGCTCTTCTGCACTTCCTGTCAAGAAACAGGCCTGAACTGTTGTCTACACTTTTGCAGCCAGTGACTTGCCTTCTTGGAGTCTTTGGGCCCATCTCGACTCACCTTCTTCAGTTGATTAACACTTCACACATCACATCTAGACAAGTGAGTTTTATTTCCCTACATAAAAGGGCTGCTTGTAAAAGCATCTCTCCATATTTTTGTTGGGGATTAAAAGAAAAACACTTGTTTATTTTTTAGCAAATGTTCTGTAGACCAGTATTAAGCATCAGTTTATGACGTCAAACACACAAACCTGCATTCCTGAGGGTCCGACAACATCAAACGCTCCAACTACGCTGGAGACAAAGTGGATGACCTTAGTGAAGCTCTCCTCGCCGATACTCCACGAGCCGTCAATGAGGAAGACCACGTCGGCTTTGGCACCTTTACAAACTGGAGCAAGAAAACAAACTGGTAAGGTGCTTTAAATCAACATGATACAGCAGAGAACCAGGTGTTAGTGAAAGAAAGGTGCTCCACAAGTCAGCCACAGAAACAAAGGCAGCCACGTTTGGTAACCAGAAGTGCTGCTCTTGTTACCATGTACCACAAGACGGACGGCGCAAAAGGTTGAAATATGCTTTAATCATGTGACGCAGCTTGCTGCCTTTTCCTCCTCATCAGAGATCCATGAATGAGTTTTCCTCAAAACCCAACAACGCAAACACTCTTTGGACCTGTCCATCTTCCTGTGTTGTTGGTCAACCACGCACGCACGCACGCACGCACGCACGCACGCACGCACGCACGCACGCACGCACGCACGCACGCACGCACGCACGCACGCACGCACGCACGCACGCACGCACGCACGCACGCACCAGGCCTGGCAGCGCATGTGGAAACCATTAATTCCCTGTTGGCTGGAGTCGGATCCAGAGGGAGTTCCAGTCAGATGCTTGAATGAGAAGACGCAGACATGTTGGCTGGGAGATGTTTCAGTGTTCACCTCTGCAATTTCATTAAATATGAAAAACAACAGCCTCGTAGATGAAGAGTGGCTCATGCTGACCTGATGAAACTGATATCACTTTAACCTCAATGAAGTAGAGAGAAAATTATTCTGCGTACTCTTCACAATTTCAATTTTAGAGAGCCATAAATGGGTCTTGGGGGAACTTTCCTTTGGGCTCTGTGTCGCAGTAATCAAACCATTACTTAAAAAACCTTCTCTTGACCCAGACACTTTATCTAATTATAGACCGATTTCCAACCTTCCATTTATCTCTAAAATTCTGGAAAAGGTCGTTGCAGCAGCTGTGTGACCATTTTTATAGAAATGATCTATTTGAAGTTCTTCAGTCAGGGTTCAGATCCATCATAGCACAGAAACAGCACTGGTTCCAGTCTCCAATGACCTTCTTATGGACTCAGACAATGGGTTAGTGTCCATACTGGTTCTGCTGGACCTCAGATAATGGGTTAGTGTCCATACTGGTTCTGCTGGACCTCAGATGATGGGTTAGTGTCCATACTGGTTCTGCTGGACCTCAGATAATGGGTTAGTGTCCATACTGGTTCTGCTGGACCTCAGATAATAGATTAGTGTCCATACTGGTTCTGCTGGACCTCAGATAATAGATTAGTGTCCATACTGGTTCTGCTGGACCTCAGATGATGGGTTAGTGTCCATACTGGTTCTGCTGGACCTCAGATAATGGGTTAGTGTCCATACTGGTTCTGCTGGACCTCAGATGATGGGTTAGTGTCCATACTGGTTCTGCTGGACCTCAGATAATGGGTTAGTGTCCATACTGGTTCTGCTGGACCTCAGATGATGGATTAGTGTCCATACTGGTTCTGCTGGACCTCAGATGATGGGTTAGTGTCCACACTGGTTCTGCTGGACCTCAGATAATGGGTTAGTGTCCATACTGGTTCTGCTGGACCTCAGATAATGGATTAGTGTCCACACTGGTTCTGCTGAACCTCAGATGATGGATTAGTGTCCATGCTGGTTCTGATGGACTCAGATAATGGATTAGTGTCCACACTGGTTCTGCTGGACCTCAGATGATGGATTAGTGTCCATACTGGTTCTGCTGGACCTCAGATACTAGATTAGTGTCCACACTGGTTCTGCTGGACCTCAGATGATGGATTAGTGTCCATACTGGTTCTGCTGGACCTCAGATGATGGATTAGTGTCCATACTGGTTCTGCTGGACCTCAGATACTGGATTAGTGTCCACACTGGTTCTGCTGCACCTCAGATGATGGACTAGTGTCCATACTGGTTCTGCTGGACCTCAGCGCTGCTTTTGATACTATAGATCACAGCATTTTACTGCAGAGGCTAGAGTATGTTGTTGGGATTAAAGGGACAGCTCTAGGTTGGTTTAAATCAGATCTGTCTGATAGATTCCAGTTTGTTCATGTTCATGAGGTTTCTCTCTGTCTCTATTCTTTCTTATTTCTTGCTCTACCCGGCTGGCCTTCGGCAGGAGGGTCCCCCCTCATGAGCCAGGTCCTGCTCAAGGTTTCTTCAAGGGGAGTTTTTCTTGCCACTGTTTGGCTTAAGGTTTTTCTTCCACTAGGGGAGCTTTTACCTGCCGCTGTTTATGTAATAATTGCTCGGGGGTCATGTTCTGGGTCTCTGGAAAGCGCCTAGAGACAACTTGTGTTGTAATAGACGCTATATAAATAAAATTGAATTGAATTGAATTGTGTCCTTTTGGGGCACAGTATGGAACTGTGATCGGTGGACAAACCCGGAGGTCCAGACCTTTCTGGAGACCACGAGTCACACAAGCACGTGAACAGGGTCGTCTTTGAACATCAATGATTAGTTTATATCCAAGGGTCATTGTCGCTGGTTCCAGGTCTTCTCTGGCTCACAAGAACATAATCAGTATCTAAACAGGCTGAGGGAAGATCACAGCCGCTCAATCACATCCTTGGGTAGATTTTAACAGGTGGCTTTACACATGCGTAGTCTTGTCTTACATAGTCTTATTAGCATCTACCAGACTCACCTGCCCATCCAGGGGGGATGGTGGGGGGAGGAGTCGGGGTGGGCGGCATTGTTGGAACCGGGGTTGGCTTCACCACTGCAAGAAGCAAGATCAAAGAGTCATCAACATATTTCTCACAAGCAAAACGAGTGTAAATGCAACATATGGTGAAGTCATTGTTTGGGGTTGGGGGGGGGGGGGGGGGGGGGGGGGGGGTCATGCAGCAGGTCAGGACCTGGACCTGGGTCTTCAGCTTCTGTACCTGAGAAACGCAGCACCTCCATGGAGCTTTTTAAGGCCCACGTCACACCCAGATGCAAACCAGATTAGGACGGAAATCTCCGACATTATTTTATGCAGAGGGACTTTCAGCAGATGAACACAGTCCATCTCCAGTAAACATGCTCAAGTGTAGAGTAGGTGCAGTTAAGACAGCAATCAGGTGAGGGTTAGACAGAGAACGCAGTGTATGACAGAAGGTCCCCCTGGAAGAGGAGGCTTCTCAAGAACCTCTTGAACATAGAGGAACAACTCTGCTCTTGTTGCAGCTGGTATATTGTTCCATCGTTGAGGAACCATGTAGGAGAACTTTTCCTCAGAATTTTCATGGAGACATGGATGCAGACAAGTACCTAAAATGTCCTTGTCCTCACTCTGTGATTCTGTTCCGTTGTCACGGTTACTCATCTGAGTTTAAAAAGTACCAGTATTAAAAGCAGAAATCTTTATGCATCACAGTGTCCCAACCAGTGCAACAACTATGTCACCAAGAAGATTTCACAGAAAAAGTCTCAGTGGTCAAAGACAAAGCTGACAAAGACAGCAACTAAATGACCAGCGAGGTCGCAGGGACCTGCCACTAGAGCGGCAGCATCGTACATCACATCTGAGCAGGACTTCAATAAATGACCCACTCCTGGCTGTTAATGGGTTTACTTTTGCTGGGACATCCCGCTCATCTTCATTGCTCTTCCTGCACTGTTTTTGTCATTAACCAAATGAGTCACATCTCATTTCAGCTGCAAAAACCAAACAACGCCCACTGACACGTCTCTGGATTTGACTTGAGGACGTTGTCTGCCGACTGTTGTTGTAACTCAGATATGATGCGTGCGACACTTACAGGTCCTTTCATCGACGCCGACTCCTGGACCTTCCAGATTTGGGGTCTGAACGAAGACGGTGGCAGTGTACAGAGCATCCGGGGAAAGTCCTTCAAAGCAGTACTGAGGAGCACCGGCGGGAATGGTGACCTCATGTTGTCCTTTACTGGAGGCTGCAGAGGAACCAGAGGAGGAAAAAAAAGAGAAAAGTCTTGAAGTCTGGGAGTTAAACTTATAGTTAGCTGGCTCTCCTACACCGATGTTAACTGAACTGAAGTTAAAGTTAGCTGGCTGCAGTAAACTGATGTAATCGAGTTTAACTTAATTAAAGTTAGCTGGCTGTCGTAAACTGACGTAATCGAGTTTACGTTAGTTAAAGTTAGCTGGCTGTCGTGAACTGACGTAATCGAGTTTACGTTAGTTAAAGTTAGCTGGCTGTCGTAAACTGACGTAATCGAGTTTACGTTAGTTAAAGTTAGCTGGCTGTCGTAAACTGACGTAATCGAGTTTACGTTAGTTAAAGTTAGCTGGCTGTCGTAAACTAACGTAATCGAGTTTACGTTAGTTAAAGTTAGCTGGCTGCCGTAAACTGATGTAATCGAGTTTAACTTAATTAAAGTTAGCTGGCTGTCGTGAACTGACGTAATCGAGTTTACGTTAGTTAAAGTTAGCTGGCTGTCGTGAACTGACGTAATCGAGTTTACGTTAGTTAAAGTTAGCTGGCTGTCGTAAACTAACGTAATCGAGTTTACGTTAGTTAAAGTTAGCTGGCTGCCGTAAACTGACGTAATCGAGTTTACGTTAGTTAAAGTTAGCTGGCTGCAGTAAACTGATGTAATCGAGTTTAACTTAATTAAAGTTAGCTGGCTGTCGTGAACTGACGTAATCGAGTTTACGTTAGTTAAAGTTAGCTGGCTGCCGTAAACTGACGTAATCGAGTTTACGTTAGTTAAAGTTAGCTGGCTGTCTTAAACTGACGTAATCGAGTTTACGTTAGTTAAAGTTAGCTGGCTGTCGTAAACTGACGTAATCGAGTTTACGTTAGTTAAAGTTAGCTGGCTGTCGTAAACTAACGTAATCGAGTTTACGTTAGTTAAAGTTAGCTGGCTGTCGTAAACTAACGTAATCGAGTTTACGTTAGTTAAAGTTAGCTGGCTGTCTTAAACTGACGTAATCGAGTTTACGTTAGTTAAAGTTAGCTGGCTGTCTTAAACTGACGTAATCGAGTTTACGTTAGTTAAAGTTAGCTGGCTGCCATAAACTGACGTAATCGAGTTTACGTTAGTTAAAGTTAGCTGGCTGCCGTAAACTGACGTAATCGAGTTTACGTTAGTTAAAGTTAGCTGGCTGTCGTAAACTGACGTAATCGAGTTTACGTTAGTTAAAGTTAGCTGGCTGTCGTGAACTGACGTAATCGAGTTTACGTTAGTTAAAGTTAGCTGGCTGTCGTAAACTGACGTAATCGAGTTTACGTTAGTTAAAGTTAGCTGGCTGTCTTAAACTGACGTAATCGAGTTTACGTTAGTTAAAGTTAGCTGGCTGTCGTGAACTGACGTAATCGAGTTTACGTTAGTTAAAGTTAGCTGGCTGTCGTAAACTGACGTAATCGAGTTTACGTTAGTTAAAGTTAGCTGGCTGTCGTAAACTGACGTAATCGAGTTTACGTTAGTTAAAGTTAGCTGGCTGTCGTGAACTGACGTAATCGAGTTTACGTTAGTTAAAGTTAGCTGGCTGTCGTAAACTGACGTAATCGAGTTTACGTTAGATAAAGTTAGCTGGCTGTCGTGAACTGACGTAATCGAGTTTACGTTAGTTAAAGTTAGCTGGCTGTCGTGAACTGACGTAATCGAGTTTACGTTAGTTAAAGTTAGCTGGCTGTCGTGAACTGACGTAATCGAGTTTACGTTAGTTAAAGTTAGCTGGCTGTCGTGAACTGACGTAATCGAGTTTACGTTAGTTAAAGTTAGCTGGCTGTCGTGAACTGACGTAATCGAGTTTACGTTAGTTAAAGTTAGCTGGCTGTCGTAAACTGACGTAATCGAGTTTACGTTAGTTAAAGTTAGCTGGCTGTCTTAAACTGACGTAATCGAGTTTACGTTAGATAAAGTTAGCTGGCTGTCGTAAACTAACGTAATCGAGTTTACGTTAGTTAAAGTTAGCTGGCTGTCGTAAACTGACGTAATCGAGTTTACGTTAGTTAAAGTTAGCTGGCTGTCTTAAACTGACGTAATCGAGTTTACGTTAGTTAAAGTTAGCTGGCTGTCTTAAACTAACGTAATCGAGTTTACGTTAGTTAAAGTTAGCTGGCTGTCTTAAACTGACGTAATCGAGTTTACGTTAGATAAAGTTAGCTGGCTGTCGTAAACTAACGTAATCGAGTTTACGTTAGTTAAAGTTAGCTGGCTGTCGTAAACTGACGTAATCGAGTTTACGTTAGTTAAAGTTAGCTGGCTGTCTTAAACTGACGTAATCGAGTTTACGTTAGTTAAAGTTAGCTGGCTGTCGTGAACTGACGTAATCGAGTTTACGTTAGTTAAAGTTAGCTGGCTGTCGTAAACTGACGTAATCGAGTTTACGTTAGTTAAAGTTAGCTGGCTGTCGTGAACTGACGTAATCGAGTTTACGTTAGTTAAAGTTAGCTGGCTGTCGTGAACTGACGTAATCGAGTTTACGTTAGTTAAAGTTAGCTGGCTGTCGTAAACTGACGTAATCGAGTTTACGTCCCAGTGTTTACCTCTGCATGGCTGAGCAGTGAAATATTGGTAATGAAGTTTTCTGTTTACTCGTAGTCCTCAAGGGAGCGCACACAAACAAAGCTTGTTTATTGCTCAAACAGCTGCCAGAGATGATGCTCTGACTGTTCAGCGGCTCAGACAGATCTGTGGGGGTTTCATCTGTCTGTGGATATTCTCAGAATGCCTTCACATTTGCTGATGTCATTCCTTATAAATCGTTCTGCCCATGTCAGAAGGAATCTGGACATCACTGAGATGTTATCTCAAGTTTCAGCTGTCACACACTTGTCTTTAACTCCTTCATAACCAGGCTTACTTATGATGATTCCAGCTCCAAAACGACATGATCTAAGTAACTAGTAGGTTTATGTGAATACATTTTGATTTCTAAATAAAGTAAACACGTGAGATTTCAGCAGACATGTAAAATTAGACATGTAAAATAAATATTATCAGAGCAGAGTAAATGAAAATAAACAGTAAAAATCCGACTAAATCTTCAGTTATTAGACATATCTGCCTGGATTTATATAGTTTGAACCTAAACACTTTAGAAATCCTCCTAGAATATCTCAACTACTAATCTACTGAACAGACTGATGTTCCTGAAGTTTTAGAAGACTTATTTAAACAAACTTTTGCTACATTCAGTCATAACTGTGTAAGCAATAATTTTACATGAAATAAAAGTAGCTATTTCATGTTATGGTCATAATTTTAATTCAATTCAATTCAATTTTATTGATACAGAGTCTGTTACAACTGGGTAACAGATGCGGTTCCTCATGTTCCTAACCACAGACCATCAGGTCTTGCAAATATGGATTTTGGATCAGCTGGAGGCTGTTCAGAGAATTACTTGGACATCCAGCCAACAACACGTTACAGTAATCTAGTCTAGATGATACAAACGTGTGAATTAGTTTTCCAGCATCACTCTGGGAGAGGATGCTCCTGATCTTTGTGATATTACGGAGGTGGAAAAACGCAGTCTTATAAACCTGTTTAATATGTTGTTTAAATGACAAATCCTGATCGAATATAACGCCAAGGTTTCTCACAGTTTTACTGGAGGACATCACAACACCATCTAATCCCTTCCTAAGAGTCAGGCCATTCCTAGAATCAGGTCAGGGTGGTCTACAGGAACCAAACAGTCTAGAGTCAGCTCAGGGAGGTCTACACACGAATATGTGAGTTAAACCAGGAAGTTAAGCTCCTACGGTTAGATACCCTCTTTCTCAAAGGAGCAACTACATCTAAAGCTGTGTGCAACACATCTGCAGTGCTACCGACAAGGAAATCAACGTCTGCAGAGGTAGAACCGAGGTCACAGCCCTCAACTGCTTCACTATGTTCCTCTGTATGAAGATGAAGAGCAATGGCCTCCCTAAATTTAGTAATAGCTTTATCGGATAGACACCTGCTAAAGTAATTCCTCCTATTATGCGTAACGTTGACAATGTTGAATTCAAACGTTATTAAATAGTGGTCGGATAGGAGGGAGTTTACATGTGACACTAACAGATTATCAAGTTCTACACCGTAGACGAGGACCAGATCAGGTTCTACACCGTAGACGAGGACCAGATCAAGAGTATGATTAAGACGATGCGTCAGTTCGTTAACTTTTTGTAAAATCCCCATCGATTCTAGAAGAGAATCAAAAGCCAATTTAAGACTGTCGTTGTCAACATCCATATGAATGTTAAAGTCGCCCACTATGATGACTTTATCTGTACTGATCAATAAACTAGATCAGAAAATTTGAGAAGTCAGACAGAAAAAGGTTATGTTCTTAGGCCTACATTTTAATTTTTTTCTCATATAAATATCACTAAATGCATTAATTCCTTTCAACTAGAACAGTTTGTGTCAGTGACATCTTCAGGAAGTTCTAGCGCCCCCGTGTGGAGCAGCTGCTGAGCTGTGGGTGTTAGTACAAGGACGTATCTCAGGAATGCTGGTGGACCTGGATGACTGACACCTCTACGGAGTCTTCAAAGCCATTAGAATCAATGATGGGTAATAATTCCACATCACTGCAGGGATCGTCAAATCAAGATGAATCAGAATCAGAGTTTTTATCTCAGCGGTCATCTTCTTCAAGTCTTGAAACCGCTAACAGGGTAGTGTAGCTGGTCAGTGGTGACGGTTTTCTGGATTAAAGTTGTACCGTTCTATTGGCGTGCTGCATCTTTTTACTGGATCATGTTTTTGAGATTAAGTTTCCTCTGCAGAGCTTCCACAGAGCAGGAATAATGTCTGCGTTACCTACGGGACACTCGTTAGGAACAGGTTCTATCCTGGCGGTGTCCAGGTATTTGATTGTATTCACACATTCATGACACATTCATTGCTGTGTTCAGTTGCTCCGGCGTGGTTCTACCCCACATCTGCCTGACTCCAGTAGAGCCACATCTGCTCTGGCAGCTCGTCACAGCAGCCCACACGTCTAATCACTAACACATAAATATTCAGATGTCGATGCTTCATCTCTGCCTCTTTCGCTCATCCATCTCGGTGTTCAAATAAGAACCAGATAGACCTCAGACACCTGGAGGTGATTGGAAAGGACATATCCTGTACAAACAGAGACGACTGAAGCCCTGTGGCTGGATGCATGTGACCGATCACAGAGATGTTGTTAACATAGACAGCCTCTGCCGAGTCGGCCGAAGGTTGTGCTGAGTCTGCTTCAGTGATGAGCTCATCTGGAGAAACGCCTTCGCACATCTGCTCAGTCTCTGCACACATTACAACACACTTTAGCTCCCACACATCACCCTCAATCAGAGTCTGAGTGCAATGGCGAGCACACCAGTCGCTCTCAGGACTCTGAAGCATCTGCAGAGGTTTCTGCTTGGACTGGAGAGAAACTAGAAACTTCTAAAAACCATCTGATGCTTACTTTCTGTCCTGTAAGTTTCTCCTGAAGTAGTTAAGGACAATAAAGTTATTTTATCTACAACTGTGATCTTGAAAAAAGTCTGGATACTGTGTAAAAAATCAAAACGTTACAAAGTATTTAAAATGTCAGAAAGCATGAAGAAACACTCAAAAGACGAGAAGACAGACCGAGTCAGTTCCATGACCATTTCTGCAAAGACACCAAAAACAACCTGGCTGACTTTGAAGAACATGTTAACTGCAAATTTAGTTAAACTGAAAGATCCAGATATCCATCTCCAACAGGCCCGATCAGGATCAATGGTTGGGTATAACAGGAACAATGTAACATCTGTGTTTACTCTGCAACACCTGTCACACCTGTGTTTAGTTTGTAACACCCGTAACACCTGTGTTTACTCTGTAACACCTGTGTTTACACTGTAACACCTGTGTTTACTCTGTAACACCTGTGTTTACTCTGTAACACCTGTAACACCTGTGTTTACTCTGTACCAGCTGTGTTTACTCTGTAACATCTGTGTTTACGCTGTAACACCTGTGTTTACGCTGTAACACCTGTGTTTACTCTGTACACCCGTAAAATCTGTGTTTAATCTGTAACACCAGTAAAACCTGTGTTTACTCTGTAACACATGTGTTTACTCTGTAACATCTGTGTTTACTCTGTAACACCTGTGTTTACTCTGTAACACCTGTAACATCTGTGTTTACACTGTAACACCTGTGTTTACACTGTAACATCTGTGTTCACTTTGTAACACCTGTGTTTACTCTGTAACATCTGTGTTTACTCTGGAACACCTGTGTTTACTCTGTAACACCTGTGTTTACTCTGTAACACCTGTAACATCTGTGTTTACACTGTAACACCTGTGTTTACCTGTAACACCCGTAAAATCTGTGTTTAATCTGTAACACCTGTAACACATGTGTTTACTCTGTAACACATGTGTTTACTCTGTAACACATGTGTTTACTTTGTAACACATGTGTTTACTCTGTAACACATGTGTTTACTCTGTAACACCCGTAACACCTGTGTTTCCACTGTAACACCTGTGCGTCCACTGTAACACCTGTGTTTCCACTGTAACATCTGTGTTTACACTGTAACATCTGTGTTTACACTGTAACACCCGTAACATCGGTGTTTACTCTGTAACATCTGTGTTTACTCTGTAACACCTGTGTTTACTCTGTAACACCTGTGTTTACTCTGTAACAGCTGTAACATCTGTGTTTACTCTGTAACACCTGTGTTTACTCTGTAACACTTGTAACACCTGTGTTTACTCTGTAACACCTGTGTTTACTCTGTAACACCTGTGTTTACTCTGTAAAACCTGTGTTTACTCTGTAAAACCTGTGTTTACTCTGTAACGGCTGTAACATCTGTGTTTACGCTGTAACACCTGTGTTTACTCTGTAACACTTGTAATATCTGTGTTTACTCTGTAACACCTGTGTTTACTCTGTAAAACCTGTGTTTACTCTGTAAAACCTGTAACATGTTGATCTTGTTGAGGACTTGGGAGCTGTTTTGGATTAAACAATTTGCTAGATGACTGAATGACCTTGTTTTAACCTTACTGTTCAGTACCTGCTCAATTTTAACACCAGGTGTCCAAACTGGCCGAATGTATTTTTTGTTCACGTTCCATAATGCCAGGATCAGGATAGAGGCATTTACACATTAAGGCCATAAAAACGTCAACAGTAATGTATTGGTCCTCAAAACGTTAAACTGTAACTGATCACAGATTACACAACTACCAGGTTTCTAAGTTCATCTTACAGTTGTGTAGGTATCTGTGAGACTTACGGTCCGCTGGGTTGAGTCTGATCCGGTACGATGTAGCCGCTCTATGAGGACTCCATTTGATACAGAACTTGTCATGGTCAACGTTAAAGGTCTCGATGTTGGTCACGTTCAGATAAACTTGAGACAAACACAGACAGACATTTTCCCATAAATCCAGAGTACATGGAGTCCTGATGGATGAATGGGTCGATTCTTCACTGGGTTAAATGAGGCTCAGTTCTGAAAAAAGAACCTTTAAAGAAACAGTCTGCACCAAGAAACACTTTTGGTTTAAAAGTCCAACGTTAAAATACTGGTCCCTAAAACATGAACAACTCTACAGTCATGGCCAAAAGTTTTGAGAATGACATAAATATTGGAAATTGGAAAAGTTGCTGCTTAAGTTTTTATAATACCAATTTGCATATACTCCAGAATGTTATGAAGACTGATCAGATGAATTGCATTGTCCTTCTTTGCCATGATAATTAACTTCCTGACCTGCTGAGATCATTCCA
Organism: Xenentodon cancila; assembly: GCA_014839995.1. Lineage (NCBI taxonomy): Eukaryota > Metazoa > Chordata > Actinopteri > Beloniformes > Belonidae > Xenentodon > Xenentodon cancila. Next base: position 465,292 of record CM026209.1, on the reverse strand, counting down.
GTAATCGTCTTGTTAACTCAGCACAAGGCTGGAGATCATCATGTCAGGCTGGTTGGGTTAGAATGGCAGACTTGACATGTTAGAAGGAGGGTGATGCTGGAAATCATTGTTCTTTCATTGGTAACCATGGTGACCTGCAAAGAAATGCGTGCAGCCATCACTGCGTTGCATAAAAATGGCTTCACAGGCATGGATATTGTGGCTACTAAGATTGCACCTAAATCAACAATTTATAGGATCATCACATCACACATCACACACATCATCTCAGCAAAAGTGAGAACTAAGTGGCTCGGGGACTAAAACGTTGACATTTTGGGTCCATGGCCTGGAAACTCCCCAGATCTTAATCCCATTGAGAACTTGTGGTCAATCCTCAAGAGGCGGGTGGACAAAAACCCACTAATTCTGGCAAACTCCAAGAAGTGATTATGAAACAGTGGGTTGCTATGTAATTGTCGATAAAAGCCTTTGAAACGTATGAAGTGCTTGTAATTATATTTCAGTACATCACAGAAACAACTCTAAAAAGCAGTTTAGCAGCAAACTCGGTAAAAACTAATATTTGAGTCATTCTCAAAACTTTTGGCCACGACAGTAGAATATAGTTTCATATGTAAATAAAAACACAATAAATTGTAAATTTTAAGGTCTTTTATGGAGCTGTGGTTGTCATAGTTGTCACATGACCAGTAGGAACAGGTCCTGGAGAATCTGCTCAAGGTAATGAAGCATGAATGAAGCTCTCCGTTTGGATACATTTGTGGTACTTACGTGTCGTTCCCTGTCCAACGAGTGGCTCACTCATGCCAGTGGTGTACTGGGCCAGAACTTTGACATCGTAGGTGGTTCCGGGCTGCAGGTTGGTCAGGGTGAACGAGGTCACGTCACCAACAAAGAAATCGATCGGCTGTTCTTTACCTGGATACCATAGAGAAAACAAACAAGCAATGGTTGGCAATCCCATCACTGCTTACAGTTCCAGACCTTCATGATGTTGATGTTCTAACCTTCTGGGGAATAGATGAGTCTGTATCCCTCCACTGGAGCCGGAACTGGGTCCCAGGCCACCCTGAACCTGGTGTACCACTCATCTGAGACCCGGAGGTTTCTGGGACCCAGCATGGGTACTGAGGAGAAATGCAGAGGAACCACCTCAAAAATCATCATCTGCCCCAGGGATCCTGGTTTCAGGTTGCTGCCCTGAACTCAGCAGTCTTGTGTAGTACCTCCCCCTCTATTCCTGACTTTTGTGTAAAAAAAAAACACCTGATTGTAGCAGGTCTCACTAGTCTGATCAGAGCAGCATCTAGAAAGATGGAGGTCTGAAAAGTAGTTCGTCCCCATCCAAGGGGCGGGTCTTTACATGCAGGTGGTTAATACTACGACCAATCAAAGCAAAGAGCAAGGTGGCATATTCAGAGAGACAAGTCAACGGGAGAGTTGTGAAAAGAGTAGATTAAACTTTTGTCATAGTCTGTCAGTAAAACAGTAAATAAATTCGGTCTTACAAAGGAATGATCTGAATTCTGCTCAGTTTTCAAAGAAACAGTCTAAATCTTTAACTGTAGATGCCAAAACAAGATCAAATTATCGTTAATTCTCAACTGCAGCATCATCACTGTTTACATCCAGATTACATCATCATGTTAACCCCGCCCACAGACAATTTTTACAAGGATAGATGGATTTTATTACACTTATTTAACACTTATTATGCAAATTTTGCTTCAACTCATGATAGACTGGGTCTCAGTATAAGATAAAAACCTAAGATGAACCACATTTTACATTTTCCACAGTGTCTTAGTTTTTTTAAACAAAATGAAATTGTGAGCTACAGTAATTTAGAGGAATTCTGGCTCACTACAAGACAACACGTAAAATAATACCACACCATTATTCTTTTACCACTATGCTTCACAGTGAGTGTGGGGTGTTTTTGTTTTTTTAAGTGTTTTAAGGATTAAAACATAAGTACTAAACTCAGTCTTCCAGGCCATGGACTGTTGATACTCTTGTTCAGGCCTCACCTGTGCGTCCGTTCCCATTTAGCGACCCTCCCGGCCCCTCGGCGTAGACGGCCTCCACCGTGATGTTGTACGGCGTGTCAGGAAGAAGGCTCTGCAGCATGGCGTTGTTCCTGTTTCCTGGAACTACAGTCTGACAACAGAAACCAGAAGCATCTGAACAACAATCAACGTTCAGAGGATCCTTCGTCCACGTCATCTCCTCACTCTGCTCAGCAGGCAACAGGTGACCTGTACACTCGGAGGGGTCAGCATTGACTGAGGCAGAGAGGAAGACTCTTCTCTGGATCCAGATCTTTAACTTTGTTTAGTGGATCGATGTGGGAAGTGAGTGTGTAAATGTTCTGGGTTGTCTGGTCTGGGATGATGGAGGTTCTCGTGGGAATTAAGCAGTTGGTAACTGTGGACATTCACGTACCATCACACTGCCTTTGTTGTTCTGAGTAACGAGTTTTTCAGCTTCTCTAGAGGCGCCAAAAGTTAGAATGAGGAGGCTAAGTGAGCAGAATGTCCACTTTAAAGGCTGTCTGCGTTTTTTGAGGCTCTGCTGAGCTTCTATGACTTCATACTTTCTCTTAATGAATTATATGAAGATGAACTCACAAACTCAGTGATGGGGTCTCCGGTCATGGGGGCGTAGGCGATCCGGTACTGCCTGACTGGTCCTTCAGCGTGGTCCCAGCCGATAGTCAGGGTGCTGGTGGTGGCATCGAACACACGCATGTTCCTTGGTCCGGTACGGGGCACTGCAACACAAAAACCCCCACTGCTGAGACACTTCAGTCTGGAAACTGACCACCCACCTCTACATTCTGCTGAAAAATGAGTCTTTTAAAAACTCACGTTCTTCATTTAATTACTCGATAATTGTAACATAAGTGACTTTGATCAGTATCTAAGAAGCAAAAGGACTTAAGGTCAAAGGGGAAGATGGAGGAACCTCAAAGAAACCCACATCAGTAATGGGTAATTGTAAAATTCATTAATTAAGATACTTGTAGATCCCAATAACCTTATTTGTGATGGAATTCTATTCAGTTCCATTCAATTTTATTTAAACTGCGTCTATTACAACAACACAAGTTGTCTCCAGGATCTCTCCAGAGACCAGAGTTCCAGCCAACAACACATAGTCAAGTCTAGAAGATACAAATGTATGAATTCATTTTTCAGCATCACTCCAGGACAGGACGACTTGGTGAGCATTATGTTTTTATATAACTCAGGTTTACACCAACATCTGGACCAAAAATAATTATGATTCAATATTTTTTAGTATTTTTTAAAATTGGTAATTTATGGTCCGTGTTTAGACTATTATTAAAAATATCATGTATGTACCAATTTAATGTGAAAATGGTGGGCGGAGCTTGATCCGCCCACTAGAGCTGACCAATCAGAGCAGTTACGAACAGTTTGGGAGGGGTTAGCCTCCTGAGCTTTGGCTTTACAGGAAACAGTTAAAAACGAGTCAGCAGTTGGCGCTGCACTGATAATTCAACAACATCTACATCCTGTTGCACTTACGTGTTTTTCCGTTGCTCTTCACGGGTGATCCCTCGGCGTCAGCATACAGAGCAGAGACGGTGACTGAGTAAGGAGTATCTGGAATCAGGTTGTCCAGGAAGGTGTTGGTGTTACTTCCTGGAACCAGGACCTTTGTGGAGAAGAAACCCAACGATCAAAACTCAATCATTATAATTATTATGAAAGTAACTTGTACATACATATATATATATATGTATATATATATATATATATATATATATATATATATATATATATATATACACATATATACATATGTGTGTTTATATACACACATATATATGTATATATGTGTATATATATATACATATATATATATACATATACATATATATATACATATATAGCGCCTCTACTTCCTCCGCAAACTGCGAAGAGCCAGAGCCCCGCCCCCATCAGGTACACCTTCTACAGAGGCACCATCGAGAGCATCCTGACCAGCTGCATCACCGTGTGGTACGGAGCTGCACCGCAACCTGCCGCAAATCTCTCCAACGCGTCGTGAGAGCAGCTGAGACGATCGTTGGTGTCTCTCTCCCCTCAATTCAGGACATCTACAGACCCGTCTGACTCGCAAAGCCCTCAGCATGGTGAGAGACCCCACCCACCCGTCACACAGCCTCTTCAGTCTGCTGCCTTCAGGGAGGAGGCTGCGGACCCTCCGAGCCAAAACCAGCCGACTGAAGGACAGCTTCGTCCACCAGGCCGTCAGGACACTTAACACTCTCCCTGCTCTTCCACCGTTTCCCGCCTTGCCCCCCCCCCCTCACTCACTCTGATCTCAGTATCTGTATTTTGGCAGAACTGGACCGCCTGCTTTGCACCATGTCACTTTAAACAAACCGAAAAACTGTTGTTGTCATGTCACAACTTGTTTCTTGTCTCTTTTTAACCTGCACTTTGTGTTTAAAATGTATTTATTGTGTAGCACCGAGGGTTTGAGGGTAACGCAATTTCGATTCTCTGTATGTATCTCACATGTGGTAGAATTGACAATAAAAATAAACTTGAACTTAAACTTGAAACTTGATATATATATATATATGTCTGTGTATATATATATATATAGAGAGAGAGAGAGCTTAAGAGACCTCTGTAAAAGAGAAAGTTACATACATATATACAGTATATATATACATATATATATATATACACACACATACATATATATATATATATATATATATATACATATATATATATATATATATACACACACATACATATATATATATATATATATATATATATATATATATATATATATATATATATATATATATATATATATATATATATATATATATATATATATATAGAGGGAGAGAGAGCTTAAGAGACCTCTGTAAAAGAGAAAGTTGGGGAAAAAAAACTCAATGACCTGAAGCAACGTTGGAAAGAAGAACAAACTAGAATTCCTCCACAACCACGAGGCACTGATGAAGTCAGACAGGAAACATCTACTGAGGGTTCCAGCTGCTGAAAGTGGATCTACAAGCTGGTGGATCATAGAATACCCAGAATACATGAAGACCGCATTCCTCCAACATTCACCAGGACTTCTGTGTTGCTAAATAACTACATCTGGGTAAAGTTTTAGGTTAACCTTTTTTCTTCTCTTTAGCATTTTTACACTCCAAAAAACTGTTTCTAATTTACTTTGAAACACAATTTACATTTCAGGAGCCACTAAACCACAGAGTGATTAACTCAAGAGCAGCATCAGTAAATACATCTTTCATCTAAGTTGTGGCCAAACTAAGCTAAGCTGATTAAACTTGGTAAATATTGTAATTCTCAACTAATTTCTGCACCCTCTCCATGTCTTTGCCACACCAACTTCCAGTCAGATCAAATAGAAAATCAAGAGTGAAACTGGACAAAGGAAACTAAGAAGTCTGCAGGGGATGATGAAGCAGAGCTGACACTGGAGGGGATAAGAACAAAGCAGCTCTGATCACCACAACAGCCTCAAACTGCAGCTGCTGATGTCACTCACAGATGTGTCCGCCATGGACTGGTTCCAGGCTTCAGGCCGACTCGGATCCAAATATCTGGTCTAGTGCATTACATCAGCGCTGAAGGAGATGTATGAAGAGCTAGCAAGTCATGATTTCCAAACTTTAGAGTGTTATAATAACTACTGCCACACACATCTGTGCAGCATCAACACTGAAGAAAACTGAAAAAAAAACAGGCTCATCTCTAGGAGGCCACCTGCTGTTTACTTGTAGAAGGTATCCCAGAGAATTTAATCAGATATTTAGATGTTTGACAGATGAAAATGATCCAGAGCAACCAGATTTAATAAAAGAAATAAGGTTAACTGAAAAAGTACACATCCAACAGAACAACTAAACTGTAAAGAAACGCAGCAGAACATGGAATAAATACCACAGAAAGACAACTCAGGACCACCAGACTAGATTACTGTAATGTGTTGTTAGCAGGATGTCCAAAATCAAAAATGCAGCAGCGTGAATGCTGACAAGAACCAACAAGAGACCACGTCTCTCCTGTGTTCACTTCCCTCCATCGGCTCCCCGGAAAACTCAGAATCCAATTCAACATTTTATTACTTGTGTATAAAGTCCTAAACATCCAAACTCCTGGTTTTCTCCAAGACCTGATGGTTCCTGATGTTCCTAACAGAGTTCTCCGTTCTCAGAGTGAAGGTTTACTCGTAGTTCCTAGAAGATCCAGATGTAGATCTGGAGGACGGGTCTTCTGCTATCAGGAACCATCACTATGGAACCAACTTCCAGTTTGGGTGAAGGAGGCTGACACCACCTCCACCTTTAAAACCAAACTTCAACGTTTGTGTTCAGTAAAACATCTAGTTGGTGTAAACTTTAGTGTGTCAGGACCAGTAGTCACAGCTGCAGCTGCAGGACCAGACTAGAGCAGCTGGTCTTCAACACAGCTTCATCTGGATCTGCTGCTGTAGACCTGCTGCAGGGGGACCCCAACATGATCCACTGACCTGCAGTCCCACCTCTGACCACCTCAGTGTCTGCTGTCTACATCTGTTTAGATAGTGGTCTCTGTAGTCCACCAACTAACCAGGTACCAGTCTGATGGACAGAAAACTCTCAGTTCTCCAGGTAACAGATAATTATACTGATGGATCTGGTCTTTGGTACCTTTGATGGTGTGTCTGTGTCTCGTCTCTCTGTACTTCCTGTTCTACCTGCTGGTCTTCAGCAGGAGGGTCCCCCCTTATGATCCAGGTCCTGGTCCAGGTTTCTTCCCTCTTAAAAGGGGAGTTTTTACCTGCCGTTGTTTATGTAATATTGATCAGGGATCATGCCAATTAGAGACAACTTGTGTTGTAAAAGACGCTATATAAATAAAATTGAATTGACCACTTGACTGTCTTTTTTTCAAGAAGGTTCCTAGTAGGAAATCAAAAGTTTTAAGGAATGTTTTCAGTCGGAACATGTACTCAAGTGAAGAAACCAGACAAGTTATGTCTGATCCCTGGTCCCACTGGGTGCAGAACCACCATGGACCGGTTTTGCTGTGGTTTGGCTCTAACCTCTTAGAGCAGCTGGATCCTCCATTAGAGTGACCTTCACCTCGAATCATGTCAGGAATATTCTAGGTCAACTAACCAGCCCACTTTTAATAACAGACAGAATAGCACTGACTGGAAGTTAAAAAGAATGTATAACTTTTATAAGTTAAACAGTCATCCATCATGAGTAAGAGCTGCAACAAGCTGATTTACAATGAACAAGAGAAATGTTTCACAGGAGATCAGTAGGTGGTTGAAAGAAAACTAACATGTCAAAGATGTCTTTACTCTAATCCTCTGAATGACAGAGTGATGTCACAGAGATCTCCTCCTCCATCCCTGGAGGTAAATCTCAGTCAGGACACAGTTACTCACTGACTCCGTGGGTCTGGCTCCGGTCAGTGGGGCGTAGGTCACCCGGTACTGCTGAACTTGTCCTGTGGCAGGCTCCCAGCGCACATTCAGGCTGTTGGGGGTGGGGTCGTACACCTGGATGTTCCTGGGGGGCGTACGGGGAACTGCAAAGATCAGAGAGGTTAGAAGAAAGTGAAGTGAGAGAGGGTTAATTAGTAAGATTCGACTGTTATCAGTAGTTAATCAGGAAATAATGGACAGATATCAATAGTAAACCAGAAGTACTGAACTAATATCAGTGATTAATTCAATTTAATTAAATTACATTGTATCTGTATAGCAACCCTGTCCAATTAATACATAAACTATCAGGTCTTGGAGAAAACGTTTAGAACTTTATACACAAGTAATAAATCGGATTCTGAGTTTTCCGGGGAGCCGATGGAGGAAAGTTCAATTCAATTCAATTCAATTTTATTTATATAGCGTCTATTACAACAGTGAACAATGGAGAGACGTGGTCTCTTGTTGAGTCCTGTCAGCATTCCCGCTGCTGCATTTTGGATCAGCTGGAGGATCTTCAGAGAATTACTTGGACATCCAGCCAACAACACGTTACAGTAATCTAGTCTAGAAGATACAAAGGTGTGAATTAGTTTTCCAGCATCACTCTGGGAGAGGATGCTCCTGATCTTTGTGATATTACGGAGGTGGAAAAACGCAGTTTTACAAACCTGATTAATATGCTGTTTAAATGACAAATCCTGATCGAATATAACGCCAAAGTTTCTCACAGTTTTACTGGAGGCGTCGCAACACCGTCTAATCCCTTCCTGAGGTGTTTGGACCACAAACAACAACCTCTGTTTTATAAGAATTTAGGAGCAAAAAATTAGTGGACATCCAGTCCTTGATGTCCTTAAGACACCAGAAGTTTATCTGATGGTTCTGTTTCATCTTCATAGACAAATACAGCTGTTGTGGCTCTTTGTCAGCCTGGCTACAGTGCTGAACAGAAAACGTCATTTTTATTATCCTCTATCAATGATGTTCTAGCTTTGCAAAGCACTTTTTTATATACTATTAGACTATCTTTCCATGCACGATAAATATCTACATACCTACAAGAGTACCACTTCCTTCTATTTTACACACTTTTTGATTTAGCATACGGCATATGCGATTTATACCAGGAAGTTAAGCTTCTACGGTTAGAGACCCTCTTTTTCAAAGGAGCAACTGCATCTAAAGCTGAGTGCAACACATCTGCAGTTCTACCGACAAGGAAATCAACATCTGCAGAGGTAGAATTTAGGTCATACAGTGTCACCCAATTTTTTACTATGTTTTACTGTAGGAAGATAAGAAGCGATGGCCTCCTTAAATTTAGCAATAGCATTATCTGATAAATATCTGCTAAAATAATACCTTGTATTATGCGCTTTAATGTTGACAATGTTATATTGAAAAGTTAGTCAATAGTGGTCAGATAGGGGGAAGTAGGGAGACTGATATCAGCAGTAAATTAGGAAATATTGAACATATAAGCTTTTATTCAGTTTTTTGGACAGCCAGAGGATATGACAGAGATAACAAATGAGATAACAGAGATAACAGAGGATATAACAGAGATAACAAATGAGATAACAGAGAATATAACAGAGTTAACATAGGAGATAACAGAGGATAAAACAGAGATATCAGAGGATATAACAGAGATAACATAGGAGATAACAGAGGACATAACAGAGATAACATAGGAGATAACAGAGGATATAACAGAGATATCAGAGGATATAACAGAGATATCAGAGGATATAGCAGAGATAAAAGAGGGTATAACAAAGATAACAGAGGATATAACAGAGATAAAAGAGGATATAACAGAGATAACAGAGGATATAAAAGAGATAACAGAGGATATAACAGAGATAACATAGGAGATAACATAAGAGATAACAGAGATATCAGAGGATATAACAGAGATAACAGAGGATATAGCAGAGATAACAGAGGATATAACAGAGATATCAGAGGATATAGCAGAGATAACAGAGGATATGACAGAGATAACAAAGGATATAGCAGAGATAACAGAGGATATAACAGAGATATCAAAGGATATAACAGAGATATTAGAGTATATAACAGAGATATCAGAGGATATAACAGATATCAGAGGATATAAGAGAGATATCAGAGGATATAACAGAGATAAAGGATATAACAGATAACAGAGGACATAACAGAGATATCGGAGTATATAACAGAGATATCAGAGGATATAGCAGAGATAACAGAGGATATAACAGAGATATCAGAGTATATAACAGAGATATCAGAGGATATAACAGATATCAGAGGATATAACACAGATATCAGAGGATATAGCAGAGATAACAGAGGATATAACAGAGATATCAAAGGATATAACAGAGATATTAGAGTATATAACAGAGATATCAGAGGATATAACAGATATCAGAGGATATAAGAGAGATATCAGAGGATATAGCAGAGATAACAGAGGATATAACAGAGATATCAGAGGATATAGCAGAGATATCAGAGGATATAACAGAGATATCAGAGTATATAACAGAGATATTAGAGGATATAACAGAGATATTAGAGTATATAACAGAGATATCAGAGGATATAACAGATATCAGAGGATATAACACAGATATCAGAGGATATAGCAGAGATAACAGAGGATATAACAGAGATATCAAAGGATATAACAGAGATATTAGAGTATATAACAGAGATATCAGAGGATATAACAGATATCAGAGGATATAAGAGAGATATCAGAGGATATAGCAGAGATAACAGAGGATATAAATGATAACAGAGGATATAACAGAGATATCAGAGGATATAGCAGAGATAACAAAGGATATAACAGAGATATCAGAGTATATAACAGAGATATCAGGGGATATAACAGATATCAGAGGATATAAGAGAGATATCAGAGGATATAGCAGAGATAACAGAGGATATAACAGAGATATCAGAGGATATAGCAGAGATAACAGAGGATATAAATGATAACAGAGGATATAACAGAGATATCAGAGGATATAGCAGAAAAAACAAAGGATATAACAGAGATATCAGAGTATATAACAGAGATATCAGGGGATATAACAGATATCAGAGGATATAACAGAGATATCAGAGGATATAGCAGAGATAAGAGAGGATATAACAGAGATTTCAGAGGATATAACAGAAATATCAGAGGATATAGCATAGATAACAAAGGATATAACAGAGATAACAGAGGATATAGCAGAGATAACAGAGGATATAACAGAGATAACAAAGGATATAACAGATAACAGAGGATATAACAGAGATATCAGAGGATATAAAAGAGATATCAGAGGATATAGCAGAGATAACAGAGGATATAACAGAGATATCAAAGGATATAACAGAGATATTAGAGTATATAACAGAGATATCAGAGGATATAACAGATATCAGAGGATATAAGAGAGATATCAGAGGATATAGCAGAGATAACAGAGGATATAACAGAGATATCAGAGGATATAGCAGAGATAACAGAGGATATAAATGATAACAGAGGATATAACAGAGATATCAGAGGATATAGCAGAGATAACAAAGGATATAACAGAGATATCAGAGTATATAACAGAGATATCAGAGGATATAGCAGAGATATCAGAGGATATAACAGATAACAGAGGATATAACAGAGATATCAGAGGATATAGCAGAGATAACAGAGGATATAACAGAGATATCAAAGGATATAACAGATATCAGAGGATATAACAGAGATATCAGAGGATATAGCAGAGATAACAGAGGATATAACAGAGATAACAGAGGATATAACAGAGATAACAAATGAGATAACAGAGATAACAGAGGATATAACAGAGATAACAGAGGATATAACAGAGATAACAAAGGATATAACAGAGATAACAGAGGATATAACAGAGATAACAAATGAGATAACAGAGATAACAGAGGATATAACAGAGATAACAGAGGATATGACAGAGATAACAGAGGATATGACAGAGATAACAGAGGATATTACAGAGATAACAAATGAGATAACAGAGATAACAGAGGATATAACAGAGATAACAGAGGATATGACAGAGATAACAAAGGATATAACAGAGATAACAGAGGATATAACAGAGATAACAAATGAGATAACAGAGATAACAGAGGATATAACAGAGATAACAGAGGATATGACAGAGATAACAGAGGATATGACAGAGATAACAGAGGATATTACAGAGATAACAGAGGATATAACAGAGATAACAAAGGATATAACAGAGATAACAAAGGATATAACAGAGATAACAAATGAGATAACAGAGATAACAGAGGATATAACAGAGATAACAAAGGATATAACAGAGATAACAGAGGATATAACAGAGATAACAGAGGATATAACAGAGATAACAAAGGATATAACAGAGATGACAAAGGATATAACAGAGATAACAGAGGATATAACAGAGATAACAAATGAGATAACAGAGATAACAGAGGATATAACAGAGATAACAGAGGATATAGCAGAGATAACAGAGGATATAAAAGAGATAACAGAGGATATAACAGAGATAACAGAGGATATAACAGAGATAACAGAGGATATAACAGAGATATCATAGGATATAAAAGAGATATCAGAGGATATAACAGAGATATCAGAGGATATAACAGAGATAACATAGGAGATATCCGAAACTGCAGATCGTTTGAGTCACAGTCTATGGCAGGGGTATCAGACTTCAGCCCTCTAGGATGGTTGTTCTTCATGTTTTAGATGTTTTCCTGCATCAACACACCCTGATACAAATGGCTTTGCCATTAACAAACATGTGCAGACCTTGATGATAAAGTTATGATGACCCTTAATTTGAATCAAGTGAGTTGATGCAAGGAGACATCAAAAACATGCAGGACAGCAGCCTTTGAGGTCTGAAGTCATATATAAGTGGTCTATGCTCTCACACTGCTAGTTCTCACTTTAGCGCCTCAGCAGAGATCTTCAGCCATAAAAGACAGTCATTCTTATTTTAAAGATTAAATGTGTGTTGATGTTACTTGTAGTAAGAGACTGTTGAAATAAGTTCTGGGTCTGTCTGTTAGAGTCTGGGTTGGTCTGGGTTGGTCTGGAAAGATGAGCGTGTGAGTTCAGTCTTGACGGAGGACAAGTTTCCCTACATTTTGATGTGAAATTGAGCCTGTTCAGTGAAAACTTTGGCTTCAGAAGGTGAAAAAGGGTTTCTGATTGTAACGAACCTTCACCTGCTACCTGAGTTGCTCTCTGGACTTGGTTTAATTTTTTTCTTGGGAATTTTGACGATCCTTGATTGTTTTGGCAACATTACAATGCCTGCTGAGCCGGAGATTTTGACGTTTTATTCTACGTTAAAAAGTGTGAGACTAGTACCGAACAATAAGCCTGCTGGGACTCCAGATATCTGTCGACTCTGGTGTCTAAGAAGGTCCTCTGATGGATTCACGACTGATGATATTTGTGGAAACATCTGTGAAATGCTGAACGGGAGCAGAGCTGGGCCACAGATGATGCTGACTGGGTCAGTGACAGAGCTGACATTGAAACCAAATTATTTTGAGCAGATTCAACTAAAGCTCCAAAGTTAAACAAGTCTACACTGAAAAATTATTTTGTTAAAGAAATGAGTCAAACTGGAGGCTAAACTCAAATATTGAGAAGCGCAGAGGTCTTCTGCAGGGAGGTTATTCTACTCTGTTTATGCAGAGAGAAATAGTTTTGGCTTTTATGCACAAGCCTTACACTTATATGTTAAATTAAACCAGATGTGCACATTCCTGCGGTGTCTGGAGCTCCGCCCAATAAAACAAAATGAGATGCAGAAGGTAAGCATCCTCCTCCTCCTCTGGAAGAAACCTCCAGAATCAAACAAGTCTCCGTTGTTGTTTAACGAAAACAAGCCAGTGGCACAGCGACACATTCATCTGTCATTCAGAGAAATGATGTAACCTTGCTCTCACACTTTGGACTGAAATGTCATTTTTGTTTCAAATCTAATGTGACAGACTCCTTTTGACACTGCAGCAGTTAAAGTGTTGAGAGTTACTGGAAGAAAAACGCCATCACGTCACACACAGGCTGGTCATCTCTGATAGGCTAACCGCATCACCGCAGCTGTGATGGAGGCGGGGCCGAATGTTCCTAAGGGACGTGCATTTGTAGGAGGAGCAGCAGAGCTGAGTATGGGGGTTGGACCCATGAAACATCTGCCAGATCTTCTCTGCCGATGCCGAACAGCTTTGACTCTTTGCTGTTTGGTGGGTTGGATGATTGAAGATTGAAGAAACAACACATTGAACAAACAGTTTGTTACAGGCATAAGAGAAACTGCCTCTAGACTTCATTGGACAGACAATCGGAGAAAGGAATCATGAGACATAGGCGGAGCCACAACCAGACTACCATCAACAAAACACGTGGAGCAGGAACGCTGGGGAACGACTGCTGTTGGTTTTACAGTGAAACGTTGTCGATCCAACGACTTTGTTAACAATCATGCAGAGGATACACTTAATTGTGGGTCAGGTCTGATGTAAACAGAATGATGCAGGAAGGAAGGACCTGGGTGGGATTTGCTGATAACAAGACAAGAAGGTCAGGGAGCTTCTCATCCTCAGAGCTGACGTGGACATAAATCAGGATTTTACAGGAACAGAAATACGCAACTGATCAAAACAACAGATCGTGGCTTTGCAAGAAACTAAACTCAAGCCTTTAACGAACTGCAAGAAGGTCTATGTAGGCTACGGAGACAACAGCAGGAGCGCAGGAGGAACTGGTTTCGTATCAGCATGGATCAGGCGCCCGCTCCATCTCCTGCATCAGCGCTGCAGCAGCCAGCCCTTCTGATGTTGGTGGAGCCAGCAAGGCTAACCAAACAGACAGCACAGGCGTCATGTCACGCACCACCGATAACGCCTCCTGACTCCTCCCCCCTCCCCTCAACTCAGATTCAGGCACCGGGAGACGATCACACCCCTTGCAGTTACACTGACCAGCAATAAACAAAGTTCTTCGTCCAGGGAAAACGCCTAATCACGATCAGCAGCCCTCTCGGGTGTTGTGACTAGTGGCTCTGGGATAATCCTGTACGAGTCTTTGCTGAAAGCCCGCCCCCACCATGTTGAGATTGGTTCTGTACTGTTCTGGACCAGTTCACTGTGAGTGCGTAGGGCATCATTTCAAAACAGAGAGTTTCATAGTGAATGGATACGATGACCAGGACAGGAGGACAAGACTGACACCAGCAGGCGATGACCTGCGGCTCACATCATGCTTAAAACCATCCTACCCACCTGGTGTCCAATCAGAACCATGAGCCCAGCATCTGTAGAGACAAGTCTTTGGAGGACTTACGGGTCTTTCCATTGTCAGACTGGCGAAGACCTTCTCCCTCTGGGTAAACTGGAACCACAGTAACGGTGTAGGGAGTATCTGACAGCAGGTTCCTGAGGACAGTGTCAGTGGTCCCACCAGACACCTGCTCCTGTTCACACAACAACACAGCATCAGCAATCATGAACATGACAATCAAACACAGATAAATGCCCTGATGTTTAAGAGTTGCTTCTCTTCTATGACCGCTGATGTCTTTTCTTCTTGGCTTTGTGTCAACACAAGCCTGAATATTCCAGATCAACAAACTGTCAAAAGATCGCTTTTATAGCGATCTGAACACTTGCAAGGGCTGATGACCTGGATACAACTGTAGCCTGGTCTTTACTGTGGAGCAGCTCCGAACGCTGTCTACGCCGTAGTAGTAGTAGTAGTGTAGTAGTGGTAGTGTAGTAGTAGTGTAGTAGTAGTAGTGTAGTAGTGGTAGTGGTAGTGTAGTAGTAGTAGTG